>CM045571.1:17529749-17693852 GCA_024721245.1 Mitragyna speciosa
AGCTATGTAGTTTACGGTCAAAGGTGTCAAAATGTGGCAGCCAAAGTAAATCCGTCAATTGATAAAACGAAATGGTCAAACTCTTCATTGATGCTCAAGACCCACTGTATTATCAGGCCATCGTGGGTTCCATTGGAAAAACCTTTGCTCAGGTCATTGAACAGGTAGAAGCCATTGAGAAAGGAGTGAAGAAAGGAAAAATGGTAAACATGGCTGCCATGAAATTACAAGTAGAAAATTTACAGAACAATAACAATCTGAAAAAATTGACTGGAAAGAAAGCCAAACCGAAGGAGGGTGAATCAGTTTTTGTGCTAAATCAAAGACGCGAGATCCAAATTCAAATTCCAAACCAATACGAACTATCATGCCAATTATCTGCAGTACTCCCCACCGGTACATGCTTTTCCTACTTTTTCACCGTGCCCCCAACCAATTTTTCACACCCAAGCCCAACTGATGAATACGCAGCCATTTCTTCCAAATGCTCGACTCACGTTTCAGAATTTTCAGCCCGCACCACAAAATAACCTGCGTCATCCATTTCAACCTCGCCCAAGACCTATTTATCCCCGTACTTATGTTCCACTCAACTAATCTCAAAATGCTATGGGTTCAGCAAAACCCCCAAAGAGAGGAACCAGGATCTTCAATTCTCTTGGTCGCTCTTTGGATCAAATTTATGAACAATTGAAGGCAACAGGTAAGATCTACACAGTACCTGAGGTGAATTACTCTAATGGGTTTCCCCATCACTACAACCCCCAAGCCATTTGTGCTTATCATTCCGGAAGCCGAGGGCATCCTACAACCAATTGTTGAGCTCTGAAACATATGATTCAAGATATGATCGATGATGGAGAAATCATATTGAGGAGAGAAGAGGAGCAGACTCCAAATGTGGATAATAATCATTTGTCTCAACACGAACCCACTGTGGGAATAATAGAGCTAGATGAGAAATTGACAATAGGGTTAAAATTGGATACTACTGATTCCAAGGTCATTAATGAAGGGGTACTGAATAACTAAATGGCTGGTCACTTATTTGAGATGGTGAATTTAGGATTGCCTTTGTTTCTAAATTCATTTTCAGATACAGCCCTGGAATGGATTTCTTTCTTCAATGGTTTCAGTATCTAGCTCATATCCTATTTTGCTTTTATTTCATGGGTCGTGAGTCCTTATTTACTTTTAAGTAAAATATTTTGTTTTAAACTTGAACTGTGTTTACTGCTTTCCTAAAGGTTAATGCTAATTTGTGTGTTTGTAAATATTTCCTTTCCAAGAAAGTGCAAGTTTGAGTTCAATGAAATGAGAGTTTTTCTCATTTGTCTATTTATTTAATTGTTTCTATATTTTTATTTTTTTCTTTCAAATGATCAAAATAAATGCTTATGATTTTTCGAATGTCACCTCACGTGAAACAAATGATTGCCACTTCGATATCTCTCAGGATTTCAAAACAACACGAGCTGTTAATGAGGGGTTGAATCACACCGAAAAGGAATTTGGACTTTATATTAAGGAATCTAAAAGATACAAAAAAAAAAAAAAATCCAAGATTGGCCTGAAGAAGAAAGAAGCTACAATTATTGGCACCAAGAAATGGGTTAAGGACTTCGGACAAGATGCGCTTTTACTCCACAAACCTTGAAAATGTTTAGCAAACTTCACCAAGCAAGTTTGGATGAATGTTTGGAGAATTCAAACACAACAAAAGGAATAAACATATAGAGTATACGACTTCAACCATGGCACAAGGGGAGTTCTTGTTTCATATCCACAATGTCTCATTCACATTTGGGATGTGTTGTATAAGTTATTGTGAGGTTAAGATATGAGACGTCACACGCTTGTGAATTATGGCTTGCAATCTTGATATTTGTCTAATTCTCCTACTGGTTGAAATTACTTTATGTGATTTGACAAATACTTTCTTTGAACAATAAGAAATGATTATTATGTGATTTAGAGTTTTGTTTTTATAGAAAGTATATCTTTTAAAGTGGTTAGAATTATGTCTAAATTTTACACGTTTGATGAAAATTTCTCTTCTTTAATTAATTTCACGTGTTAAAGGTTGACTATGGTTAATTGGTGCAATTATGTAATCTATAATGTAAAAGTCATTATGGGGAATTTAAAAAAAATAAAAATGATGAATAAAAAAGAAAGAAGAAAAGAAAAGAAATAATGTAGTTTTTCTACTCCAATGATTCTCCTGCTTAGTAATCGAGAGTTTTCATCCAAAAATGTCGACTTTCACGTCAAACGATACTTGAATTATAAGTAATGCATTGCAAATTTGAGCAAGTAAATAATTGAGTAACCGAAAACTTTCATAACCAATGTCGGTTTTCACGTCAAAAGACACTCTCGTATTTTGAGTGATTAGTTCACTAGAATAAAATTCACTCAAGTGAAAAATGAAATTGATCATAGATATATGATGTTCTCCGATTGATCATATGATTTGTTTACTTGTGAAATTTAGTAAGGCGAATAAATTAAGTTGAAATTGCTTCATTGTAATATAATTCTTTCTCCTTTGCTTGATATTATGTGTATTAAAGGCAAGACAATAAATTACATAATGGTCATTTACTTGGTCTTGAGGAAATAGATTTTAAAACGCACATGTGTGATTTCAATGCTTGAATCACTAGTTGAGCTCGCATTTTTCGAATGGTTGAGAACAAACAATGATTCAAGTGTAGGGAAATTGACAAGTGCCAAAATAATGCATTCTAGCACATTGGCAAATGATGTTAATATATCTATCGCATCTAGAATATTATGCCTACGTGTTATGTGCTCTTCCGTGCTTTTATGTGTCTTTATATGTTTATTTGCTTTCGATATTATGTTTATTACTTTGATTTATGTTTTATCAGTTTTATTGTTGCATCACCACACTAGTCCAACGCTGGTTGTAGCTTTATAGATTTCCCGCTAGTCCAACGCTAGTGGAAATCCCAAAAGAGCTAGTCCAACACTAGACCCTTAGGACGTTTAGTGTCAGGTGCACTCGTGTGTATGTCATATTATTTCACACACTAATTTTTTAGAAAATTTTTATTCTTTCATGATTTGTATATATTTTATTACCTATTATCTATTTTTGACAAAAAACTTAGTGCATGACATTCAGGTTACATTTTCACTTAGAATTTAGGTCATTTTGTGTGATCCAACTAGAAATAGTCGCTTACTCATGTGGGAAGCGGTGGCGTACATGCTGTTCTCCTCTTCGTGAGTAGAAATATTTAGTCATGAGATATTAGTCCCCCGTACCCGTTATATTGCATATTCACTTTTTTTCTTCACTTACTACATATTATTATTTTCTTTTCCTTATTGCATTTTATTTTGCATTCACATTCATGACTCCCTCGAGACCTCAACTTGGGTTTTACAATTAATGCGATAATCTCGACCCAACCTCGATGGGACATTTCGACCCTCTCGATGCCCATATTTAGATTTTAGGATTTGCATTCATTTAGACACATCCAAAACGCGATAAAATTTAGGGGTTAGTTTAGGAAAATGTGATTAAACCTCACAACTAGTTTCGGTTAGGTAAAAAGTGTGCCTTAGGCGCGAGCCTTTGCCTTCCCTTTCTTCAAATGTGACTCCCGGACCTTTTCTCTCATTTTTTCGTAAACCGGAGTCGAAAAAGGGTTTTCAAATATTTTTCTAAAATTTTATTTTTATTTTTCTAAATGATTTTTCAGGTGACTTAGTACACCCTAATTCCATACCAAGTGACGATTCCATTTTTTTAAAATAAAATCCTTTTTTAAAATCACACTACAAGAAAATTACCTTATAGCGACATTTTTTAAATGTCGGTAATGGATTTGGAAACGTCGGCATAATATATGCCGACATTTGTTTGACACTTGATTAAAATGTCGCCAATGCCTGTGTCGGTAATCTTGTAACATTTACAAAAATGTTGATACATCTTTGCTGATATTTTAATCAACATTTATTAAATGTCATTATTATTGGTTGTATACGTTATTAGCAATCAACATTTCACTACAAATGTCAGTAAATTTAAAAATTTCTCTACATTTCTTTTTAAATGTCACTATGTAGAAGATGCTTTAACATGACGTTTGAATAGACCCTTTTTTTTTTTTTTTTTTTGCAAAATGTTAGTATTTACAACATCGCATTTGTCTAAGTGTCGATAAATTGGGAATAATAATTTGATACATTGACATTATTATAATCATTGGACTTTCTTTTTTCCAGCAATTGTCAAATTTGCTTTATGTGTCCATATGTTCACAATTGTATTAACACCTATACATGACTATATAATATTGATATTCACATATATTCAATATGAAGGAGACAAAGAATTTCGTTTTTAATTTCTTGTTCCATAAAATCAATCATAGAATATTAAAAACCTTCACTGAATTCTCATAAAAATCAAAATCAGCAAGGTTACTGTGCTAATGCACCCAATACATTCTAGTTAGTATTTTGTCACGTAATAAGAAATATTAATCAAATAACACCAAAGACAATCCTAGAAACTATTTTCTATTTATTCTAACTCTTAGGCAAAGCATTATTGAAGAGTTCTATAAAGAAGCAACACTTCCTTCACGTGTAACCAAAGACACTTTCTGCTATTGAACAAGCCAACATGCCTACAAAAGAAAGAGTTACAAAAACGAACAAAAATTAGAAAATGACTACAAAATTGAAATATCAATTTATTTCACAATGAATTGAAAGTACTTATAGTTATTACCCATAACTATTAAGTATATATATTTGTAATTGCAGAACTTTAAAGGATACATTGTTAGGTAGAAAAAAAAATGCCTACTGGAAAGATTTGATACGATGATAAGAGCCGAAATTAGTATGGGATCAATAAATATCTCATTTCCAAATTTTGTATCCATTTAGTTTAACACCCTAGGCATGGAAGAACATCCTTACCTAGTATTATAAGATGAAATCCAACTGCAATAAATCAAAACTAAGGTCAAAATTCAAGAATCCAATAGGAAAGTAGTAACAAATTAACTTTTAAAAATACCGTTCAAGTTGAGTTGCTCCTCCGCCAAAATCTTCTTCCAAGTTTCTCAATTGTTTAATCCACAATTTTAAACTAAAAGACACTATCTTTAAATTGGGAATTGAGGTAAAACAAAATAGGACTTGAGGTAAAAGAAAACACAACACTTACAACTTTACATTCTGATACGTCTTATGATTAACCTGCACATTGGAACATCATATTAAAATGCCACTTTAATATACACGTGACGGAACAATTAAAAGCTATATTTACACCTGTATCATCTCTAACTCAACTAGCAGCCTTTCTAATACTAGAATGAGGTAATTAAAAACTCTTGATGTTGAAATCAAGCTTCTTAAGGTCCAAGATGAAAATCTTAAGCAAATATTCAAGGAAAAGGCTACTGCACCTTGGTGATGCTCTAAGTTTGTGGTCAATTGAAGCATTAGAGATTAAAGTAAAATAAAAAAACAACTGGGAATGATCGAAAGCTGGGAGGAAAAGAAATAGCGAGAAGCCATCAGACATAGCCATATGTTTATCCCAATGTTTGAAGCCCAAAAGTTAAACATCCTTTGATAAATTTTCTGAAGTTGGGAACACTATACACATTATTTTTCTTTCTTTTCTTCTTTCATTTGTCATAATTTGTTGTTTAGAAAATATAAAACACCAGAAAGACATATCAAAGATCCTGCTATCCAGAAATATTAGAGATCTGCCAATGTAATAACCTTAATCTAACAATCATAATTACATCCAATAAAAAAAAAAGTGACGGAAAATTAAAACGAGAAGAAGAATCGGCAAAGCCTCCCAATCAAAAATGAAAAAACAAATTAGCTAGCTAACATCTAAAGAGACTAATTAAACCCACAATTGAGTCGGTGGTTCCGTAACCTAATTTATAGCATTTTCTCTGAAAGAAAAATTTGTCCTCGTTTGTATGTTATTGTATTAATCTAGCTAGTCTTTTGTTTATTTTCCTCTAACTTCATTTACAATTCTAATTTATTTGAACAATTAAAAAATGAAAGAAAAAGATGAAAATAGAGATAGCAGAGGAATTATTAGTACTAGTAACCATAATGATTTCAGTACAAAAACATAGAGATTTTGCCCAATATTATATGATAAGATCCAACCTCAATAAATCAAAATCTAGGTCAAAATAATAAGATAAAATCTACCTCAACAAAAAGTAGCAGAATCTTCGCCGAGTTGTTGTAAAAAGAGCGATTCAACTAGATCGGCATTGAAGAGGTGGAATTTTCTAGATTTGCTCCGGCCAAGTAATAGTGAAGCAAGGACAGAGCGATTCAAAAGCAAAAACAACGGAATCTCATAAACATAAAAATACTAAAGCAAATCAAACCTCTAGCGAGGTTGTGAAAGTGGCAAGTAAATCAAAGGCCAAAAGGCTTAGTAGCGTCGCAGGCGTCATCGGCTCAGGAGGCGCTTTAGATAAATTTGATAAAATGTTTTTCGCGGGTTTTAGATAACACTTACCCACATTTTGTTTTTATCCTTTTTGGTGAGATTGGTCCTATTTAAAATACTAAATTATTGTTTAGTTCCTTTATAACATTTAACTAAACGATACATATTTTTAACATCAAAAATTTATTAGTCACAAAAGTATGACATTTGTAGTCAAATGTCAATCATTTACACGATATTTCACAAAAAATGACAGGAAATCAAAATTCTTACTAACATTTGTAATTAGTGTCAAAATTTAAATGTCGTCGTTTCTCTAATTTCTTGTAGTGTCAGTTGGCCAAAACTGTCGCATTTTTAATCCCGACCTTATTTTTTTTTAAAATACCATTTTTTTATAAAACATACACTTTTTTATTAAAAACTCAATTTTCATCACACATACGTTTTTTCCAAAAGCTTTTTTTTTTTTGTTGAAAAGGGTCACCGGACCAGACCGCCTTTTCGGGGCACTACATGTTAGTGTATGCCCTAAAACCAAGTTGGTTTTTGAGATTTTTATTACGCTTATTTCGTGTTATACTTATATATGTGGCATTTTCTTTGTCATTTAATACTTGCTATTACTTGTTTATTTGATAAAGTCCATAGAATATTAACTGTGTATAAGAGATTGTAAGAGTTATAATGATGAGACTCTTATTACACATTAAGTTATATTCTTAAATATCCCTAGTCGTAGTATTAATGAGATTGGACATCATTAATATGGGAAGACTAGCACATACTTTGCCTCTACTTATGGTAAGTAGTAGTTGATCTCGTCAACTATGGCTGTGACACCTAAGCTGGTATGTGGATGCTTGTTAGAGAACAAGTTCATTGGATTGATCCGCCAAGAGTTGCTATTCATAGTGCTAATGAATTATACTCCTAATGGCAATGGTGTAAGTGATCCTTAGACTTGAGATTACCATGGCATCCTGAGTATGGATTGCTATGCTTTGATTCTATTGCTTGGTGCTCGTAAAAGAGTAGCCCATACGGTAGAGATTGGGTATAGTATGAAGCATGGAAGGATAGTGAGTAATCGATATAGGATTCACCACTCCTTATTATAGGAGAGTATATCCCGGATTGGCCACTTGTTGAAATATGACTTAAAGAATCTTTTGCGCAAAAGTGAAAGTATGACTTGAAAGAGTTTCAAGGTTATACTTTTATGGAAAGTTATATTTCGGGAATAAGAAATCATTAATTAGTCACTTAAAGAGTGCGCACTACACTCTTAGACTAATTGGGATATAGTGTGGTGAAAGGATATTAATTACACGGTAACATTGTCATTGATAGGTATAGTCTACCATATGACTTTCCTATTCACTTGGGTGGTCATGATGCATTGCTAGACGCCACTCATGATCTATAAGTGCAAATTAATTAATTAGTGAATTAATGATAAATTAAAGTGTTAATTTATCTAGCTCTTAATTAATTAATTAATGAGTTATAATTTGTACTTATTGCCAACGTGAATGGAACCTAATGGGTCACACACAATAAGAACATGGTCTTTGGGTTAAATTGTTATTAAGATAAGTATATGATACTTATGGGGTTAATTTATGTGATAAATTAACTTAAAGGACTTAATTATAAATATTCTAAGTCTTGATGGAAATTAATTTCCTAAAAGGAATTAAGAAGCTATTTGGTTTCCTTTTGGAATAGGTTTCCTGAAGGAATAGGATTAGCTTAAGGTAAGCTTCCTAAACCTTCTTGGTTTCCAATTGCTCTTGTTTCCTTAAAGACTAGGATACTACATCTATAAATAAGTCCATGCCTTGACTCTTGGAAGATTGATGAAATACAAGATAAAATTTAGAGAGAGAAAAATTGAGAGAGGCGTGTTTTCTCCCAAGAAAAACGCCACACCCTCTTCTCCCTAAGGGTTAGGGTTTTGTCTTCCTCCTCTTCTTGTTCTTGTGTTCTTCATGATATTCAAGGGAGCTAAGCACTCAAAAGGCAAGGCAAGCAAGCCCAAAGGTTCCTAAAGATCATGTTCGTGTGGATACCGTTGGAGGCTCGACACTTGGAGGGCTTTTCATGGTAGATCAACACCTTCATCGAATAAGATCTTGCCCTTTGAAGCATAGAAACCTTCTATGCTTGAGGTATTTGTGCTAAACACCCTTTAATCGTATAGATTACATCAAAGAGATCCATGGCTAAGGTAATAAATTTTTAAATTTTCCGCTGCGTTACTCCCCTTATTACCTTACAGTGGTATCAGAGCCTACTTTGATTATATCTATATGATTTGTGTTTATTTAATTGTCATAAATATGGATGGTTTGTTCTTGATGAAATTTGTCTCAAAATTGTTTTAGAAAAATCAAGAGTTTGATTTTTAAGATAAGTTCTTAATTGTTTAAAAGTGTTTTAAATAATTAAGATGAGTTCTTATGGTTGTATTCAAGGTTTCTAAATTATTTTTACGTGCTAAAAGGGTTTTAACATGTTTTGATTCAAAAGAGTTTTGAAAAAGACCAAAGAATTTCAAAGATCGTATTTTCTGGACACAAACCGCGCGAAAACTCGCGCGCGTTTTTACCCACGGTTAAAAACTTGTATTTTCTGTCAACAAACCGCGGATGAAACCGCGCACGGTTTGTCCCACGGTTTGTAAACCGCTGATGAACCCGCGCGCAGTTTGTCCCACGGTTTGCTGGCAGAGTTCTAGCGAGATTTTTCTTATTTTTTTGGAAAACGCGAATTTTTAGAATTTTCTCTACAAAAATACTTTCCAATTTTAATTGTTAATATTTGGAAAGTTAAATTTTGGAAACCTACACCTTCTATAACTTTATTTTTGAGACAAATAAATTCAAAAATATTAATCTAATTAAATTAGACCATGTGATTTATGACTAGAATTAAATAGAGTAATTTATTTAATTGTTAAATATTATGATGGCATGGTGGATGATTATGGACTATGACCAATGTGATTGAATGATTGAATTTTTATCAATTTTGATGGTTGGCTTGTATTGGTTTTTAAAATAGGGCCTGCGCGTCCTGCCTTCTCTATTATGCTCATGTAATTCTCTTCTCACCTAACTCCCCTCGAATGTAACTCGAGATTTCTTAGTCAATACATGTAATGTACATTGTGTATGTTAGAGTTTGTTTTTTAATTTTCTAAATTGTTTAGAATAGAATTACATGTGTAATGTACAAAGAAGATGGAGATGGAACCAAGGAGCAACCATGGAGGCTCGTCAAGAGTTGAAGACCTCCCAAGGAATGCATCAAGAAGTTGATCACATCCCTTAGGAATTTGACCATATATTTTCCTTAAGGCTCGAGGAAAATATCTTAGTAAAGTCCATAATCATCCACGGTTTATTATGCATGTTTTTATTTTATATGTCGATATATTTTAATTACATGCTATGATGAGACTGTATATTGTATAATTAACATAAAATCCCTCAAATAAAATATTAAGTCACTAGCCTTCCATTATTGTAGTAAAAATCATTGTTTTTGTTAAGTGTTGACTTGTTGGCCCACCGTCAAGGTCATCTTACCTAGAGCATGTTTTTTACTATGAGATATGATCTCCAAATAATGGGCCTGACTTAACAAAAATGCTTAACTTGTTGGTCTCCATCAAGGCTATGGTGTTTTTGAGGCGATATTAAGTCAATATATATAAGTTGCCTTCCATTATTATAACAAAAACGAAGAGTTCCTATTAAGTGTTGACACGTTGGCCTCCGTCAAGGTCACCTTACTTCGGAATATGTTCTTGCTATGAGATGTGATCTTTGAATAATGGGTATGACTTAACAAAAATACATAACGAGTTTGGCCTCCGTCAATGTTATGATATTTTTGAGGCAATGTTGGGAAACAAATAAGATGTGAATATCAAGAGTTGATACCCAACTATCTAGGAGTCACAAGAGTTGTGATTGATAAATGTTATCTACCTAATCGAAGTTACCTTTGGGGCATTGGCCTCCGTCAAACCCAAAGTTAATTAGATGGGATCCTAACCCACTAGGAATTTCCAATGGATTCCCGAATTAATAGATTGAGGGTTATTGATTTGAAGTAAAATAGTGGGAGCAAACCAAATAAATTCGAAGCCCACATTTTTGGTTTGCAATTATAACATGAAACAAATACTTGTACTATCTTTTCACTTGTTGTAGAATACATGTACACATGAACACACTTATCACCTTATATCTCCATACATATACGATTTTCTTGGACTAGTGTAAGACTTGAGAATAGTTCTTAAGCACAATTGGTTAAGTCCTTGATACCCACTTCCACTTGTCCTACAGTGACAATTATAGTTAGGAAATAATGTGCATACAAGATGCATAAAAGATGATAATGATATTGCTACTTATATCATAATGTCGTCTATAATTCCTAAGCTATAAAAGTAGCACAAATTGATAGATCTTTTTGTCTGTGATTGTGCATCTCAAAGAGTTGTTGATACACAATCTAGGACCATTAGATATGAGATATCTAAAGAGTAATCTGTCAAGGAAGAAAATGACACTTTATTGCTTGTTAAAGGAAAGTCCTAGCATGGTCTTGAGAAGACCAAGTAGCTATGACAAAGCTTAAAGGTGTGATCAAAAGGACAAGTCTAAGGGCACATGTTTCCAATTCTATTGGAAAGGGAATTGTAAGGCTCGTTTCAATACTAAGAAGTTGAAGAGGCCAAGTAAAGCTTCTACTTCTAAGTATGTTTATGTTTAAGATAAATTCATCTATTAATTAAGACCGTTGGGTATAAGATACTGGATATAGATTCCATATTTGCAAAATGTGCAAGGTTTTAAAGCATGGTAGATAATAAGGAAAGAGAAAGTCAAACTACGTGTGATGAATGGAGCAAGAGTTGCTACACTAGTTGTAGAGACTTATACACTCTTTACCAACTGGGCTTGTTCTAGAATTTAAAACATTGTTATTATGTGATTCTTACAAAAGAACATGAAATCAATTCACATTAAATGTGAAAAGATTTACCATTACAAAAGAGAATATATACTGTTCTTTTACGTAATGGTGTTCTTTGTGGTATTAGATCACTAAAACAACGTTTTACAAATTCTAGACCTTGATAAGTCCATTCTCAAACATAGACAGAAACTCTATATTTTGAAACAAATAACCTTCTGGCATTATAGACTTGGTCATGTGAAAGAGAAATGCACTTCCAAATCACATAATAGTTGTGTACTTGGACTCATTCAATTATGAATCGTTTGAGACATGTGATTCTCATTTATTTTGAAAGATGACCAAAACACCTTTTATTTGAAAAAGGTGAATGTGCTAGTGATCCTCATAGAACTTTAACATATAGATGTTTTTGGCCCAATGCCGATCCATGCTAGAGGTTGTTTATCATACTTCATCACTTTCATGGATGATCATATGGGATATGATTATGTGTACCATATGATACACGCATCCGTTTCCTTTGAAATGTTCAAAGTCAATAAAGTTGAAGTAAGAAAAATAAGTTGACAAGAGTATTAAAACACTAAAGATTTGATCTATTTGGCTAATACTAAATGTCAAGTGTTTCAAAGTAATTAAAGAAGAATGTGATTCTTTCTCAATGGTCTCCACTTAACACACCATTGTTGATGATGTATAAAAGAGGAGAAGTTGTACCCTATGAGATATGGTGCAAACCATAATGAGCCATACTACAATTCCTAACCTCATTTTAGGGGTTCTTGTCTTAGACGCCAACTTCTATACACTCAACCATGTTCCGACGAATGTCTATTTGTGGGGTATCCTTGTGAAAACAATAGATACCATTTTTATAATTCCCTTGAGAAAAATATTTGTCTCAAGAAATGTCTTTTTCTAGAATAATAGTTTATTCTTAAAAGAGACAGTGGGAGCAAGATAAAATTTGAAAGGTTCAAGAACCATGAATTGACAAAGATCAATAGTTAGAACTAGAGCTTACGCCACATATTGATGAGGCGCAACGGAAGCTCAAAGTGCACAAAATCTTCAAAAGACTGGTAGAGTGCGTTATACATTTGAGAAATATAGATTTCTCACACATGAGAGATATAGATTTCTCATTAGAAAGAGCAATAATGTATTAGTCATATATGATGACAAACTTACCAGTCACGAAGAGGCTTTGTCTAATGTAGACTCCTTGACGTGGCAAGATGCCATAAAATTCAAAATGGATTCCATGTACAAGAACAAGGTGTAGACCTTGCTCAAGTCACCTAATCGGATAAAACCCATAAGGTGCAAGTAGGTCTTTATGAGAAAGACTGACATGGATGGTAACGTAATTGCCTATAAAGTAAGATTAATGGGAAAAGGATTCAATTCAAAGGCTTGGCTTTGAAAGAAACTATTTCACCATTGACCATGCTTAAATCCATTTAAGATTTTACTTGCAATAGCTGCCTTTATGGCTATGACAAATGGATATGAAGACTTCATCCCTTAACGGGAATTAAAAGGTATGTATATGACACATCCCTTGGGCCTTCACTACCATTGATAGTCATTAGGTAAGCAAGCTACAAGGGTCTATTAATGGACTCTTGCAAGTGTCAAGGTGTTGGAGCATTTGTTTTGATAAGATAATCAAAGAGTTTGATTTTCTCGAAAACAATGACAAGCTTTGTGTAAATGTAAAGTTGAGTGGGAGCATTGTCATTTTCTTGATACTATATGTAGATAACATATCGTTGATGGAAACAACATACTTTAAAAGGTAAAGATATAGTTGTCCAAGAATTTCTTAATAAAGGTTAGGCGATCTCTAATCTAGGAATTAAGATCTATATAGATAGATTCAAGAGGTTGCTTGGTCTCACTAGATCCAAGTACATAGGCAAAAGATGCTAAAGGGTTTATCATAGTGCAATCGAAGAAGGGGTTTTACCTATGTGATAGGATATTACTCTTTTGAGAGACATGTGATTTTGACACTTGTCGAGATTGAAAGCATTAATAGATTCCGTATGCTTTTACAATGGGTTTTATTTTGTTTGCTATCCTATGTACGAGACCCGATGTCTTCTGGCTTTAAGTGTTACGAGCAATTCTGGTGAGTGTCACTAGATGGTTATCAAAGAATATTCTTAAGCACTCTAGAAACACTAAAAGACAATTCTTGACTATGGAGATTACACTTAAGAAGTGTGGGATTTTAAGATACAAGCTTTTAATCTAATAGGGATGATAAGTAAATCATGAGATGAATTGGTAGTTCACGTTGAACTGTAGTGGATAAAAGCGTTTTATGATAGACACTACAACATATACTACAACAAAAGGCGAGTACATGGTAGTTTTAGAAGTTACTATGGATCAATGAATTCTTTGTTGGACAAAGAATAGTTCCTTCCATTGTTTTATGAAACAATTGTGCCATCGCTTAATCAAGGAACTAAAAGTCTCATCCATGATCCTAAAGTGTAGGTTCGTGCCACCATCTATTTGTTGAAATAGTTTGGTACAAATGATGAAAAGATAGAGGAAGTTCTCACAATGTAAATGTCACTAATCCTTTCACCATGGCCTTGTCCTAGAATAGGCATGATAGTCATGCTCATGGCCTAAAACCTATAGGTGATTGGTTTTAGTGCAAGTGGGAGTTTGTTAGTGTATGCCCTAAAACCAAGTTAGTTTTTGAGATTTTTATTACGCTTATTTCGTGTTATACTTATATATGTGGCATTTTCTTTGTCATTTAATACTTGTTATTACTTGTTTATTTGATAAAGTCCATAGAATATTAACTGTGTATAAGAGATTGTAAGAGTTACAATGATGAGACTCTTATTACACATTAAGTTATATTCTTAAATATCCCTAGTCGTAGTATTAATGAGATTGGACATCATTAATATGGGAAGACTAAGCACATACTTTACCTTTACTTATGGTAAGTAGTAGTTGATCTCGTCAACTATGGCGTGTGACACCTAAGCTGGTATGTGGATGCTTGTTAGAGAACAAGTTCATTGGATTGATCCGCCAAGAGTTGCTATTCATAATACTAATGAATTATACTCTTAATGGCAATGGTGTAAGTGATCCTTAGACTTGAGATTACCATGGCATCCTGAGTGTGGATTGCTATGCTTTGATTCTATTTCTCGGTGCTCGTAAAAGAGTAGCCCATACGGTAGAGATTGGGTATAGTATGAAGCATGGAAGGATAGTGAGTAATCGATATAGGATTCACCACTCCTTATTATAGGAGAGTATATCCCGGATTGGCCACTTGTTGAAATATGACTTAAAGAATCTTTTGCGCAAAAGTGAAAGTATGACTTGAAAGAGTTTCAAGGTTATACTTTTATGGAAAGTTATATTTCGGGAACTAAGAAATCATTAATTAGTCACTTAAAGAGTGCGCACTACACTCTTAGACTAATTGGGATATAGTGTGGTGAAATGATATTAATTACACGGTAACATTGTCATTGATAGGTGTAGTCTACCATATGACTTTCCTATTCACTTGGGTGGTCATGATGCATTGCTAGACGCCACTCATGATCTATAAGTGCAAATTAATTAATTAGTGAATTAATGATAAATTAAAGTGTTAATTTATCTAGCTCTTAATTAATTAATTAATGAGTTATAATTTGTACTTATTGCTAACGTGAATGGAACCTAATGGGTCACACACAATAAGAACATGGTCTTTGGGTTAAATTGTTATTAAGATAAGTATATGATACTTATGGAGTTAATTTATATGATAAATTAATTTAAAGGACTTAATTATAAATATTCTAAGTCTTGATGGAAATTAGTTTCCTAAAAGGAATTAAGAAGCTATTTGGTTTTCTTTTGGAATAGGTTTCCTAAAGGAATAGGATTAGCTTAAGGTAAGCTTCTTAAACCTTCTTGGTTTCCAATTGCTCTTGTTTCCTTAAAGACTAGGATACTACATCTATAAATAAGTCCATGCCTTGACTCTTGGAAGATTTGATGAAATACAAGATAAAATTTAGAGAGAGAAAAATTGAGAGAGGCGTGTTTTCTCCCAAGAAAAACGCCACACCCTCTTCTCCCTAAGAGTTAGGGTTTTGTCTTCCTCCTCTTCTTGTTCTTGTGTTCATCATGATATTCAAGGGAGCTAGCACTCAAAAGGCAAGGCAAGCAAGCCCAAAGGTTCCTAAAGATCATGTTCGTGTGGATACCGTTAGAGGCTCGACACTTGGAGGGCTTTTCATAGTAGATTAACACCTTCATCGATTACATCAAAGAGATCCATGGCTAAGGTAATAAATTTTTAAATTTTCCGTTGCGTTACTCCCCTTATTACCTTACACTACAGTCACGACCCCACTAGTGCCTCATCAATTTTTAGGATGCGACAATCTGCTTACGTGGGAAGCGGTGAATTGACAAACCATTCCCCCCTCCGTGAGTAGAAAAATATCAGTCACAAGTTATTAGTTTCCATACCCGTTATGTTGCATCCCTACTTTCTTCGACCACTTATTACCTATATTACTATTTTTCTTTTTGCATCGCATCTTGCATTTTACACTCGTGGCTTCTTCGAGGTCTTGACTCGGATTTCACAACTAATGCGATAATTTCGACCAAGTCTCGAAGGAATATTTTGACCCTCTCGATACTCACATTTAGATTTAGGATTTGCATTCATATAGACACATCCGAACACGATAGAATTTAGAGTTAATTTAGAAAAATTTGATTAAACCTCACAACTAGCCTCAACTAGATGGAAAGGGTGTTTTAGGCTCAAACCTTTGCCTTCCCTTTCTTCAAATGTGACTCTCGGACCTTCTCCTTTCGTTTTTCGCAGACTGGAGTCGGAAAAAAGATTTAAATATTTTTTCTAAAAAATTTTACTTTTTATTTTGCTAAATGATTTTTCGGGTGACTTGGTACACCCTAACTCCATACCAAGTGGTGACTCCATTTTTAAAATAAAACCCTTTTTCAAAATTAATTGGCCAAAACTGTCGCACTTTTAGTCCCGGCCTTATTTTCTTTTAAATATCATTTTTTAAATAACACTTTTTCACTAAAAACTCAATTTTTATCATACATGCACGGTTTTTCAAAAATATTTATTTTCGAAATGGGTCACCAGATCAGACCATCTTCTCGGGACACGACAGTCAACGACCCTACCAATACTTCATCAATTTTGGACGCAACATTTAAATATTGCTTGATGCCTATCCATCGTTTATCTAAATGAAAAAATGTAAATAATAAGTAACTATTAACAAAATATTGCATGGTATATCTCTGATTCGTACCCAGACCAACGCAGCAGTTGTTAGAGGTTTGCATACATAGCAGGTGAACTTGTCGAAGTTAGGACTAGCTCTTATGATGTGAGAAACCTTGCTTATATTCGAGCTCGAATTTGGATTAAAATTAATTCACCTTTATTAGTAGGTTTTTTCTTAACTCTTCAAAACGGAATGACTTCAGGGTCTCTTTTGAGTATCAAAGGGTTCATAAGATATGCAGGAAATGTGGTCATATTGGTCATACTTTATCACTTTGTAGATTTCTAGATGAAGATGAAGCTCTGGAAGACTATTTGACTAAGCATTTTCAGTAGTTGTCACATTCCCTTGGTTTGCCATTGAGATGGGATGTTAGCAAGGATTTGTACTATAACTCTATTAGAGCTCATCACAGCTGCAGGCACTTGAGAAGCACTACAATCCCTTCCTCCTTTTGGAACTACATTAATCGGACTTTTGTTTATCAGAATCGTAATTGTTTTCTTGATGGTTTCAAATTTTCTCAACATTCAGATTTCAACGTTACTTCAAAAACTTCAAATTTTATTAATGATAAACCTTCTTCAGAAGAAGCACAGGATAATATGGACCACACTGGAGTCAATGCTAATATTCCTATGACTGCAGAAAATGGAGATGGGGAAATTATGATTGATGATTATGATCCCCATATGACACAGGGTGAACAATTTCATACGCCATTTCAAGTTTTTCAGTTAGGCACTAGAGAAATTGAGCAGCAATAATTCATTACAATAAATGGCCAGCATCAAGCAGTTGTGCCTTGGCTAGAAAATTTTACTGTTTCGTCTTGGTTCAATCAACCCTTCATCACAAATGCTACAGTGGTCATCAATGGAGAAGGTACATCACAAATTAATTCATTGACAAATCCCATGTCAGATTTCTTTGACTTCGAATTCAACTTTGCACTCCAAGATTTAGGGGGTAGGGTTACTGTATCTATAGAGCCAGTGGAAGTTGACATGGAGAGACTCTACCTGTCCTATCTACATTTAATCACCATCCTATTGGATTTCACTTACAAAATGATAGTTTATCTGGTTGGATTTTAAAGGAACTAAGTTACTTATCAAATTGGCCTTCTATGCGGTGTTACTTGGCAAATTTATCATCTATTGGGGCGACTTTTGAAGAAGGGCCTATCCATGGAAATGATAGAAGTATCATGATCCAGCCCATTTATAAGTGCTATAAGCTTATTGGGGTCTTTTCAAGCTAGGCATTATCATATTTTGGATCATCCGAATCTTTGGATTTTCATAGCTCTCAATATTCCAGTTCTTTCTTCTTCAACACTTTTATCAAACAAATTTTAATTGGACCTATTGGTTTAGATGGCTTCTTCAAATCTTTGCAGGATCCTAATGCTTTTTGAAAAATGCTTCTATCTTTCCTTTTCATTTGTTTTCCTCTGTAGGACCTCACTCTAATCATAGGCTCTCTTATCAATCACAACAAAGCTCAATGGTTAATTACAGTCACTACAAGAAATTAAGTTTTTACCCACACACATGATGTGTGGGTAAAAAATAATTATGTGTCAACAAATGTCTTTACCTACACATAAAATAAATGTTAACATATGTCGCTATAGGATTGCAGAGAAATGTTTTTACCCACACGTATACCTATGTATAGGTAATGATAAAACTTTTACCTACATATATATGTGTTGGTAAATATTTACAATATGTGTGGATAATTTGCTTGTTGAATGTGTGATGATGACGTGGAAGCTGCCGTGGATGATGACGTGGCTTCTTTGTTGGCAGATTGTGTATGACATGTACGATGACGTGTCATGTGATGTGACATTTAACGTGTCATGATATTTATTTTATATGTAGATAAAAATTACTGATATGTGTAGGTAAAAGCAGCTCTATGTGTGGGTAAAAATAACCCTATGTGTGGATAAAAGTAGTTGTGTGTGTAGGTATATCTTCGTACATAAAATGGTCAAAATTTGTATGCGTGAATAAAAGTATCTACATGTGTAGATAAAAGTAGTTGCATTTGTAGGTAATAGATCTCTATTTATAAGTAAAAATACTCATATGTGTAGGTAAACCATCTGTATATGTATGTAACCTGGCTTGTATATGTGGAGAAAATTATAGTATGTGTAAATAAAAATCACCTGTATCAAATTTAAATTTCATATTACATGTATCATATTTAATAAAACATAGGAACTAAACAAAAAATAAATGAATGCCCATAATGCTATTCAAATATCAATTTCAAATCACCAAACAAATGTCCAAACATGAGTTTAAAAGTAACTTGAAAAGTTGTACATTCAAATACAAAAGTTAGCAAAAACATCATCAAACAAACATAAGTTGTAGTGCTAGTATCAGGAATACAAAAAAAAAGGGTTAGCAAATATCATCATATTTGGAAACAGAGTCAGCAAACTCATCACTGGAGTTGTACGAACGAGTGCGATCAGAGTAGCGAGAGGCTAGATCAATGTCTTTTGTGCGGGGTTGAGATAATCTTGAGCCATGATCTGATGATACATTGGGTATAGTGCATTTGATCAAAATATCATCAGGTACAAATATAACTATTATAGCTACAATCTATTTGAAGTTAAAAATCAGTTCCTCTTTCTTTTTTTCAGTTTTTCTAAAATAACATCAAGGGAACGTCATATCTGATCAAACTCAACTATTGATCCCAAAACAAAAGATGGATGTTAAAATTTCTAAAAAACATAAAAGCCTATGGCACAAGAAAAACTTCTAAATTCGATGCAATATGCAAGCCAAGGACTTAAAATGATCCTTCTTTAATCAAACTCATTCCAAATCTTTACACTTAAAAAAAAAGTCAAGAAGTGACCTTTCTCTCCTTGCCCTTTGAAAACCCCCACCAACTTGCCGACTTCTAATATTTCCAATCGCACCATTAAGGAAGCCTAACAACAATAGAACAACCTCTCCCTTTACTTTGAGACAATTACAAATCACTCGTGTATACAACTTCTATAGACAGTAACAATAAAGTCACTACATTGGCTAATTAGGAAGATAGTAATAATATATTTGTCTTCTTGCAGCAACTTGTGTCGGACATTGGCTATAAACCAAGAAATCCAACTTGAGATTTCAAAAAACATATCTTCAAACTCTAATGATCATGAATTATGACTAATTACGTATGTTAATTAAGCAAACCGCATGAAAATTAGACGTAGAAGCTTTCGGAACAGAATGCAAAAATTGAGACATGATCAGGAATCACGCCAATGAAATCACAAGAAAATCTTTATTGGGTTGCTTGAAGGAGAAAAATGACTAATTGATTAAGAAATTGTACAAATGCGATAAGATTTTGATGATGAGTCAAATAAAGTTTATACCAAAAACCACGGTGATAATGTTTGTTATAGACAACTGAGAAAAATTAGGAGAGCACACAATGTTGTTCCCTTACCAGAATAATGGATCGCACAAATTAATATTCCCTTTCTTAAAAATGCATGCATGTTTTGTTGCTAGACATACCTCCATAAATTAACGACTCCTAAAGTTGGAGCCTACTTAAAAACACATTAAGCTCAACAAAATATATACATAAAAACATAGAATCATTAAAATATCCATTAGATGGTTTAGAACATTTAAGTTTGTAGGAGTACTAGAACCAGAACTATCTACAATTACAAGTCTTAATCAAGAGAAAGAAGAAAAATAGTTTTTCAAGAAACAAAATAGAGATAGACAATTAAGAATTTGAATACGTGATTTATAGGCCACATGAATAAGTTCCATCATTGTAAAATTAATTTATAGAAAGTGGAAATAGGAGAACATGTACGACAAGTACAACAAAGAGCTAGTTATATGATGCAATGGACGGGTGATATGATCAAACATTCATTCATTTGGTGACCATTAACAAAATCAAACATTTATCACCATTTAAGATACAAGTCACACCAGTTATATGTTCAACCTAAAATTGGTGCAGAAGATGTAAGATCTTTAATATCAGAAGCAGCTTCATGATCCTGCACCCAGTAAAATGGTAACCAACATTCAACTTAGATACTGTCTGTATATATGTGTGTGTGTGTGTGTGTGTCTTTAATTTTTAATATAATGGCCTTATAATCTGTATTCTCCTTTCCAAGAAGTGTGTATATGTATGAAAGAAGAAAAATGTAATGTAAATTTAATGAAACAATGACAGAGGATAAGCTTCTATATGGCATTTAAATAGTCCAATAAATAACAGAAAATATGAAGCCTTTGCTTCTAGACCACTTTAGAGTTCAGACCTAAAGCATACAGACAACAATGCAGGGAACTTGATTAACTTGCTCTCATCCTATAACTGGATGATATATTCAAGAGCCAACTAATGCAGCCATGAATTACACTATTGATGTAACAAATGACTCAGAGACGAGTTCAATTATAGCAGGTGGACAACCTAAAAGAAACCGATTCTACAAAAGCCGGTATATGAGCTACTTATACAAGAGTAGACATGATACAGAAAAGAAGGTGGAATAACAGGATGATAATGGACACTCACTGAGGTTTTAGTTTCAGAAGGCTAATATGTCTTCTTGCCCCTTTCACTGGGAGACTACAGTCAAAATTATATGTCCAAAGCAATCGATAATAAACTCACAAATGAATGGTTAAAAGAAATCCTAAAGATGAACTCAACAAAACCTGGGCTTCAACTTGCTGCCATGGTCTCTCATGTTCTATTTTCCTCAATTCCCTTCCTTTTATCAAGCACTCATATTTTCAATGATGCTCTTCTTGATGACCATCTGAAAATCTGGTCTTATTGTCCGAAAAAAATTACGACAATGGGCATAATCAGAGAGAACTAATACAAATGGAAGAAAAAACTACAATTTGATAATGTTACAGAAAATATTCCCAACATTGACCTAACCAAGTGTACCAACTATAAAATCAAATAATAGTTTAGGGTTCAAATATGTGTTGTAGCATCTGATAACAACTTCAAAAATAGAGATGGTGATATAGAGGAATTGCAAAATCCCAAAATTCTTCTGCAAGCAGTGTGGACAAAACTTAAAACAAAGAGAGATTACCTCCTCCTCCTCCTAACAACAAAAAGGAAGCGCAGCAAGAAAATAACTCCAAATATTAGTCCGACTACGAGTAAATAAATAGTAACATCCAATAATAATATTCACTTTAAATACAAGTCTTAGCATCTTATTACAAGTTTAAATTGAGAGCCATGAAATAGACGAGTTGGGAATAAAATCTCCAAGAAAGACTAATTACCTCTTCCTGATAGCATTTCAAGAAAAAGCTGAAAAGGATTGCATTGAATGGGAAAAAGGATAATGTGTAGTTAAAAAGAAACGAAAGGATTTATTTAGTCTCACACCATAAAATGGAGAGGCAAGCAGCACAAAAATAAATTTGAGAAAAATGATGAGATTAGGGTTCTGACTCGATCCAGAAAAGACTAAGATTTGAGCACTTGAAGTTTAGGTCATACGAAAATGGCCTAATATTTAAGCACCTGAATTAAACATGCAATTAAACCAACTATTACTATCTAAAATCCTTACCCAATTAATATTGTATAAGTCGGTACCTTACCCAATATTCCTCATACCCAATTGCAAATCCCCAGTCGCAACATCACCTTTTTCTCACTCACTAGACTTCCCAAATTAAA
This sequence comes from Mitragyna speciosa, assembly GCA_024721245.1. Classification (NCBI taxonomy): domain Eukaryota; kingdom Viridiplantae; phylum Streptophyta; class Magnoliopsida; order Gentianales; family Rubiaceae; genus Mitragyna; species Mitragyna speciosa. The sequence goes on from CM045571.1 coordinate 17,552,313, forward strand.
CCCACTATTACTATCTAAATCCCCCCATTTTCATCATTAGGCCTCTTTCTTTTCTTGCTCAAAACAGTAACAATTTCCACACCTTCATGCAACCCCGAGTCCAATTGCGAAGCCAATCGAAGATTCCGTCTTCATTTAGGTCCACAATTCTAGCAATTGGAATTTACATTTTGGGTGAGTAAAAATTCGTCTTTGGCTGTCTACTGATATTTCTCTCTCCACTTTTCTTTATGTAACAAGAAGAAATGAAAAAATAACAGAATATCTATCCATCCCTCATTTGTGATCGCCATCGTTTTGCTTGGTCCTTTGGTTGAAAAAAAAATGACAAAAAAGAAAACAACGAAAGGAAAATAGCAATGCAAGCAAAAGCTGCCTGAGAAAGGATGAACCGCTTTAATGTCTTACTTCTTGCTCAAGACCGGGCAACGTGTGTAGGATAGGCGATGCGATGTAGGATCGATGGCAGGACCGATGAAGCGGGGCCAGCATCGGCGATGAGTTCCAGTAAGGGTAGAGACGTTTTGGGGGAAGGATGTTTTGGGGTTGCCGAAATTAGAAATTGGGAATGTTTCTTATTGATTTTTTTATTCATTTTTTAATTAAGTTTTTATTTTTTTATCAAATTACAATACTAACCATCTTATGTTTACAATTCAAATGTATAAAATTGTATTTTTTTAAAAAAATTATGGATAAAATGGTCATATTATATTACACCATGCTCAATTTTTTAAAATGATTACTACCCCATTATTACCTATACATATTTAACATTTCCAATTATGTGCGGGTAATATGGGTAACAAAAAAGGAAAAACCACATTAGCCTTCCTAAAACTTGAAAATATCATAGTTTTACTTACACATATGGGACATTTTCACTTATGTGTAGGTAATATTAGCTACAAAAAAAACACATCAGCATTTTAAAAAATTTGACAATTAATCCCACCAATTTTATGTGTAACAGAACCCTTTTACCCACACTTAATTTAATTAACAAATAAGACACGATAGCATTTCAAAAAAATTTTATAATACTGCCAATTTCTAAATTTTGGGAGAAATTCTCCCACCAATTTATGTGTAACGAAAAATCTTTACCTACACTGAATATAAATAACAAAAAAGCCACGTTAGCATTTCAACAAATTTGATATTACTGCCAATTTAAAAATTTTGGGAAAAATACTCCCATCAATTTTATGTGTAACAAAAAACTTTTAGCTACACTTAAAAAAATAACAAAAAAGCCATGTCAGTATTTCACAAAAAATTGGTAATACCGCCAATTTGAAAATTTTGGGGGAAATTATCCCACCAATTTTATGTGTAATAGAAAACTACTTACACTTAATAAAAATAACAAAAAAAGCCACGTTAGCATTTCAATAAATTTGATAATATCACCAATTTCAAAATTTTGGGAAAATTCTCCCACAAATTTTTTGTGTAATAGAAAAATTTTACCTACATTTAATAAAAATAACAAAAAAGCCATGTCACCATTCTAAAAATTTGAAAATGTAGCCAATCCCCAATTATGGAGGGAAGAACTCCTACCAAATTTATATGAAACTATAGATATTGACCTATGCTTAATAAATGCCAAATATATAGTAATTATTCTTGTTATATTTACCCACACATATAAAATAAATGTGTGACTAAATACCCACACATATTATGTGTAACAATTTTATGTGTAGGTAAAAATTAAATTTCTTGTAGTGAGTCCTTCTACTCCTATCTTAGTAGCTCATCAATTTTGGACTGATAGTATGTGCAAGAAACGAAAAATAAATTGGGAAGCTCTTCCTTTGAAGAAACGATACCTGTTCCAAATTACTTCTACAGACGAATCTAGTTCGGAGTGGCCGAGAACCCCTCCCATAAATCTGCACTATTCAGCTTCTAATAGCTCCTCCTCTAATGACGAGGATATCTGTCTTTCAAACTGGAAGAAGAGGGATCTCAACTCTATTATTAAAAGGAAGGCTATCAACTAGGAGGGTCGCAAGAGTGGCATGTTGACTGCTAGAATGCCACGAAAAATCAAACGAAAAATCCTTAATCAAATAGACATTTTATCTTTCAGGAAGCGGAAACTTGATTCTGGAGAACCAAGCACAACTTCAAGTTCCTTATCAGAACATCTTTCGACATGGCGAACAGATGAAGAGGATGGTCAACAGATTCAACTACTAGAAGTGTCTTTTTTAGCTGCAAAATTTGTTGAGATAGTGAACCTATGTGTGTTTCCAGACACAAATATTCACACTGGTATGGTTTTCAAGAGGATTGTACCAAAAGAATACCCTCCACAGCCATGAGAATTTTAAGTTGGAATTGTAGAGGGATGGGTCACCCTCTCACAATTCGTTCACTCAATCATCTGACTCGTTCTTACAAGCTGGATATTTTATTTTTTATGGAAACTAAGGTCCTGGATGCAAAGATGGAAAAGTGGATTGAATCTTCTAGGTTTGGTTTTTGGAATTTGGTATCACCAATAGGCAACTCAGGTGGTCTTTGTTTGGTCTGGACTAATTTTGTGTCTGTAAAAATCTTGCTAAAATCCCAAAATCTCTTTTATATAGAAGTTATGGAAAGGAATGGTTTCTCCTGGTATCTGTTTCTAGTTTATGGACACCCTCTCTTAAAGCACAGAACAAATGTTTGGAAATCTATAATGGAAAATCTTCCTCTACATCCCAAACCAGCGATTATTGCAGGGGATTTCAATCAAGTCCTTAACTTAGACAAATTTTCAATGAGCTCCTCTAAAATCCCTAGTGCGAAAGACTTTCAAAATTTCATTAACATTTTGGGATTGAAGAAACTTTCTAATTTGGGAAATTGGTTTACTTGGTCAAATAATCGAAACGATTCAGAGATTGTCTATGAAAGATTAGATCGGGCTTTGCAAATCAGATGTGGTTAGATTCATTTCCAAAGTCAAAACTCAGAAATTTGCCGATCATGCTATCTGACCATAGACCCATACTAATTGATATGCACTTGTCTATCAAAAACCAGCAAAGACAGCCAAAATTTGAAGCTTTCTAGGCTTCAGATCACTCTTGTAGAGGAATAATAAGCAAAGTTTGGAATTCTATTCTAGTAAATCCCATAAGCTCTCATGAAATTATGGAAACGTTACATATATTGATGGCTCACTTAGCAAATTGGAATTCCAAATCCTTTGGAAGGTTAGAAGAAAGAATCAGGATAACAAGTAAACATTTGGAATATATACAACAATCTTTAGATATCCCCCAATTTAAGCAATTGGACAAAATGTTAAGAGAACATTTAGATTTTTTGTTGCAATGTCAAGATGACTATTGGAAGCAGAGACCTAGGGTAACATGGATTAAGGATTGAGAACGGAATACTTCGTTTTTTCACTCATGGGCTTCTAAAAATCAAGCTTCCAACTATATTACTTATTTGGAAATAGAAGATGATACTTGGTTATCAGAGCAAGAGGACATTCTAAGCTATGCTTTGCATTACTTCTAAGATCTTTATAATTAGGAACTCTCTTCTACGAACATGTCAGATATATCCTTAGCAGACTTTGTGGACCTCCTAGAAGTTAAATTAATAAGAACTCAGCAACTTCATTTAGATCAGCCTTTCTCAAAATCAGATGTTAAAGAAGCTCTCTTCTCAAAGGGTAAATGGAAATCTCCAGGTCCGGATGGTTTTCCAACTGGGTTTTATCAAATTTATTGGGACATCGTAGGGCCTTCTATTTGTAAGGTAATTCTTGATTGTCTTAATCTCAAATTTCCTCTAAATGATCTCACCAAGATCGTTCTTATTCCTAAGATTAATAATCCAACTAAACTATCTCACTTTCGACCTATTAGTTTGTGTAATGTGATTTATAAGATTATCACAAAAGTATTAGCCAATAGATTGAAGCTTGTGATTCCGGACCTTATTGGACCCTACCAGAATGCTTTTGTAACTAATTGATCTATTTCTGACAATATTTTAATTGCTCATGAGATTATGGAATTTATTCGGAAAAAGAAGCAGGGCAAGAAAGGCTTTGCTGCAATCAAACTAGATATGAACAAAGCTTTTGACAGAGTTTCTTGACCTTTCTTAACAAGGTGTTACAGAAGATGGGTTTCTCGAATAAATGGTTTTTTTTAATATCTAATTGTATCTTATCAGCTTCTTTATCTATTTCTATTAATGGAATTTTAACTCCATACTTTGCTATTAAAAGAGCGTTTCGGCAGGGATGTCCACTCTTACCTTACCTATTTATTATTTGTCAACAAGCCTTATCATCAGTTATCCAAAAGAAGACTTCACTTAATCTTTTTAAAGGAGTTTCGATGTCAAGGGACGGAATTGAAATTTCTCATCTCATGTTTGCCGATGACTGCTTTCTGTTTATGAATGCTTCTACGGAATCAGCTCCTAATTTATCAAAAACCATTTCAGATTATGAAGTTCTATCTAGGCAAAAAGTCAATTATTTGAAGTCTTCTATACCTTTCAGTCTGAATGTTCCAGATTCTCTCAAAGAAGATATTTCTAATTCTATGGGACTTCGAATGAGCGATAATATTGGTTGCTATCTGGGACTAGATTTGGATTTCTCTCCTCCCAAAAGGACCTTGTTCAAAAATATTAAAGCAAGAATTCTCAAGAAAATCTCCAGATATAAGAACTCCTCCCTATCTACAATGGGTCGAGTCTCTCTTGCAAAGCATGCATTATCTATGATGTCCCAATATACTGTTGGTGTCTTCAGATTACCTCTTATGGTTGCCAAAGATATTGATAGATGCATTGCCAAGTGTATATGGATCGGAGATAAAGAGGGGAAAGGTTTACATTGGAATCTTGGAAATCTCTATGTGCTTCAAAGTTTTTTGGAGGACTTGGATTACGTTCGACTTCAGCTTTAAACCAAGCTTTTTAAGGTAAAACTGCTTGGAAAATTATTTCGGAACTAGACTCTTTGATAAATAAATTCTTCATCTCCAAATATTGTTCAAAGATGAACCTTTTGGATATTAAAGCTGTAAATAATTCTTCCTGGGGATAGAACAGCATTCTTTGGGGAAGAGATCTCCTCAAACAAGGTTGAGATGGAGATTTGGATGTGGGAAGAATATAAACATTACAGAAGAATGGATTCCAAATCATTCTAACCCACTTAAATTTAATTTCACCTTATTCTCCTACCTGCATCTCAAGGTAAGTGATCTTTATGATACTTCTAGACGATGGAGAATGCCATTGCTATATGCTCTTTTTCCTCCCTTGTAGTTGCTTCTATCTCCAAAATGCACATTCTTATAAATCCTCAAGAGGACATTAGAATTTGGTCTTTAGAATCAAATGGACTTTACTCTATCAAGTCCGCTTATAATCTTGCTCTGCAGCTACAAAGTCTAGATAACCTGACAACAAGTTCTTCTTGTTAGGTCTGATAAACCTATTCCCATCTTTAAAAGGCTCTGGTCGTTAGATATCCCTTCCAAATTCCAATTTTTCTTCTGGACGGCTTCTTCATAATATTTGTCCTATGATGTACTCATTATTCCGTAGAGGTATAATTGATCTACCAATTTGCCCCCTGTTGTGCTTCGGAGAAGGAAACAATAGAGCATCTATTTTTTGAATGTGAACTGTCTAAAATTACTTAGTGGATCTCTACTTTGGGACTTGATTTCAATAAAGGGAATAAAGAACCTTTTAACATCTGGGCTGAAAAATGGTTTCAACTAGGTCTTGGAATTCAGAAATCATCATCCAATCGATTATTATCTTATGATACATTTGGATTGAAAGGAACAATATAGTTTGGAATCATTCTGACTATGATTCCGTCCAATGTTATAAATCGAGCAAATGCCTCTTATATAGATATCTTGAAAGTAAGGTGTAGGAACCTAGAATTCTACTACAAGAGTGTCCATATTTACTGCTATAATGACCATAAGAAGATGAATACAAACACTGATAAGAGGTACTGCTTCGATCTACTTCAAAGCTGTTATGTACCAACTCCAAAGTCTCCCACATCACTAGGAGTATTTTTGTTTCAATTTGATGGTTCTTACAATGTTCATACCAATTAGTCAACAGTTGGCATTGGTTGTTTAAACTATGAAGGTAACCATCAGTTTAAACTCTCGTATCAAGTATCTGCAAATTCACCATTACATTGTGAAGCTATTGCATGTCTTCAATCGATCCTAGCGGCTTTAAATAGAGGATTTCAAAATATCATTATGGAGACGGATTGTATATGACTTGTCCAATGTCTTCATGCTCCTCGCACTATCCCTTCATACCTACAAACTCTCATGAAGGATATTCTAGTATTAGTATTTTATTTTTCTTATTGTACTGTTACTAAAGTTGATAGATCCAAAGTGTAGTAAGCTCATAATCTTGTTGTAGCTTTAATTGCTATGTAGTTTATTTTCTTTATATTAATATATCATGTTATTGTTTAAAAAAAAACACAAAATATTGCAAACATAGGAAGAGAATATTTGATTGATAGTCCAAAGACAATGTGCTAGATTACAATAAATAAGACGAAAACATTTTATTGAATTCTTTGAGCGGCGAAAACTACTGTAAAACCTTTAAATAGCTTTCAAAGATTATAGAATAATTTAAGCAACTAAAGATTTACTAGAATAACATAACTCTAAAAGTTTGTATCAAAATTCCCAAAAGAAAAAAAAAACTACTAATGGCTAAATGGCCTCTTTGCAAAATTCTTTTGCAGACTAGACATTGCTTATTTTGCATGATAGATCTATAGCACATGTATACAAGAAGGGAAACACCGTGGCTGATTTTCTTTCAACATGGGATATTCTTCGAGAATTTGTTTGTTATGATCTACAACATCTTCCTTCGAAGTTTAGGAAAATCTTGAATTTGGATAATATTAGCATGCCGCATATTAGAATTCAAAATGTAAGGGAGTAATATTCATTGTTTAATTCTTTTCAAAAGCACATGCAATAGAGGTTTGGCCCATGTCCTCCTCCTTTTATTTTAGAGTTAATTCCAAAAACTCCCCCTAATGTTTATCAAAGTTGTAGTTTATCCCTTAACCTTTAATTTTTTTCACTTTATCCCCCATTTTAGTCCACATCATCAATTTAATATTTAAAATATTGTGAATTGACAAAAATGCCACCTTCTAAATAATTTTTAAATTACAAATTCTTTTTTACTTTTAACTTTGCAACTTTATAGTTGACAAAGAAAAAAATTGTCCAAAAACTTTTAAAAACTTATCGCCCGTAAATTTATTTTTTCTTATCATACACTAAAAGCTTGCCAAAATCTTGTGTTTGATAAATATTACAATAATTTTGAAGGTCCAATTATTTAAGAACTTGTTCCCAAAAAATACAAGTAGTAAAGTAAAAAATAGATTTTTTCTTGATATTTTTTAGCAAAAGGATCTCAACTTTTATAGCTAGTTTTAGGAATTTTGGAAAAAAAAGGAAAAGAAAAAACTTAAAGAAAAAAATGTGTTGTTAGGAGTTTAGAAAAAAAGGAATGAATATATATATATATATATATATATATTTCCATTTTATAGTCATTGATGGAAAGTATTGATAATTCGAAAAAATTTGTTTAAGATGTGGCATTTTTGTCAATTCACAATATCTTAAATGTTAAGTTGATGAGTTGGATTGAAATAGGGGATAAAGTGAGAGGAATTAAAGGTTAGGAGGTAAAGTGTAAGTTTGACCAAACGTTAGAGGGATTTTTTGAAATTAACCCTTTATTGTATTTCACTAATAATTTTTTATAAATCTTGGGGCTAACAATTCCCCCTTCCCCAAAATGTACGGATTTTTGCCAAAAAAAAGAAAAAAAAGAAAAGACTTGATAGCCATTATCTAGTCATTTGAAAGACATTTCAATGAGAGAAATGCCTAGAATTTCTTACAAAATATTTACAAAACACATTTTTAAAGAAATCTAAGATAATAAAATATTTTAAACTAACATTTTTATGCTTTATTGTCTCTTAATGCCTATGATAAAATGGAACTTTTTACATATTAACACCAATTTTTGAATAAAATTATAAGCAAGTTTATTCAAGAATGTAGGACAACTATTTAAACACATAATTTTGAAGCATACTTGTTTGTTTCTTCAAAATAAAAAAATGCAAATCTTAATGGCAACACTATGCAACTATGTTGGATTCTTTTTCTTATCCATTTTGGCAAATCAACTTAATATTTTAGGATTTTGAATACATGTGATAGCTGATTCAATCCAAATTAAGTGATTATGGTCCATTTAATATCTAAAAACTACTCAGCAATAGTCGGACAAGTAAGGAATGTTGGGGTGAATAAAAAAAGTTTGGGTAAAGCCGGATCTAAGCGTTGGCTAAGTAAATGTCATGAGTAGAGAATAGTACTAATTTTGATTAGAATATAGGGTTTATAGATCGGACGGTCTATCCACGCCCAAATGGTACGACAAAAAGAAAATTTTACGAATTTGACCCTTATTTCAACAAGTGATTTTCATATCCAAACTTTTGGCTTGATTTATTCCATTGTATTTTATTTTCATTTATCATTTTAAATAATAAAATGGGCATTTCAACAACCACCATATAGTCACTCAAATCAGCATAACTTAACATGCCCCAAAATCAGAAGCCATGAGGAGCAGCAGCAGCTTCAAAGAAGAAGATCTGAGGAAAGAGACTTCCCCACCTTCAGCTTCTTCTACCGTTGATTCAAGATTCAATCAGACTCTTCGAAGTGTTCATGGGTATGTTGTATTTTACACTGAAAATAGATCCAGCCATGTCAGAATTTCAGGTCGTCAGAAAATCTAAATCTGCCAACTTTACACTACCAAATGCAGTTCTTTTATCATATTTGAGTACGCAATTGGAAATTAGTTGAGAAAATCCAAATGGGCTATGTTGAACTAGGCTAAATAGTTGTGATCAGCGGGGAAAGAAGAATTGTTGATCTGTGATCGTTTGCTCTAAATTTTTTATTTTGTTTTGTTTTTTTGTTGATTTGCTATATTCATAATGAAATAGATGTAATTTTTTTGCCATTTTCTGGGCGTTTGACCGTTTTATCTCCAATTGTCGTGAATAGAAATTTGGCTATAATTTGTGAAGCACATTCTTTATTGTCCAGCTCACTAAACTGTAACTTGATTGCTCCTTTTTTTGTTAAATTGGTAGTGGTTATTAAAGTTTAGTTTCCTTTATTTGAATTTGGGATTAAAAGTTAACAAATAATGAGGGAGTTGAAAGTTTTTCTTTCATTCTCAGAGTTAGATGCAAGATGGCAATCAAACTGGTTACTCATCTGTATCAGTGTATATCAATATCAGTTCTAGAAAGTTAAAGTTTGTACCCAAGAAAATGTTAGATTCAGATAATTCTTGGGTTCTCTTCCTGTCTTCCAAGAAATTTCCAAGAACTCTCTGATTTTCTAAATTGTGAAGTTTCGGAGGTAGAATTTTGCATGCATTTAACCCCCTTGTTCTTTTGGGATAAATATAGATTGTTTAGGAATTAATTGGTGCTCAATTTTGGTTGGCATTCTACTAAACCTTATCTGAAGTTAAGTCACTGAAAATGCACCAGCCATTGCTTTTTCAATGAATTTTCTTTATTTCTTTCTTTCTGGTAATGGACATATGTAATATTAAGTGTTTACGAACTATTTATGACTTTGCCTACTCTTGTATTGAAAGGATTTGACATATAGCATTTGGGGTTTAATAGTTTTAACAAACAAAGTTACTCCACTCCCTGTTATTCAGGATATATTGTGTTGATGGTCTTATAATTTCTGTCAGAACTATAATTGTCATTGCTGTTTATACGTTTTCTTTTCTATTGTCTGTTTGAGTTCATAATTTCAGAGGCCGTTGCATATATTCTGCTTTTTTATGGTCTCTTTTGTTTTATTGTGATAAGTTCCAAGGTAAATTCCTGATGCTCTTCTAATGCCATTAAGGTTGCTCAAAGGTCGTAGTTTTCCTGGTAAGGTACTTATAACACGAAGGATGGAGCCACAGGATGACTCTATATTACGATCTCCAGATAGTAACAGGAGTTTCTCAGATAATGATACTGGACCAACTGAACAAATGGATGAACTTGTTCAGGTATTGTGATAGGATGTCCTGTGCTATTCACTTAATAGCAGTGAAAGATTAGTCACTTGTTGTACTCGTCTTGTCAAGATTTTCTCTTTTGAATGTAGGATGAACTGCAAAGTAGAAGAAATGCAAGTACTACATCTTTTAGCAAAATGAAAGTGTCATCATCAAGTTCAGAAAACTCATCCAAAGAGGTTCAGAAACATCCCGTGGGTGCTAGAGCTACAGATTCTGCTAGGCTGATGAAGTTTACAAAAGTGTTGTCTGGAACAACTGTCATTTTAGGTACTTTAATCCTTCTCGCCTGGAATACCTCCATGCTAATGTCTATTCCTGACATGATTACTTTCCAGATTTAGTCTTTATACATTCTAGTATAACTTCAGAATGTTAGTTACAAGGTTTTTCATTCTTGAAGGATCTTGTTTCTAAATATTCTCTTCCCCCTACTCAAGCAATCTGTTTTTTAATTATGCAGTTACAGAAACTTCGGAGCCATGTGCGTGATTCAGTTTTGCCACGTTTCTATGGTTTCAAAACTTGTGTTTATTATGCTATTTGAAATACATTGTATCCTGAGGGCAATTTTAGCAATTGGTTTATAGCTTCACCTTGGAGGTTGCTATGCGTTTCTAGTTATATTCTAGTCTTTGCTATTTGCAATAGTGCAATTACATGCAGCCATTTGGAGGAAAAACTTAATCACCAAGTTCTACATGGAGATCAAGTCTATTTTCCCTACACAGATGCTATGCATCTGCCCACCTTGGCAGACCATGAAATAAAGAATAATTTCCATGAATGGACTTTCTCTTTCTTAGATGTGACGCCTAATTTTTTTCCTTGATTTTTCTGATACCATTCCTCCAATTTTATGTCATTTCTTGAAGCCTAATGCTTCTGTGGTATTATTCATCTAACATTTCTGTTGGGCATCGAATCAGCAAAAGCTATACCAAATGGCAGATTGCTGATGGATTTGTTTTGGTGCTGAAACTTTATAGATCCTGCATTTAATTAACTGCACAAAGATAATATGGTCAACATAACTTTTGTGTGGAAAGAATATTCGTAAAGACTAATTTTCTGATTCAGTTTTATTTTTTAGTTTGGAAATTCAATTTCAGAGTCGAGTTGATCTTTTGCCATTTTTATCTTGTAGATAACCTGCGTGAACTGGCCTGGAGTGGTGTCCCACCATATTTGCGTCCAACTGTCTGGAGGCTTCTTTTGGTATGCCATTTGGCTGACTACTAGTACACTCTAGATAATTTTTCAAATTACCCTCAAATATGCCATTTCCTATGTCAATTACTATTTTCCTGTAGTCCACATTATTGCTTCTATTTGGCAGTTGGTTCATCACTGAGATGGTCGTGCAAAAAATTTCTGGTCTATATGTTTGTGCAGATAGGAAAATTGAAATAGAAAGGACCATGGTTATGATAGGTATCATTTGGAAACATGCTCCATGTATTTCAGTTGTTTAACATGATATACATTGGGATTTGTCTTGCTTATACTTTTTCATGTTACTAAAATGTCTTGGGCATAACGGCGGTTGACTATCTTTTGCATGCCTGTACTGGTTTTCTATTAACTCTTGTGAGAACTGAAAGGTATGAGAGGAGATGAAAATAAATCAAGGAGAAATTGAAGGCTAATGAAAACAGAATACTTCCTTGTGTTTTTTAAATATTTTATTTTATTTTATTTTTATATAGCTTTTTATTGGAGCTATTTTATTCTTCGATGAAGTACTTTTATTACAATCAAGTAGGATGTTTGGTGTTTTAGCAATGAAAGCAAGCTGTTTATCTGTCTCTGATATGCTGACTTGCCTGTGCATTTTATTTTGTATTTTGAAGAGTTGCTAAGAAGCCCAGTTCTTTAAGATAGCGATTAGAATTCAAGTCCTTGGTCTTACTTTCTTCATTACGTATTTGTTTGTTCGATCTTTAGATTCTCTTCAAAGGGTAACTAGATTCATCCATGTTACAGTGTTTGCAGAAAACTGTAAATTTTCCATGTTAAGAAGCTACGTCCCATATCTGTTTCCCAACGAATAAATCTTCTGCTGTTCCATTCATTGCCAATTGGTTTTGTTTTGGATGTCCAAGTTCTATAGCATGTTATAATTTCTGGGCCTTTGGCTTTGATTGGTAAACCATCATCCATTGTTCCACACGCAGCTCAGTTCCTCCCTATCCCATCTGAGTTTAATGAATCTTAGTTCCTTCATAGCCCGTCTCAGTTTCATGGGCTATGAAACTGATCTCACTATGGTAGCCTTGATTGATGTAATTATATTTTGTCAAAAGGATCTCTGTGGAAAGACAATAAGTATAATGCAGTTTATTTACTTCTCTGAGAATATCATTAAATGATCCCATGTCTTCTTTGGTGCAATATCTATATGTTGTTCACTTTTCATCCCCAGGGCAAAATGTACACCTTATGCACACTGGTCTGAACCCCAATTTCTATGGCAGATGCCCTGAATCATTCCCGCAAAGAGAGAACAGAACTCTTTTTAACTGGATAGAAAAACCAAGGGATTGCTGTGCTTCCCATAAGGTGCTCACCCCTTTTCGGGGGAACTACTTGGGCATTAGATCCTGTTCGACTGGATCTGGTGTGTTGTATAGCTGAGAATGGCTGCTTTTGGGAGTGGTGTTTTCTATCTGGCTCCTTTTCCTGAAACTTATGTGGAATGACAAAAATAATAGTTGTAAAATAACATGAAAGTCTGTCAATCTTGTGCTGGAACTCGATAAACGATACCCAAATAAATATTTACTTCTTTTAGTTTTCCTTTGCTTTACTGTCTTCATAATTCGCTTTTCTCAGCAACCTTTTTCAATCACAGTGTCTTTTTCTTGTAGTATCTTTACTAAATTTTCATCAAAAAGCAGTCTCTTGAGATTCAGTGATCTTCTGTGTGAAGTGCTGAACCACATGATTAGCCTTAGCTTCACAAATTCCACTTGTCTCATTAGAAGTTGCTAAGCATTCGGGTACTTTTGTAGGAGCTTTATATTCAGTATCAGCAAGAGATATTTCTGCATTCAATTAGGCACTGTTTTCCCATTTCTGAAGATGATGAGGAGGAATATAAAAGCATAGCAAATTGTGATCTTTGGTTAATCCATCTTTACAACTATTATTTAGTTCTTTCTTCTGTAGCAAGCATGAATCAGTGAAGTTCTGGTTTTCTTCGGCCATAAGCATGGATTCATTTTTACCCTCGTTAAATTGTCATGATATCCCTGGGCTGTGAATAAGGACCTGCATAAGTCTCGTTTTCAGCAGCACTGACTCTCTTCAGTTTGCATAACCTTAAAGAGGATGAAGCTGGGTTAGAGTTAGCATTAGAAGTCTATGACATGCTGTTTTGCAGCTTGAGCTTCTCCATTCATGGTGTTCAGACATCTCAAATTCTAAGCAGCATGAACAACTGGTTGACAGAACTTTTTATGCTATAGAATACATTTGGCCTTGGCTCTTTCCTTAATTCATCTTTCAAACCTTGTTTGAGAATTGTTTTTTAGGAGTTTCAACAACTCTACTCTGATAAAAGTTCTCAAGAAACTTCTGCACATAATCAATTATAAGCATGTTTCCTTGCGCCAGACTATGATATTACTCCAAAAGTTTGACACAAGTCGAAACTACTTATCTGGGTCTTAGTATCTCCAGCTATATCAACCAATTACAGACATATATCTTTGCTCCAGACCATAATATTTTTCCAAAAGTTTGATACAAGTCCAATCTCTTTATCTAGGTCTGTAGGATCTCCAACCTTATCAATACATGGGAGAAGAACTTATAGCTCTGATGCCAAAAAGGATGCACCAATCCTTATAAATTGATTAATTGCGCGAACAGAAAAGCTGATTTTGATTATTATGTAGAAAGGTGTAGTTTAAACGAAATCCTGGGAATCACACCTAAGGACCATGAGGAATCACAGTCAGTAAATAAGAAATTGCTCCTTGAAAGATTAGTCTTACACCAATCTGGAAACTGAAATGTTATTTATACCAAAGGTCCCTTTGACAATGAGCTGCATCTTCTTTTATAGAGGAGTTGTACATTGTACAGGGCCACTGGTTGATTTTACTTCACAGCGAAGTAATTTTCCAAGTACAGTTGCTTGGTCATTTAAATGGAAAAGCTTCATTCCTGAGTCGTTGCTAGAAGAATCCTAGTTTTACAAAGAGCTACTAACAAGACAAAACTAGAAGTGTTAAAACTGCACAAGTAACTAAACTATTGGCTTGGGCCCCAAAAAGACACCTCTTAGGCTTGGGATTAAGTAGTACCATGGGTCCGAGAATTAAAAAGCCCAGGTTCAATGCAAGTTCAAACATGCTCTCCAGATTCTGTAATCATTGCTGTAATCTCTTGTATTTGTTTTCCATACAGGCACATTCATTGGTTGTAATCAAAATTTCTTTTCATATTACTTTACTTTTTCTGAAACATATTTTGGCGTGACTTCTGGACTTCTTAACAATTAAATCTTCTAATTGATATAGTGGTTTGATTTTTTTTTAATCTGCATATGTATTTTATGGCATGTATTTGCAGCTCCATTTTACTATCGCTGTTAAGGTGATCTTCTGCCAAATATGCATTTTATTTAATAACAATGCTCCCCTCCTCCTCTCCACTCCCTCTCCACTTAAGAAGAGAACCACAAATGAAGAAGTTCTTTTTTGCTACTATAATTTACTATAAAATTTTGTACTGCAATACTGCAAAGACTAGTGTGCATTTAGTGGAATTTTGTGTGGATTAGTGTTTTTTTTTTTTTTTGAGGGAAGGATTTCAATTTAAGTTTATATCCTCCCATTGGTTACATTACTAAATTGAAGATATTTGAGCATTATGTCAGTGAAAAAATTATTATTGTTCTTTGAGATTTAAATACAAACTGACAACAGGGATATGCACCCCCTAATTCAGATAGAAGGGAGGGAGTTCTGAGAAGAAAGCGCCTGGAGTATCTTGATTGTGTTGCTCAGTATTATGATATTCCAGATTCTGATCGTACAGATGAAGAGATTAATATGCTTCGCCAGGTATGATGGGGACTTTTCTTCTTTGTTCTACTCATTTCACCTGCCTGTTTTTTAACAGCATTATGTAACCAAATGTTCATCTGTTTCTATAATTCTTCCCAGATTGGTGTTGATTGTCCTAGAACTGTACCTGATGTCTCTTTCTTTCAACAAGCTGAAGTTCAAAAATCCTTGGAGCGCATACTTTACATATGGTTAGTTACCTTTTGTTCTGACTTTTTATATGAATTTCTGACTAATTATTGTTGTTTCACATTGTTAGATTGTCTAAAAGGATAATGGAAATGCTTGCATTTTACGGTCTTAATCTAAAAGAAAGACAGACGGGATGAACTTAACTAAGGGAAAAAAAAGGATATTGATGATTATTTGTCAAATGGTATTTCAACACTATACGCTTTCCCTAAAGGTCCCACTGTATCTTTTATTGTGATTTATTGTAAGTGAGCCAACCTCAAAACCGATTCGTTTATTTATTTGTTTTTATATATACACACACTCACCAACTTACTCTCTTGAGCTTTTATTCCCTTTTGATTGCCAACTATATGTAATGGCAACTGGAATATAGTATTGGGAGTTGCCGATAGTATGATGAGTGCCTTTTACATTTCACAAAAATAGGAAATATAAGGGCTTAAGATCATCACAATATGAAGAGAACATTTTTATAGGTGATTCTAAACTATTAAGGAAAATCATTGTTTAGAATTCTTCATTCCTACCTATCGCCGGTGGGGAGGTGGAAAAGAAGATGGAGGATAAAATAGTTACAGAATTAACAGAGCTGGTCAGAATAAAGCTTCATGCACAGACTTGTTGGAAGAGAATGTTTTAGCAATTTTATGGATATATCAAAGTTGCTTTTTTGGCTTGTTCTTAATAGCTTTTTTTCTACTTGATTTTAGCTTCTGATTTTTAAAAAATTTATTTTGTGATATTCTTAATTGTTTTTTCTACTATGTTTTTGGATTTTTTAAGCTCAAATTAAGAGCAACTGATTTTTAGCTTTTCTAAAATCAGTTTTTGTAAAAATCAAAAGCTATTGAGAACAAGCACTTCTATTGTTATCGTTGTTTAATGTAATTAGTCCTGGAAATGGTTGGGGGATTTGAAACTAGCACAGACATGTTTACTTTTAGGGTAGTCTTTAGTCTGTCCACATCTAAAATGTGTCTATTCATGATAGTAAATTTTGCCAGTTGGAAGTCCTGAAATTTGAATCTTGTAAAGCTATTAGCTGTGCATTGTATCTTTTGTTCCTCATCAGATGAAGAAATAAGTTTTCTTTTTAGTGATCCTTATAAACAGGTCTTTGGTGAAACTTTTGAGATGTGCACCGGCCAAGAGAGCTGGACCTTAAGGGCTTTCGGTTTGTTTGGTCTCTCTTGCTTTGTTTTGTATTAGGAGTTTTGAGGTGTCTTGACCAAGGAGCCATTTGGGTCAGTAGACCCTTTCTTATATTTGATGATCTGGTTCCTTCTCCGTGGGTGTTGGTCATCTGAGCTAACTACGTTTTATTCATTGTGTTGCTTTGTTTATTTATTTATTTATTTTTTGTGTTTATTTTCTTGCCGTCTTGTGTAACTGCCAAGAAATTTGTGCCCTAATTTCTTGGGCCCTATTTTCCTACCAAAAGTTAATGAAACTTTGAAACCCCCAGTAGTCAATGTGTTCTTGGGCATAACGTACCATGTGATTGTGCTTTTATGAAGTCTACCCTATAGTCATTTATATTGTTCTAAGGAACTGCATTCTTTTCCCTTGAGTATTCTTTTATCATTGTGAATGTCCAGCTCTGCTAAAACGATATTCCGAATTCCTCAGACTGAAATATTTACCAGATTTAGGTATTTGTACGATGCTGAGTAGCCATTTGGCAATTGTTGTCTGCTAACGACCAAAAATATCTCGCAAAAAAACAAAAATGACCCTCTGCAGTAATCTGTCTCATCATCAAGTTCTGTCCATTCAACAGTTTGGAATCTAAACAACCCACTATATTCGTAGAAATATAAATTTAGTTATTGCGTTTGTTTTGGTTGTTAAATCAGGAGAAGGGCAAATTGCAGTCAAAAAGTCTGTTCAAAAGGGTGAAAAAATTGTGTACCTATTCTGCTCCATTTACTATGCTGCAAACCCCTACTATCCTCTATAAATCAATGAATGATCATCCACCACCTTGTCCTCCCGCTTCCCCCCCTTCTCTCCCAAACGACTGCCAAAAGAACGGCAAACTTTGAGAAGGTCTTGTGCAAACTACAAACTGCCATTCGCTCATCCCTACCTGTTACATCTTTCTGTTCATCTCCATCACTTCTAAATCAGAGATGCTAACCCCCTTTGGAACAGACAAATAAAATTCCATCAGCCTTCCTACCTTCCTGGAGAGTTCGTTACCTAAAAAAATCACACTTCAACAATATGGCCAAGATAACCACAAGAGAAATTCTGTGAACTTTTTACAGATAATACTTTAGACTTTACTGGCTGGGAACCGAGTCGCGAAGCAAATTAATAAAATCGTTCATTTGAATCTCCTATTAGGAAATGCACCTTCATCTTAGAAGCAAATGTGGAGGTGAAGTACCCTATCCATTGTTACATGACCAATTTATATGCTGCAAAAAATTTTGTAGTTCATCTAATTTTCTGGACATGAAGCTTGTTTGGAGAGACTCTAACTTACAGTTAATCAGACCAATACCATTTTTGACGTTCAGCAACTCATTAGAGGTCGAATAGGCGCAGTCAAACAAACCCCTCCCTTTGCCTGGTCTGCATCTCCCATACAGTTTGAAATGGGGTGGTATTGGCAGTCACAGAAATGCACTAAATACAACTAAAATGTGGTTTAGACCAATGGCAACCAGCAAGAAACCCCAATTTAAGTCAGTTTTCTGTTTGCCTCCTTGGAATTGAAGTCAACATTTAACATTACTAATTTAGCATCATAGAGGAGACAAGGGGGTTGTGGCAGAGGGAAACAAGAAAGGAAGATTCTGATATTTTGTGCGACAGCAGAAAGAAACCGATAATGATGATAATTTGTGAATTCCATATCATTGACGTTGCCTGTGGATTGTTCGAGAGTTCATCACAGATGGAGCAAGTTTCTTGCTGTTGCTCTTTAAGTCAATTTTGTTTTCCATGTTTCATCATAAAAAAATTCTAAAGATGTTTCCCTTTTCAGGGCTATTCGGCATCCCGCGAGTGGATATGTTCAAGGAATAAATGATCTGGCTACGCCCTTCTTAGTTGTGTTCTTGTCAGAACATTTAGAAGGCAGTGTTGACAATTGGTCAATGGCTGATCTAACTCCAGAGATAATCTCTAATGTAGAGGCTGACTGTTACTGGTGTCTTTCAAAGTTACTTGATGGAATGCAAGACCATTATACATTTGCTCAACCAGGAATTCAGCGCTTGGTGTTTAAGCTGAAGGAACTGGTTAGACGGATTGATGGTATGCCCAGGTCCTAAGAAGTATTTGTTTTTACCACCTCTTGGTTATCTAAAAGTTCATGGACATGAGATGGATATCTACTTTGCATATCGTATCTTTTCAATAGAGCTTTAAGACAATTATTTTTCTGGCAGCTGAATGCAATGCCTTCTTTTTTTTTTTTTTTTTTAAGTAAAACTGAACCTTTAGAATTCATAGGGAAATAAATAGTGAATGCCTTTTTTCTTATGAGATGATGTTTCACTTCATTGCTGTTCTGGTACGTATTTGGTTGACAGTTTTAGCCTCTATGATCCATTTTTTCAATATGTTAGTTGGGCAGATGCAATTGTTTATAGAGGTGCTTGATGGATGTCTAATCTACAGATCTTGATCTTTAATGGTTTAATTGAGTCATCAATCACTATTTTGGTGTTTGGTTGCTTAATCTGCATTCTTGACAATCATTTTCTCCCTTATCTGCTTCAGACATAATTTCTGCAAATTGGGAACATGCTGTGACCAAGAGAACCATGAATCACATAAGAAAATCTATACTTGTTCTTGCAACCTGAAGCAGTATATGATGCCTGTCAGTACTTTCATATGCTTTTCATTTATTGCTGTCCTGGGTTGTTGACTTATTTGGACTTTCCAGAACCTGTATCAAGACACATGGAGGATCAAGGGCTTGAGTTTCTTCAATTTGCTTTTCGCTGGGCTAATTGTCTTCTAATACGTGAGGTTTGTATGTCTTCCTGTGTCAACAGAATTACTTTATTGTTATGTGTTAATGTTAACTTGAAATGGAGTGAATGGGGATGAAAATGTGGATAAGGTTGGAAGTTGTGATAATGCTATCTTCTTGGGATGTGAGTTCAACCTTAAGGCGGAATATTAACAAATATATTCACTTCTACAGATTCCGTTCCATCTGGTTAGCCGCTTGTGGGACACATATCTTGCTGAAGGAGATGCATTGCCTGATTTTCTTGTGTACATATTTGCCAGTTTTCTTTTAACAGTAAGATATGATCTCTCTTTATGCGTATTACATCACTTGATAACTCTTAGCGTAATAAGAGATGCATGGATTTCAGCATTCATAAATTAACTATGCTTGTTTGCAGAGATAGATGTTTTTCTTTCTTCAAACCGTTTGCTTTAACTATCTTCTTCTATTTGGTCCATTTTAAATTATAGTGGTGCTACAATTAAAACATGAGAAATGACGTGTACCAAACCTGTACATGTTCCAGTCAAAGGCTTACACCTGAGTGTACTGGTGCTTTTTTTACTACCATTGTCTTGAGTTACTTGTAAGCATTGATTTACTTTTCCTGAATCAAATTCATTCAGCTTCAACAACTCTCTCTAATTGATTGCACAATGCTGTTGTTTATAGAATTTGTAATCGTACTCATAACCACTTTGAAAAAATCTTGAGCATATAGCATTTGTAGAATACGTGGAACTCTTCTCTGCAACATTTAATGCCAATAAATTTGTCATCATTTCCTTCGAACCATTCATGGTTATCCTTCTGCTAGATCTTTGGTCCTCAATGCATCTGTCTCTAATAGGTTCTCATGCATGCATCCGTGTACTTATCTGCTTTTCTTCTTTTGGTTTTTTCATTGTTCCTATTCAAGATCTTAATAGTAATATTTCGTCTGTCTCATTGTTTAATTTATTCAAAGGTTTACCTTTAGCAACCAACTGTACTTACCCATGATCTTTATTCACAACAACCTGCATGTAACACTAGTATCCTCATGTTTGAGTATCCCTCATGTTTTTAGTGGTCAGATAAGATCCAGAGGCTTGATTTCCAAGATATGGTCATGTTCCTACAACATCTTCCAACTAACAACTGGAGTCATCTGGAGCTGGAGATGGTTCTTTCTCAAGCTTACATGTGGCACACCATGTTTAAAAGTTCTCCCAGCCACCTGGCTAGCTGAAGAGGAGTAACATCGTTTTGTGCTCATCTTCCCTTTAATTTTGTCCTGTTAAATGTTTGTTTTTTCCCCCCAGGCCTCTCATCTCGTTGACTTTCATTTTTCAGTTTTACTTTTTATCACTTTGCCGGCATGGTTTTTTTTTTTTTTTCCTTAATGAAAAACAAGTTCGTGTTCTGTATCGGTAACATCTGTATTTACTGATTCATATGTATGTCTTTGATCGGAAACATCATTAGACATTCCTGTTGTGGGAAAAGAAGGTGTGGTCTATAAGTAGTTACACTTGTAAGAGAAGAAGGAAAGAGATATTTGGGAATGACATTTTTATTTCTTGTGAAAAAAAAAAAGTGATACAATAGTTATTCAATTTTTTTTTTTGAAATTCCTATTCTATTATAAGGAGGGGTCTTAAGGGAAGAAGATAACTGAATTGGGGGGCTTCCTGTTGTTCATGTATTGTGCTTGCAAAGAGTCAATGCGATAATATTTGCAAACTTAATAGTGGTAGGATTCGAACTCCTGACTATTGGAGAGGAGTCGTCGAGCTCTAATCACTCGACCCATTATTCGCTCTAGTTACACACACACACAAATGCACGCACATATATATACACGGGAGAATGAAATCAATTAAGATTCTAAAATTAAGCTATCAATATCCTAAAATCAATCAAGTATAATTAGGCTATCTAATTCTTATAATTAGGCTAATGTATTTATACATATTTACTAATGGATCTAGACATGTTAGCTAATGCATATAGACATAGACATATTTGCTAATGTGTCTAGACATGTTAGCTGATGCATTTAGACCTATTCACTCCTCATCAAAGTGGAGCATATAAATCAGATGCACCAAGCTTGCCACGTATATATTGTACTCGAGGGCCTTTGGGTGATTTGGTGAGAAATTTTGCAAGTTGGTCATTTGAATTAACAAACCATCTCTCAATTGGTGTCATGGGTACGAGGAACAAAATATGTTGAAACAGAAATAATTTCAGTGATTACAAAAATATCCTCAGTGAAAAAGAAAGGAGTAGTCTTAAAAAATGTAACATCTACAAAGATGATGTATCGTTTGAGATTAGGACAGAAATATCGGTACCTTTTTTGTGTTCAAGAGTATCCAACAATACACATTTGACAGCACGAGAAGATAGCTTGTCTTTCCTTGATGTTAAGTCGTGAACAAAACATGTACAACCAAATGTGCGAGGGAAAATAGAAAATAGAGCTTGATTTGGATATATAAGACAGTAAGGAACTGGATAAATAAGAATAGATGATGGCATGTGATTAATCAAATAGTATGCAGTGAGGATTGCATCTCCCCAAAAATGTAGTGGAACATTTGGATGAAAAAGTAAAGTACGTATATCTACGAAATGCTTATTTTTTCTTTTAGCAAGCCCATTTTGTTGTAAGGTATGAGAACATGATGATTGATGAATAATTCTCTTGGAACTCATAAATGACTTAAAAGGAGTAGAAAAATACTCATGTGCATTATTAATTTGTAAGGTTTTTATGAGAACACCAAATTGTGTTTGAACTTTAGAAACAAAATTTTGAAAAATAGAGAGCACTTCAGATATACTTTTTATAAGAAACAATCAAGTATAACGTAAACAATCATCAATAAAAGTAACAAAATATTGATGCCCTAAAGTGGAAGTAACATGACTTGGTCCCCAAACATCAAAATGGACCAAAGAAAATGGAGATTCAACTCTATTACTAAACCTTTTTGGGAAACGATTATGAATGTATTTTCCAAGTAGACATGGCTCACACTTTAAAGAAGACATTGTAGAGGATAGTACCATCTTCTGAAGTTTATTTAAACTAGGATGACCGAAACAACTGTGAATTAGCAAAGGATCATTTGTTGCAAAACAAGTAGCTGATGCTGGCAAAGAGAGATGGTAAAGGCCTTGTGACTCACACCCTATGGCCAATTGTTTGTACTGTACCCTTGATCTTGTATCATGATAGATTCCTCATCAAATGTAACTAAGCATTTAAGAGAACGACACAATCAAGGGACATACACTAAATTAAAAGGACAATTGGGTATATAAAGGACAGATTCAAGTGGCACAAAAGGAAGAAGGTTGGCCTTGCCAATCCCTTTAGCTTGGGTTTGTGAGCAATTAGCAAGAGTAATATTAGGTAGAGACGCAGAACTACTAATTGAAGAGAAAAGATGTGAATTACCAGAGATATGATTTGTGCTAGCAGAATCTAAAACTCATGGACCAAGAGAAGGGATTGAGAAACACAAGGCACTAGGCATTACCTGCTTGTACTACCGAGGCAGCAAGCGTGGAAGATTGTTTGGTTGTAAACCGTTCCAAAGAATCCTCATCCTCAAGCTTTAAATTTGGTTTTGTACTTTCGCAATTCTTAGATTGGACAACATTGGCCGCTTGTGGTGGAGAACTTCCATGCAAGAGCCAACAACGATCTTCTGTGTGTCCAACTTTTTATAATGATCACAATGATGTCATTTTCTGCAACCATTGTAACCACCTCGATCGCGACCACGACTACGGCTTCCTCTTTGGCAAGATTGAGATGCTAAAGCAGATGAATAAGCAACAACAGTCTCCATAGATGACTGTGATTCATTAGGAAGTTGTAGCAGTCTAGAAAATGCTTAAGAGAAGGTAGGAATTGTGGGACTAGTAAGGATCTGATCACGGATAATAGAATATTGTGTGGCAAACCAAAAAGAGCCAAAAGCATAAAAAATATACCTCTTTGAGAGAGTTGCTCCTAGGGGTATCAACTCATTGAAATATGAAAGAATACCTTGAATTCTGCCTAGGTAAGAGCTCATAGGCATTTCAAGTTTTCAAGGGCCAATAAGGCTTTTTCATATCAGAACAAATAGCATAAAAACGGGAGATATCATTGGTGTATAATGTTTTGGCCTGTTCCAAAGCACTAAAGCAAGTCTTATGTGAGTAGAAAATTTGCTTTAGTGAAGGAACAATAGTTTGCCTAAGCACTATGACAGCCTCACCTTACCCAGAGGCGCACCAAAGGGCTTAGCGGACTGCCTGCCTAGCTCTCGCCAGGACTCGAATCACGCACTCACGCAAACATCCAAGCGTACTTAACTCAAAATAAAATAAAATAAAATAGAATAAAATAAAATACACTCATATTATTTACTTAAAGGTACAAGTAACATCAAGAAGTTTACACGTCATAATATACATGATTTTCACAAGGATAGCCGAAAACAGTTTGGCTATTACAATAACTAAAACATCTATTATTCAAAACCAGTCGATCCAGCTTTAATTTTTCAGGAAACCTGGTTAAAGGAAAACAAATAAAAGGAATGAGCTATAATAGCCCAGTGAATGCCCAAGTCATGCAACCATATCAAGATCTCATTATTTTATTAAATAAAATAATCGATAAATTAAATAATCAAGATATGAGCAATTTAATTAACAAGTAGTCAAGGGCGGATACAAGGCTCAACTACGGGAGCAAGCTCAACCGCAGGAGAAGCAAGTACTGATCATGTAACCATGACGTTAGGACCGAGATAATAGCTCAGGTCTTTATCAAAGGACATGCCAGTTTTATCACGCAAGCCCTAACCACCAGTTCACCTTATAACCTCCGTACAAGCTACCACATCCAGGGAGTAATCTCAACCTTGGAGGGCCAACACGCAAGAAAGTTCAATCCGGAGTTGGCCTCTTTGAGGATTCACAACTCAAAAGGGAAAGAACAACACGCCCTAAAACACCCAGCACCTTATATCCTCCCAAGCCTGTCCGGGTTGACTATCCGTGAAGTAACGGTAAAGTTAGTCACGGAAGTCTCACGCACAAGTAACACGTTGGATAGTGAAAGCATGTAACACATTACGGAATAGATGCGATAAAGTACACATCTTTCCTCAAGTAACACATTTTATCACATAATATTTGCAAGTGTAACATAATATTTACAAGTGGAACATAACATTTCATGCATCATGCACACATAGAGACACTCACCTGGAATGCCTAAGAAAATATCTCGTAAAATGGTCGCGATTCGTTTTCGGATCCTGAAATTTAAAAGAAATAATATAATGAAAACCCAATTAAAACCCTAGTTAATTTAGTAAGAAAATTCAAGAAAATACCCCACTTATTTCTAGGGTTTTGGTTTTAGGGTTTCTAGGGTTTAGGGTTTACTTATTCTAAGAAAATTTAATCTATCACTAGATCATTTTCTAAAAATTCCTGCACTTCAACTTCCTTCAATTGAGCATATTCTAGGTTTAAAATCTCACTTGTCAATTTTTTTCTTTTAGTTCTACCAAAATTTCGGCAGCATTTCCCCTTAAAATCGGACTAACCCAAATTTTTTTCCTGCAAGAAAACAACCAACCAACCCATATCTCAACAAGTTCTACAACTTCTATGTTCAATTCAAACTCAAATTCATTCAAAATTCTACTCAAATTCAAGAGTTCTACTCCAAGAATCTTCAACCAAGCAACATGTAACACATGAGATTTCAAGGTTTAAATGCTATTTACTAGTCTATCTAACCACAAGAACACTTTATCTAGCAAGTAAATCTTCAATTCTAACTAAATTCTTCAAGTAGTAACAACAAGAATCTAGATTTAAACTTGTACAAAAGCTAAAGAAAACTTGAAATTAGTAGGAAAAGTTCATAGTAGATACCTTAGATAAGCTTAGAACCTTGTGTAGGAAGAAGAAAAGCTCACTTTCTATGGTGGAATTACCCAAAATTTTGGAGAGAAAGCTTCAAGAAGTTGAGAGCAAAATGAGAGGAAAAGAGAAAGAGAGATGGCCGGCCAAGAAGAAAGAAAAAGAGAAAGAAATAGGCTAGGAAAAATGGAAAAGAAATAAAGAAAAGGTGGGAAAAATAATAACCAATCAAAACCCAACAAGAGTCAAGTTAGGTTTAGACTTTTAAGACATTAGTGGTTAAGTTGGACTAATTTAATTGGTGGAAGCTTTTTAATCTCTTATCACCTATTAATTAGCAATATTATGGCACAAATATTAAAGCCAAAAAGAGAGAAAAATAGAGAGAGAGATCCGGCCACAAGAAGAAAAAGAAAAGAAAGAAATTCGGCCAAAGAAGAAAAGAAAAAGAAAGAAGAATTTCGGCCAAGAGAAAAGAAAAAGAGAGAAGAAAAATTCAGCCAAGAAAAAGAAAATAAAGCAAGAGAACAAGTGAAATTTTTGAGTAAAATTGAGCTAAAATTTAAGTAGTCAAAAGACTAGAAAATAGTAGAATAAACTAATCAAAATTTAAACACTAATATAAATTAATGGTCCAATAAAATTATTCTAAATTTGGTACTTAGGTGTCCTACTTAATAATGAAAATCTTAGTTAATTAACCTAATTAACTCAAGAAATCTTCCAACTAATAAATCAAGGATTAACACTTAACCCTAAATAAAAGAATGTCTCTTGTAAGTGCATTTTCTAGGGTGTTACAAGCACGCTACACAATTGAGCATGAATTCTCGCACATTTGGATCGATCAACTATAGTGTCATCAGATTTTGTAGTGAAATGATCTATATATCCTTGTTCCGTGAACCATAACTCAACATCAGTGGCCCAAGTAGAATAGTTACTACCTTTCAATTTTCAAGTAGTAATAATTGTAAGATTGGTAATTGATGAAATTGACAATAGGAGTTGTGGTTGTGGGTAAAGATGTAGATGTTACAGATGTATCAGATGTAGACATGATGATATTAGAGAGTATCACCAATTAAAATCACCACGAGAAATGAATGAAAAACAAAGAGTTTAAAAATTTCTCTCTCTCTTGGCTCTGATACCATATAAGAGGAGGAGAGAGATATTTGGGAATGATTTTTTTATTCCTTGTGAAAAATAAGTGATACAATAGTCACACATATATGTACAAGAATGAAATCAATTAATATTCTAAAATCAAGCTATCAATATCCTAAAATCAATCTATTATAATTAGGCTATCTAATGCTTATAATTAAACAATGTATCTAGACATGTTAGCTAATGCATTTAAACATAGACATATTTGCCATTGTCTCTACACATGTTAGCTGATGCATCTAGACATATTCAACAACACTTGCCTTTTTCTGTTTTGTTACTCTTAATGTGGTCAGAATGTGATCCAAACTGTTTGATTTTATACCAACTCTTCCTAAAAAATTTTTACCGCTGCTTATCTGAGTTCTTAGGCAGCCGGCTATGGGACATAATGTCTTGGAAAAAGTGAGCTTCAGTAAGGTAGATATGTGGCAGTATGAGGTTTGTTGAAATTCAATTTTAGAACTGTAATACATATGGATTATTTTAATGAAAATCTAGCAAAAAAAAACCCCTTAAATAAGTCGGGAAAAAATAACCCCTTATACTTGGTGCAAGTTGTTGTTTAAGATGCTGTTATGCATGGATGGGATGGTTTTTCCAGCATTTTAAGGTTTTTTCCTCAGTCTATAAAAATGGACATGCTCAAGGCCTTCTCTCTCTCTCTCTCTCTCTCTCTCTCTCTCTCTCTCTCTCTCTCTCTCTCTCTAATTAAGCATTCTTATCTATTTGTTTTTTTTTTGCAATATAAAATTTCTACGTACCCTTAATTGCATGATCCTCTCTCTTCAACCTTTGGAAATGGTTGTACAGAATAAATCTTTAATTTGTGAGGACAAAAGGTTACATAATGAGCTCCGTTAAGCACTGTTAGTTGCCCGCATCTGGTTATGTAAGACGTAGTCAGTTATGCAACTGAGTTTCAACCATATAAGAGTTCTGATCTGGATTATTTTAGTGAAATTATGATTTCTTCAATTCTTTGAGCTTTAAGGATTCTTCACATCGATATCATTTTGAAGTGTGAACTAGGAGACATCAAAGATTGCTTTCACTTCACCAATATGTGATTTTTTTTTTTTGGGTTCCAACTAGAATTGACCATAAAAATACCAAATTCGCCTTTAAAGGAAAAATAATTAGGGAAACAAAGATGAGGTGTTTATGAATATCTTTTTTTCTCCTTAGTCGTGAAGAGCATTCTCCAGACTTTCTTCCGCAGAGAAACATTCTAGATAGAAGCTTGAAAATTCTGGGTGCATGCCTCTGGATTGGAGAGGTTATGTTTATAGTTGTTTTATTTTATTTGCATATCTCCTCTATGTCTTCTCAAGATTGAAATATATCTGCTTTTCTCCATTGAGCCAGAGCCATGTTCTCTGCGAATTTCCGATGTTGGAATGTTTAAATCAATTCTTCGAGAAAAAAAAATCAGGATTGAAATGTAAATTAATCTAGCTATGATTGCTAAGTGTAACATCTATGTTAGATCAATTCCATTTGGTCCCTTTCCTTGGAGAATATACATTTCACTCTTTTCAGTGCTTACACCAAAAAGTGCAGGAAAAGACCCAAAACAAACTAATTCTTGGAGAGAAAATATCAGAATGGAATGATCTGGAGTGCGCTAATACACTCTGAATTAGGGACCATGGTTGGTTAGTTTCTGGTTAATTGGTTTTGGTTATGAAATTTTAGTTACTAAACCAAAACCGGATAAAGGAAAACCGAATCAGCCAAACAAAGCCGTAACTTGTTAGTTATTGGGATAGTTATTTGTTTAACCATTTAACTATTTGCACTTGAAAAGTTTGTATAATTGTTACTTTATTAGTTGCTTAACTACAAACTATAGTTTGGTTTTAGTTCTTAATATGATTTTAAAATGGCAAATGCAATTTTATAAATACATATACATGTAACTCTACAAAATAACCAAAACCATTTTCTTGAATGATAATAAATGTTAACTGATCTATTAACTACTTAACCAAACTGCTTAGTTTAGTAGTTAAACAAAACGAAGACCATTTCAACATCCCTTTTCAGAATGAACTTCTCTAATACCAATATTATTATGACAATTAAAACTTGAAAGACATTACAAAAGATATTGCAAGTTTGGAAGATCTACGTTACAATAACAGGTACTCAAGGCGTCTTTCAAGGAGTTGATATTACATAGGGTGTTTTTTAGCAGCTTGCAACAGTTCACAATGTGTATAAGATAAATTACATTTACATTCATCCCAGTGCAGTGACCATACAAAACATTGAATTTATCCGGGCAAGTTATAAATTACCTAAGTTGTCTGTCACAAAGTTATAATAAGTGACTACATGCCTAGTCTATCTCTATTATAGTATCTTTTTTTTTTTTTTTTAAACACCAAACATATCTTCATTAATATATTATAACATTACATATCCGTTAAAGATCCAGACAAGTTGTAGGCCTGCTATACCTCAGATATATCAATTTTCTTAGTCTTAAAATATGATAAAAAAGGAAGCATTAGCCTTTATGTCATAGAACAAATTACTTAACTCGGAATATTTGCAGGCGCCTTAAGGAAGTGAACTATATGAATGCAAATGTTTGTAAATCCTTGTACTGATGCCATTTACAACGCGTGTAAACACGATAGCACTTCTGTTTGAAAAGTCGAGTTTGCATTTACTGAAGAGCTTTTAAGTAGACCAGTATTCTCCTATTATTCTTAAAAACTATTCAATTACAGCTCTTGCTCGGAGGATTGTTGAAACACTTCATCGTATTAAAGAAATAATTCCTTGATGTCGTGTTGTATCCTGGCATAGTGTATTGGAAATTTCGACTGATATGTCACTATTAGGATCAGGATGATTCAATTCCTGAGTCTCTAATTATTTGTTTCCCTCTTTCCTTTTGCCGATGTCATTTACCATATTATCGATTTGTTTAATAACTTATAAGAGGCTTTAACTGCTGATTATGCATACAACTTGATTCCTTGCCAATCATATCCGCCAAACTAAAACAATAGAGTAAATAAAAATTTGTGTGTCTTGTACTTGTTGGAACCAAGTAGTTGCCCGTTGCCGAAAGGGAATTCCTGCCTCGAAGTTCAAATCCCAACTATGAAAAATGCAAGATTAATTTGGAAGTTTCGCACTCGAACAAATGTTAAATATTTTCCTCACGCTGGCCACATTTGGGACAGGTCTACCGCACCCCTTCTAAATAATAAACTCATTTCCGAGCAAATGTTATGAAGTAATCTCCATGTAAAAAATTACAATTTTGGAGGAACGTGACCTTCCATAGGATCTTAAAAACAGGAATAGTTTGCCTTTTGAACACTTGCCTCACGATGCTGATGTTGGTTATGAACTAAAGCCATTAATTTTAAGATTAATATTTATATTTATTGCCAAGTGATTAGGAACCTAAAGGGTCACACACAAAAGAATTAATTTTTGGATTAAATTGATTAAGGGATTAATTTGTGAAATAATTAATCCTAAGGGCTTGTTAATAAATAGAGCAATCATAGTAGTGGAAGAATTTCCTTTTGAAGGAAATTAAAACCTACTAAATATCTTATTTGGTAAGATATTGTTGTCAAATAAGAAAAGGTAACTTACCGAATTCTTATTGGACAAGGTGTCTTAATTGTTATTCTATAAATAAATCCCTAAATACCATGATTTAACATACAACAAAACATATTAAAAAGTTAGAGAGAGAAAAATAATTTTTTTTTATATTCAATATTCTCTACGTTCGAAGTGTGTCTCAAGTGGAACTAGAGTATTGCTTTGGTGTCACTCAATCCTATTGAGGATCCCAAGAAGGCGTTCGTGTGAATATCTTGGAGGCCGAACACGTATGCGGTTGTGATTGGCATTGCTATGTCATCAAATTATCTTATCAGTTCGACTGTTAATTGCATCACCAAGAGCTATGTATTATTTGGTATGGATAATCATAGATCTTGGTTAGAAGTCAATTTAAATTCCACTGCGTCAATTGGACATTGGCATGTTGATTTCCTTATAGTGGTATCAGAGCATTGTATTTGATTATCTATATGCTATACGTTATCATGAATAATTTTATTGATATGTACGTGTAACTTAATTGAATTATTTGAGAAGTTTTATTTTGAAAATTGTTTCAAAATATTTGGATGAAATTTGGCCGAAAATTTTATTTTCCTGAAAAACTAGTTTGAACGAGCTTTTGAATATTTAGTTTTTGGGAATTTCATGAAAATTTATTTTTTGGAATTTTGTTTTAATTTTGTTCAATATTTAAAAAATAATAACAATACATTTTTGGGCGAAATTGCCAAAAAAGTTCTGGCGTAGCAAACTTGTCGGCAATTGTCATCGAAAGCTTCTGATCACACAACCAGAACACGTCTGGCAGCGGCCAAAGCAAAACCGACTGGGATCTAGGCTGGGAGCAACCAGAAAAGCTCTGATCGCCAAGCCAGATGAAATATCACATGATCAGATTGATCTTGGTCGCCGATCGAGATCGATCTGGTTGCGATGGAATTTGACTGGTAGTTTCGTCGAAAGATGGTCAAGAAAAGGTCTAGCTGAATGTCATTGAAGGTCGCTATTGGGAGACAAATCTAGCCAAGCCGGAGTAAAAGTTGGATCGAGATCTGAGATGAGCATTGTGGCTGTTCCTCGTGCGATCGACGGTTGAATCTGGTCAAAGGTTGGCTGGATCTGAAAAGCATCGCATGGGGAAAAGATCATCGGCCAGATCTGGCTGAATAAGGGCCAGACAAGCTGCCAAAACTTTGCCAAAGAGGAGAAGAAATTGGGGGAAGACGACGATTGAGATGACGTCATTTTTGGCTAGGAAACCCTAAGTAAAACGACATCGTTTGAGTTAATTAGAAGAGGAAAAAAAGAAAAAAAAATGGAAAACCACGTTTGACTGACCATCCAGTTCAACTGCTTGGTTCATTCAAGGGGCGTGATCTGACTACGCCCAAAAAAAAAAAAAAAAAAACTGGTTAAAACCACATTTTGATTGTGCTAGAAAGGGGCAATGTTTTCTTTTTGTGCAATTTAACTCCAGTTTTCTTTCTTTCTTTGTTTATTTGCCCAAATAATTTTTGTCTAATTATTTTTCACCAAGAAACTTCTCAAATTATTTAATTAAATAGATTCTAATGTGATTAGAATTAATATGCATATGGATTCATGACTGGAATTTTATTATTTGGATACTATATCATATTTGATTTATATAAAATAATGTAATTTATTTAATTGCATATTATATGCATTATTTGATCAAATATGTATATTTTTCATATGTGATATATGTGCATGATGAGACCATAAATTTATTCCTCGATAAAATAAAATATTAAATCATGAATAGTTGCCTTCCATTATTATAGTTTAAACAATTTTTGTTAAAATAATTTGTTGAGCAAACTCAAGGTTGTTCTATCAAAAATATATTTATACTATGAGATGTGATCTCTAAGTAATGGGGTTGATTTAACAAAGACTCGTGACTTGTTGTGTTAACTCAAGCTCATGTGTTTTTGAGGCAAGGAGTTAGGAGACATTTGTGATATGTGTATCAATGGTTAATACCTAACTATCTAGGAATTATGAAAGTTGTAGTTGGTAATCATTATCTACCTATTGAAATTATTTTTGATTTGTTGAGCTAATTTAAGATTAAAAATAATTAAAATGGGATCCTAGTCCACTAAGAATTTGGTGAAAATTCTAGAATCAATTATGAGGGATATTGATTTAAATAAAAATAGTGGGAGCAAAACCAAAATTTTATGTCCATATATAATTTTATTTTGGCTTTGTTTATTGCATAAATGTGAAATCTTATTCTATCTTTATTTTTCCGTTGTAGAAAATGAGTAACAATATGAATCTGCGTAATATTTTATTTGACAATAAGCTCACTGGCCCAAATTTCATGGATTGGGTTTAGAACCTAAGAATTGTCCTTAGGAATGAGAAGTTGCTTTATGTCCTTGATAATCGTATTCTTGAGGAGCTTGCTGATAATGTTGATAAGGCAGTCAAGGATGCATTTTAGAAACATAAGGATGACTCTGAAAATGTATGCTACCTAATGTTGGCATCCATGAGTCCTGGGCTGCAAAAGTAGCATTAGGATATGAATGCTTTCACTATGCATCATCGTCTGAAAGGATTGTATCACAAGAGAGCTAGGAATGAGAGGTCTCAAGAGCTTTTTCACTGCAAATTGGCAAAAGGATCTTTAGTGTCTGCTCATGTACTGAAGATGATAGGTCTCATTGAAAAATTAGAGAAATTGGGTTTATGTTGCATTATCAATTAAGTGTTGACATTATATTACAATCCATACCTTCAAGTTTTTCAAACTTTGTGATGAATTTTAACATGAACAAAGTTGAGACCTCTACTTTGCCTGAGTTGCTAAACATGCTTAAGACAACAGAGGACTCAATTGAAAAGGAAAAAGGAAATGTGATGTTGGTTCAATCTTCCAAGAAAAGGAAGTTTAAGCCTGGTCTTAAGAAGACAAAAAATAAGGCTACTAAACCAATGCCCAAACAGGACAAAAAACCAAAGGGCACTTGTTCCATTGTAGTCAAGATGGATACTGGAGGAGGAATTGCAAGGCTTATTTGGATACTGTGAAGCAGAAGAAGCTTAATGAAGCTTTTACTTCAGTAAATATGCAAGGTCTAAAGATAAGTAAAAGGTTGGCTAAAGTAGAAGTGGACCTACATGTTGGCAATGGAGCAAAGGTTGTTGCTTTAGCCGTAGGAACATATAGTCTCTTTACCTAGTGGATTAGTTTTAGATTTAAGAGATTGTTATTTCGTACCAATACTACTAAAAACATTATTTCTATTTCATGTTTAGACATGGATGGTTTTACTATAGTTCAAAAGAATAAATGTTGTTCTTTCTGTCGTGATGATGTTTTTTATGGTATTGGTTATTTAAATAATGGTCTGTATATACTTGATCTAGATAATCTTATTTTCAACATAAATACAAAGAAGCCAAAAATAGATAATTTTAGAAATTCATATCTCTAGCATTGTAGACTTGGTTGCATAAACAAATTACACTAAGATGGTTATTTGGGGTCATTTGATTATGAATCATTTGACACATGCAAATCTTGTTTATGAGCAAAAATGTCCAAATCACCTTTTACTAGAAAAGGTGAAAGATCTACTGAATTACTAGGTCTCATACATACTAATGTTTGTGGTCCCATGTCAATTCAAGCTAGGGGAGGTTTTTCATATTTCCTTACATTCACTGATGATCATTCAAGATATGGTCCTGTATACTTATGGAAGTATAAATCTGAAGTCTTTGAAAAGTTCAAAGAATATAAAAGTGAAGTTGAAAAACAAATTGGTAAAAGTATTAAAAGACTTTGATCTGATTATGGTGGAGAGTACTTAAACCAAGAATTTCAAGATTATCTTAAACAAAATGGTATTCTTTCTCAATGGACTTCTCCATATACTCCACAATTAGATGGTGTGTCTGAGAAGAGAAATCAAACTTTATTAAATATGGTTCGATCCATGATGAGTCACGCAATTCTACCCATATCATTTTGGGTTTATGCCCTAATACTGCCTGTTATATTTTAAATCATGTTCCATCAAAAGTTATAGATTCTACTCCATATGAGATATGGTATGGGAAGAAACCAAACCTTAAACACATAAAGGTTTGGGGATGTCCTGCCTTTGTTAAAAGAGTAGAATCTGATAAGCTTGAACCAAAATGTGATAAATGCTATTTTGTGGGATATCCAAAAGAGAGTTTTGAATATTACTTTTACAATCCCAATGACCAAAAAGTATTTGTTTCAAGACATGCCACATTTTTAGAAAAAGAGTTTATTCTAGAAGAGGCTAGTGGGAGTAGTATAAAACTTGAGGAAGTTCTAGAACCACAAATAAGCACAGAAAATGAGATGTAACAAGAGCTTATGCCTCATAATGATGTGGTTGATTTTGAAGCTCAAAATACACAAGTTGAACATCGGTCAAGTAGGATACGTCATCCACCTAAGAGGTATGATGATGTATACATCATTGACCATAATGAACCTACCACGTACGAAGAAGTCTTATCTGATAAGGACTCCAAAAAGTGGCTTCAAGACATGAAATCTGAAATGGACTCTATGTATGACAATGAGATATGGACCTTAGTTGATCCACCTGAAGGGGTAAAACCCATAAGTTACAAGTGGGTTTTCAAAAGGTAAACAGACATGAATGGTAATGTGTCTACCTATAAGGCACAACTGGTTGCTAAAAGTTATACTAAAAAACATGGTATTGACTATAATGAAACCTTTTCACCAGTCGTAATGCTAAAATCCATTAGGATCTTACTTGCAATAGCTGCATACTATGATTATGAAATCTGGCAAATGGATGTTAAGACAGTGCTTCTTAATGAAAATTTGCAAGAAGGGTGTATATGATACAACCTGAGGGCTTTATATCTGATAACCCTAATAAAGTGTGTAAGCTACATAAGTCTATTTATGGACTTAAGAAAACTTCTAGAAGTTGGAATACTCGTTTTGATGAAATAATCAAAAATTTGGTTTCATAAAAAACGAAGATGAATCTTGTGTATACAAAAAGATTAGTGGGAGTATTGTGGTTTTTCTCATACTATATGTGGATGACATATTAATAATGGAAAATGACATACCTACCCTTCAATCTGTTAAGTCGTGGTTGTCTAGTAACTTCTCAATTAAAGATTTAGGTGAAGCAACTTATATTTTGGGAATAAAGATCTATTGTGATAGATCTAAAAGGTTGCTAGTCTTTCACAATCAACATACATTGATAAGATGCTAAAGCGGTTTAGTATGGATCAATCTAAGAAAGGTTATATTCCTATGTCTCATCGGATTAATCTTTTTAAGGACATGTGTCCAAAGATTGATGTTGAGAAACGTAGTATGCAAACTGTTCCTTATGCTTCTGTTGTAGGATCAATTATGTATGCTATATTGTGTACAAGACCGGATGTCTCCTATGCTCTAAGTGTTATGAGCAAATATCAAGCTGATCCTGGTGAAAGTTACTGGAAAGCAGTCAAGAATATTCTTAAATACTTAAGAAGAACTAAAGGTCTATTCTTGATTTATGGAAAAACTGAGCTTAAAATACGTGGATTCACTTATACTAGCTTTCAATCTAATAAAGATGATTGCAAGTCTCAATTTGGGTACATATTTACCCTAAATGGTGTTACTGTCAGTTGGAAAAGTTCCAAAAAAAATACTACTGCTAATTCTATAACGGAAGCTAAATATATTGCTGTTTCAGAAGCAACCAGAGAAGCTGTTTGGATAAAGAAGTTCATATCTAAACTTGAAGTGGTTCCTTCAATTGTTGATCCAATACCTTTGTATTATGACAATAATGGAGCTATTGCACAAGCCAAGGAATCTAGTCTCATCAACGTTCCAAACACGTTCTAAGGCGTTACCATTTGATTAGAGAAATCATTGATAGAGAGAAGTAAAGATAGAAAAGACTCTCAGTGATGATAATGTAGTTGATCCATTGAGGAGAAGAAGGTACAACTAGCAGCAGTGGAATTCACTGATTACGCCAGTATCTGGTTGGATCAGCTCATTGAAAACCTAAGAGGTATGGAGAGGAGCCAGTGCGGACATGGTGAGAGATGAAGACAATTATGCAAAAAAGGTTCGTACCCAATTACTATACTCGAGATATTCATAGAAAGCTCCAAACCTTAAGACAGGGGTCCATGACAGTAGATGAGTACCATAAAGAGATGGAAATGCTGATCATCCGAGCCAACTTGGAAGAGGATGGAGAGGCTCCTATGGCTCGCTTCATGGGAGGACTCAATCCTGAAATCAGTGAACGAGTGGAGCTATACCACTACCTAGACTTGAGGGATTTGGTGGACATGACCATCAAAGTAGAATGCCAACTCAAATTGAAGAAGTTAAGGGGCTACACTAGCTCCAATACTAGAGTACCATGGCGTGATACCAAACCACCAAAGAGGAAAGAAGTTCGCCCAGTCTTCCAACTAAAAGAAGTTATGAAAGGGAAGCAAGATGCCATCACACCTAAGCCTCAACAAAGACCCCGGGATGAAGGCTCTCAACGCACAAGAGAAATTAGATGCTATAGATGTCAAGGATTTGGTCATATTGCATCTAATTGCCCAAATAAGAGAGCGATGATTGTGATGGATGATGGAGAAGTGGCAAGTATCACTTCCGATGATGATGAAGAGATGCCACCGTTGGAGGGAGGCAGTGAGTCTGATGGAGAGTATGGTGCTGATACTAAAGACATCTTGGTTACCAAACGAGCTTTGAGTGTGCAACCAAGGGGGAAGACGACCAAAATCAGAGAGAAAATCTTTTCCACACTCGTTGTACTGTTAAAGGCAAGGTATGTAGTCTAATCATAGACAGTAGGAGTTGTACTAATGTGGCTTCTGCTTTATTTGTAGAGAAACTGAGATTGGAGATTGTGAGGCATCCAAGGCCTTACAAGCTGCATTGGCTTGTTGACACAGAGGATCTGAAGGTGACTAAATGAGTACTAGTTCCATTTTCCATTGGTAAGTACCATGATGAGGCGTGGTGTGACATTGTACTTATGCAAGCATGCCACCCGTTGCTAGGTCGCCCGTGACAATTCGATAGGCAAGTGCACCACGATGGGTACCTTAATAAGTATTCGTTTTAATGGAAGGGAAAACCTATTTCTCTTCGCCCATTGTCACCCCTTGAGACTCATAAGGACCAAGTGAGACTTGCAAAAGATTTGAAGTTAGCGAGTTCTCAAAAAGGGGAATTACAAGATACTAAGGCTAAAAGTAAGGATGAAGAGAAAAAGAGGGTAAGTGCTTATGCCAGCAAAAGTGAGGTGGACGAGGTAATCATGGCTAAGCAGCAAGTTCTTATTGTTTTATATAAAGATTTATTTCTTTCTATTAATGAACTTAACTCATCTCTTCCTAGTGCAGTTGTGTTCTTATTACAGGAATTTAAAGAAGTATTTCCCGAAGAAACATCATAGGGATTGCCACATTTGAGGAGAATTAAGCACCAAATCGACTTTCTATCTGGTGCCAGCATGCCGAACTGGCCTGCTTACCGAGTTAATCGAGAAGAAACTAATGAGATCCAGTGCCAAGTGGATGAGCTCGTTGAGTAGGGATTTATTCGTGGAAGCCTAAGTCCATGTTCCGTACAGGTGATACTTGTTCCTAAGAAGGATGGTACGTGGAGGATGTGCGTGGACTGTAGAGCCATCAACAAGATTACGGTAAAGTATCGTCATCCTATCCCTAGGTTAAACGACCTGTTAGATGAGTTGCATGGTTCTACAATATTTTCTAAAATTGACCTTAAAAGTGGCTATTACCAGATAAGAATGAAAGAAGGGGATGAGTGAAAAACTGCATTTAAAACTAAATATGGATTGTATGAGTGGTTGGTTATACCCTTTGGGTTGACTAATGTCCTTAGTACATTCATGCGTCTTATGAATCATGTCTTCCGTCCTTTTATTGGTAGATTTGTAGTAGTGTACTTTGATGACATCCTTGTATACAGTAGGTCGTTGGAAGATCATGTGCATCATTTGCATGAAGTTTTTGTTGTGCTTAGAGAGCATAAATTATATGCTAACCTATCTAAATGCACATTTTGTATGGAGTCTGTGGTTTTTCTTGGTTATGTGGTGAGTTCAAAAGGAGTTCAAGTTGATGACTCCAAGGTGGAGGCCATACGTGAGTGGCCTATTCTAACGAATGCTAACGAGATGAGGTCATTTCATGGTCTTGCAAATTTTTATAGGAGGTTTGTGCGAAACTTTAGTACGATTGCTGCACCTCTTAATGAGCTTGTAAAGAAGAACGTTGTGTTCAAATGGGAAGGTAAATATGAAGAAGCCTTTAATGTATTGAAAGATAAACTAACTCATGCTCCTTTGTTGTCTTTGCCAGATTTTGACAAAGTGTTCGAGGTAGAGTGCGATGCATCTAGAGTGGGTATTGGGGCTGTCCTTATGCAAGAGTCGAAACCGATAGCTTATTTCAGTGAGAAGTTGCATGAAGCCACTTTGAATTACCCAACCTACGATAAAGAACTCTATGCATTAGTGAGGACTCTGCATAATTGGCAACATTACCTGCTTCTAAGGGAGTTTGTTATATACTCATACCACGAGAGCCTAAAGTTTCTGAAGTCGCAAGGAAAGTTAAACAAGAGGCATGCTAAGTGGTTGGAATTTATAGAAGCATTCCCATACATCATCAAATACAAGTAGGGTAAGGAAAACGTTATAGCTGAAGTACTTTCAAGGAGGTATACTCTTCTTACTACTTTGCATATTAAATTACTTGGATTTGAGCATGTTAAGTCTTTATATGAAAATGACGCAAACTTTGGTTAAATTTGGGTTTTGTGTGAAAAACGAGCTCATGAGGAGTTCTTTAGGCAAGAGGGATATTTGTTTAAAGGTGATACACTTTGTGTGCTTAGGTGTTCTCTTCGTGAATTATTGTGAGGGAAACTCATGGGGGAGGAGTAATGGGGTATTTCGGTGTTCAAAAGACCTTATCTGTGTTAAGTGAACATTTTTACTGGCCAAACATGCAATGTGATGTTCAAATTATTTGTGGTAAATGCATTGCATGTAGGCAGGCAAAGTCTAAAGTTAGACCTTATGGATAGTATTCTCCTCTGCCCGTCCCTGTTCAACCTTGGGTAGACATATCCATAGATTTTGTCTTAGGTCTACCTAGGTCTTCTAGTGGAAAAGATAGCATATTCGTGGTAGTTGATAGGTTTAGCAAAATGGCACACTTTATTGCCTGTGCTAAAACTAACGATGCTACGCGTATTGCTGATCTGTTCTTTAGAGAGATTGTACGTTTGTATGGTATGCCAAAAACTATAGTGAGTGACCGTTATGTGAAATTTCTTAGTCACTTTTGGCACACTTTGTGGAATAGGTTAGGCACCAAATTGTTATTTTCTACCGTTGCACATCCACAAACAGATGGCCAAACTGAAGTAGTCAATAGGACACTCACCACTTTGTTGCGTGCAATCATACAAAGAAATCTAAAAAATTGGGAAGGATGTTTGCCTCATATTGAATTTGCATACAATCGTGTGACTCATTTTACTACTACTTTTTCACCTTTTGAAATTGTGTATGGATTTAACCCTTTAACTCCTTTGGATATTTTGCCTTTACCTACTAACGAGCGTGCAGATATTGATGGCAAAAAGAAAGCACAGTTTGTTAAGGAGTTGCATGCCAAGGTACGAGCAAACATTGAGAAGAAGAATGAGCATTATGCGCGAATGGCAAACCAGGGTTGTGTAAAAGTCATCTTTGAACCCGGTGATTGGGTATGAGTGCATATGCGTAAGGAGAGATTTCTTACTCAGCAAAAATCTAAGCTTAACCCACGAGAAGATGGTCCTTTCCAAGTGTTAGAAAGGATAGGAGATAACGCCTATAAGATCGATTTACCCGGTGAGTATGGAGGTATAAGTGCTACCTTCAATGTTTCTGACCTTTCTCTTTATAATGTAGGTGATTCGAGGGCGAATCCTTTCGAAGGAGGAGGGAATGATAGGGATCAAGGTGTATCCAAGCATAATTCAAGCGTCCCGGATCCTTTGCAAGGAATAGGTGGTCCAATGATGCGTGCGAGGACAAGGAGAATGAAGGAAGCCATGCATGTGTTGATCATGGAAGTGTTAGAGAAAGAAGCTTCCAAGGGCAATTTTTCATTGTCAAGGCTTGTTACGCTGATATGGGTTAGAGATGCTGCTTCGTTTGAAGAAGGTTCATATGGAGAAGCAATGCCAAGACAAGGAAATAGGCAAAGTGTGCAATTCGGGCCAAAAGGTGAAGGAACGGAGCTTCTGACCAAGGCCGTGCACCCCGGCCTTGCCCATGGCCTCCATCAGATTGAGAAGACGAGGCTGGTGAGCATTCTGACCGAGGCCGCGCTCTAGGCCGCGCCGCAAACTTCCGAACGGCCTTCATCAGAATAGTTGAAGCAGAGCAGCCAGAGGGTCTGATTGAGGCCGCGCCTAAGGGGCCTTCCCCGCGGCCTTCTCCAGAGAATGCGAAGTCGCGTTAGTTTAGGGTTTTATTTGTTATGTTGTTATTTTCTTATTTTGCAGTACATGTCGTACGCCTATTTAAAGGTAGAACACATTGAGTAATAACAGTTTTAGACCATTTTTCATTGAAACGAGTGTTTTTTGAGAGCTCTTCAGAAGTGCTTTCTTGGTTCTTGGATTGGAACCGTCTTGGTCTTATCAAGCCTTCGCTTATGGCGACCCAATTACCCGCTTAGAGTAATTCTTTCGTGTTTGATCAAATTCTTAGAGTAATAATTTAGGCAAATTGAACCCGCTCAGGTTGGTCTAAATTAGAACCCTAGGTCCTTCGTTCTTCATTGAAGAGTATTCGAAGCCTAACCACTTGGAATTTTCAAGCGATCTTGGCCATTTACAAACCCGCGCGCATCAATTCACTTGGGGATAAAATTGATATAGTGATTGCTAAACTACAAGTTAAGACGGTTATCAAATAGAAGGACCATGTAGTGCCAAAACGGGTAGCCAGACTATGGTGGAAACAACTACTCCAAATCTTGGAAGAGGACAAGATTAGACTGGTTCAGCCTATGCGGTGCAAAAACAATGGTCTCATGTTCATAGATTTGAAGATAAATGGGAAATCAATTTGAGCTATGATTAATATGTAGGTGACCTATAGCTGCCTTGCAAGTACTGAAGTGGAATGGTTGGGCTTAGTACTTGGAAAATGCATGAGTAGGGCAAAAGCAATCAACTATGCCATTAACCTATCGTGGGAGTTGCCAAAGGGATCATTATCAAAGTCGGTTTTTTCACGACACAGACTATTATTGTTGCAGTAAATATAGATGACTTCAAGTTTATCACTAGTTTGGTTGTCTTTTGGGACACCCGATTTGCCATGTATCCCCATGGTAACAGATATATTGTTTTAAGTAGCAATTTTTCTATGATTTATGCCACATTTGGAAGTCATCCCCTCGTCTATGCAAGTGAAAAAAGGCCTAAAATAATACGAGACAATATTCTTAGCACACCTTCCTTAAAAAAAAACAAAAAAGTTAAGGAAACATGTGGGTCGGTTTCCATGTGGGTCGGTTTCCCAACTGGTAAACAACTGTTGGAGGAAATTAAAAACATTATACCAGACGAGCTACCTAAATGTCTTGTTGCAAGAATTCAAAAATGTTATGCTAGACGAGCTATCTAAACGTCTTTTAATCAAACGGACGATTGAGTATTAGAATGACCTAGTCCCGGGATACTAAATTACCAATTTTGATGCCTTTCAAAAATGCGCAAGCAATTGATCGAGATGCTGGACTTAGGAATTATTGTCCCTATGAAGTCATCATACAGAGCATCAGTATTATTCCAAAAGAAACATGATGGAACACTTCATATATGCATATATTATTAAGCACTTAACAAGATAACAGTGAAGAACAAGTAAACAACGCCATTCATTGCTAATTACTTTAATTAGCTATGTCACACAAAGTTCTACACAAAGATCGACTTGCAGTGGGGAGATTGGTAGGTCTGCATTGGTGAAAGGGATGAGCACAAATACAACTTGCTTGATGAGATACAGGTTATATGAGTTATTGGTAATGCGTCATTTTAGGGTTTCTAACAGTTTAATAATTATTGTACGATTATTTTATAACCACATTAAATGTGCTTCACAAATATAATACGTAATTCTAACCTATGATTAGGCTTACATAATTTACCATAAAATGAAAAATAACAAAATCTTCTACTCTAGGAATTTAGGCTTACCCCCAAATAGCGTTTGGTGCATAAAAAATCTCGTTGTCTAAATTTCCCTCGTTTCCTTTTTAATTTCTACCTCATTTACTTTTTCTAATTTTCAATTATATGACAAATTTACGTAATCTAAGGAAAGAAATTATAATATCTTGAGAGAGAGTTTTAACTCAATCCCAGCTCTAAAACTAGGAGTTTATTTGGACCTGTCTCTTAGTGATAAGGTATAAAAGGATAAGGAATCTTGGGAAATTTAAAGCAAATCAAATAAGAATAAAATTTATTGTACTAATGTTATCATAAATAGTTTTATTATATCTTTATTATTTTTTTTAATAAAAATACGATTGTTACATTCTAACCCTTTTAAACAAAGTTTCGTCCTTGAAATTTACATGTCTTGCTTGGAGACGTTAAAGTACTTTCATTGCGTATCATCCTCCAATTTCCAAGTGGTTTCTTTCGGCGCATGATCAATGCATTGAATTTTTACATAAAGACTGCCCTCATCCAAAGCTCCTAGTTTTTGGGTCCGTAGTCCTTAAAAGAACTTCCCTAATGGTCAAATTCCCTTTTACTACCAAAGGCTACGCTTCTAACACACGGCTTGGGTTTGGGACATATTTCTACAGTTGTAATATGTAAATTGTATTCTGTACTCACGATATAACACTTGTAGCAAAACTAGGCATAGTCTAGAGTTTCCAGTTTTTATAATACTTCAAAAGGTCCGATACACCTTGGGCTTAACGTTTCTACCAAATTTCATAATAGTCTTGGTAGGAGATTTTTTTTTTTTGAATTCTTGGTAGGAGATATTTGAGATATACCTTTTTATTAGCCCGAACTTCCTACGGTCTTCTTTTTATATCACTGTAGTTTTTGTTTCTATCTTGGGCTACTTTGAGCTTTGCACGTATAATCTTGATTTGTTCACAAGTCCTTTCAACCATTTTCATTCCAATAATTAACTTTTCACCTACTTCATTCCCATATGGAAGGGACCTACATTTATGTCCATATTGTGCTTTGACTGAAGCCATTCGTATGCCATTGTGGTAGTTATTATTATAAGAGAACTCAATTAGCTTCAATATTCTAGCCCAACTGTTAAAGAAATCTAACATACATGCACTCAACATATTCTTAGGGTCTAAATAGCTTTTTCTGATATTTGTTTGGGGAAGAAATTCACATTTTCTGTGTCTTCAAATCAACCCAAGAATACAAGGCATCATAACTTTTATTTATATCCTAGAAAAAAATTTATTCTTAATCCCAGTAAAGTGGAAGAAAAATAAAATAAACATAGTGCGAAACCTAAAGTTACTAAAGTAAATCTTAAAAAAAAAAAAAAAACTAGTGAGTAGCATGCTCAATTTATATAAGAAACCCCGATCAAAATAATTTGTTAACAGAATCCTAACTCTATTACATATTGTGGTTGCTTATCCATTTTACCAACCCCATTCCTCATCATCCTCGACAGCGATATGCACAGATGTATGAATTGCACTAGGAACGCCTTAAAGATCCAAGTAGCAACTTGTTAAACTCAAAACCAATAATGGTTTGTAAATCAAGTAACCTTGACATGGAGTGATTTGGTTCAAATTAAACTCTTTTTCGATGAAAACAACCTTGCAGGGGTCAAATAGATTTATTTATGTGTAAACAAGTATACCTATCTAGACAAACCTAGAGGATCTTGATCAAAACAAAAAAAGAATAACTCTAAGCTTGGTTTTTTGGTCGCCACGTGATATGCTTGATAAGATCAAGAGTAGTTCCTAATCAACAAAAAGAACCAAGAATACTCTCAATTATGAGAAATCACACAATATTATTTATCACATCATTTGAAATTTGTCCAAAAAGAGGGCCTATAAATAGGAAATAAATTTTAAATGGACCCAATCTACGG
Organism: Mitragyna speciosa; assembly: GCA_024721245.1. Taxonomy (NCBI): domain Eukaryota; kingdom Viridiplantae; phylum Streptophyta; class Magnoliopsida; order Gentianales; family Rubiaceae; genus Mitragyna; species Mitragyna speciosa. Next base: position 17,596,718 of record CM045571.1, read on the forward strand.
TCTTACCTATGGACCTTGTGGTTTAAAATAAAGCCACGTAATCACTTTCTTACGTTAACATACATCATTGTATTTATGTGACATTTTTTTAGACCATAAGGTCCATAGGTAGGGCCATGGACCGGGTCCACATAATAATCTCCCTTATAAATAGGCTACAAGAACCATACAATGTAGAAAAGAAAATTCTAGAACTAGCTACCTTGAACTACTAAACTTAGGAGGTGTTTAATAACATGACTTAATGCTGAAAATTAATAGATTAAGTGTTTTTTGAATTCAGTGTGTTTTGATAACAAAATTCTTTTACCACTTAACACATTAAGCACTTATTTAATTTGTATACAAAATTTTAAGTGAAAAATTTTCACTTAATTTGCTGAATTTTGATACTCTTCCCCTCCCCTCATTACACACACACACACACTCACTCTCACACACTCACCCATGCACACACACTTTTTTAAAAATTTCTATTTTTAAAAAATTTCCCTTTTGAGAAAGGATCCTTTTTGAAAAGTTTTCATTTTTAGAAATTTCCCTTTTTGGAAAGTCATTGAGCAAAAATAGAAGTTTCCTTTTCAGCTTGGTTTGACTTTTAAAATGGCTATTGTTAATGCCAAAGTGATTTATTTCCTCCCAGAGCAATTTAACTCTGAACGGCAAAATTACCCTTCATAATTTACCATAATTACTTCAATTTATCCCTTCATGAACCCCACAAAGTAGCAAAGCCTAATCTATTGTTTTCTCTCTCCAAATTCCATTGCCTGTTGATCTAGATCTCCCTCTTTCCTTTTGCTTGGTTCCCAAGAAAATTTTGGAGGTTGATGCACTCAACTCGTATCCTTCTTATTTAACGTTTTCTTTGAGAGTACTATTTTATGTTTATCCCATTTTTTTTTAATTTTGTCTTCATAAATCTATCTTTATTCAAGAAAAAATAAAATTTTTAAGAAACCTTTTTGTTTAATCTTTAATACTTAAAAATTGCTAAAATGTCATATACGATAATAAAACTAATTTCATTGGATAAGTTGATTGTGACTTGAAATTTGCATCAATTTATTGGAATAGTAGGTAGTCTTTTTTCAATCTAGGCGGAAGTTGTTGAATGGGGTTTATCTTTTGTTGGGTGGATGAATTACTAGGAGGAAAAGGTGCAAAAAAGAGATGACAATATGATGGAACTTATAGCTAGTAAGGGAGCAATCTGAAGAGAAATGTAGGGAGGACGTGAAAGGGCGAAGGGGATGTAGGAGGAGAGTGGAAAGGTGAAAATTTAATTGGGTTAGGTATTCAAACAGAGGGTAATTTTGTCATTAAGAAAAAATTGTTCTGGTTGTATATCATTTCCTTTGGCAATTACAATAGCCTTTTGAAATTTGTGGTTATTTATGGAAATAGGTGTTTAAAATAAATGCCCATTTTTAATAAGCTTTGGTCCTTCATTGAATTAAGATCATATTTTAATAAAATTTCTAAACCAAAATGTACGTGTAGACATAGAGCCCATAAAATTTTCTTGAGTTTCATAGCATTCTGATTAAATAATTGGGCCAAATATATTGGACCAACATTTGTAAAATCATTTAAACTTTATTTTCTTCCTTAGCCCAAAAACTTTGATCGGACCTTGTAATCATTTAAACTTTTTGGCCCAATGCCCGGTACAAAGACCAAATCCTTTGCACAAAGAGAATTCACACGCATAAGCTGAAACCCATCTGACCCAACCTTAAAATCCAACCCAATTCTCCACTGTTGGGTTGGACCGACTCCATTAGTTTCAAAAACCCAAAAACCATTTTGCTTCATCATCTTTTCGGCCATCCTTGACTGCCGGTGGTCGTTATGCCATTGAGAGCAACCAGGCTTTTGTCCGATTGAGTGTGAGGCATAACCGCCGGGCAGCTTACGCGCTTCCCAGTTGATTGATTTGGCCAGCTGTGCAAGAAGTATGCACGCATGCATGCGCTGCCGATCTCCTTTTTTTTTTTTAAATTCTTAAATTAAATTTCAGAAATAAAATAAATTCTAAATAGCAACAAAGCCATGCATTTTAAAGTTTTCCATTTTCTTAAAAAAAATGTAAAATACAAATTAATTAAATTGTGTGTCATTTAGAGTCTCTAACGGTACAAGAAAACTTTACCGTACAATTATTCTATGATTTTATCTAGGCATGTTTCATAGGTATAATATGGTAATTCTAACCTAATCCTAGGCTTATATAATTTACCATAAAATGTATAATAACAAAGGTTGTACTCAAGGAATTCAGGCTTAAACCGAAACGGCGTCTGGTGTGGAGAGTCTTGTTGTCCAAGTCTCCTTCTTGAGTTTATACCTCACTTTTTCTAAGTTTTAGTTATCTAGTGAATTGTACGTAAAGTAAGAAGCTGATAGCCTTGAGAGAGTTTGTCTCACTCACAACTCTCTCTATCTCTCTCTATATATACATTTACAGAGGCAGCACACACATATATATATATATATAGGAAAAACATGCACAACATTTAAATGAGTAGCGTATCAAAACCTGTATTTTTGATGATTTAAATAACAATCTCAAACATTGTGTGTTTGATGATTTAAATAACAATCTCAAATATTTGAAATATCGCATGTGAATTGATTTTCTATGACTTCATTTTATTAACGAAGGATGTCACAGATCTATTGAGAAAGCACTCGTATAGGTAGATATCATAACATTTGGTAGATTCATTTACAAGTAGGTGTTACACACACACATATACGGAGTTTGTTATGTATTGATTATATATTTTGATTTTATGTGGTAGTTTTATCATTGTACATTAATATCAATTAGAATAATATTTTATATACATATATTTTTACACCTGTTTAAATTTTACCCCTAAAATAAAATTTTATTTTATGCTAAATTTATATTAACGTCGGTCCCAAATCTAAATTCCTGATTCAATCCTTGCTTGCCATCACCAGCATCATTGCCCATTTCCTCTCCTCCAAGCACCATCATCTCCTCCCCTACTTTTAATCTCGCAACACCGATCTTCCCTCATGGTATCGGAAAACCACCATATTTGCACCGTTCGAAAATCACCGCCAAATCAACCTTGCTCCACCACCATAAATTTGATCAAAAATTGCGACTGGATGCTTGAGTGCGTTGGTAGGAAAGATTCTGAAAGTTCTATTTCAACTTTTGAGAAGTCACTTTCTCAAAGTCAATTTTTATATTTTGGGCCTCCAAATAAAATCAATTCAGTGTGTGTATATATATTTTGGGGTACAAGTATCTATATCGAGATAAATAACCTTAAAACCTATGCTCAAAACTTTATCATCATATCTCATTCTTTCCAAAAAATGATGCCTATTATTAAATTCCTCATAAACCATTAGATTTGGGTCGTCACATGGGTTACTTGCTCGTACATCCTCCACAATTTTCAAGCAACCAATGTCCACAAATTCCTTTGTAGCAAGGAATTTTCTTATGTAAAAGGAATTCATAAAACACCGGGTGTACTTTAAATTAAACTATTACTCGAGAAGAAAAAAAGAATTAAGTTTAATACATATTATATATGTTTAAATATCAATATTTTATAGAATATTGACGTAAAACGAAAGTTTTGTTTTCCTGAATTAAACGTACGAACGCCTAGAATACAAGTATAATACATGTTTCTATTTAATAAACCTCCAGTGGTTTTGTTGTGGATACAAGTTGCAACTACAGGCAAACATTGGAATAAGCCAACTTCACGGGCCCAAGAAGGATCTAAGTAAATAACTTGGTACGCTATAACCTTAATACTAGATTTTCTAAAGGTGCAAAATCTTCTTTATCCTTGTATTTAGCTCAATTGATTTGAAGTTATTCTCCCTTGCATTCTTTATAGGTGTTTGATAACTTAATTTAATTGTAAAATTAACAGATAAGGAATTTGGTGAATTAAGTATGTTTGATAACAAAATTCTTTATCACTTAGTACATTAAGCACTACCTATTTTGTGTACAAAATTTTAAGTTAAAATTTTCACTTCATTTGCTAGATTTTAAATACATGTAATATGATTCTCCCTCTCACACACTCTCTCTCACATACATTCACTCTTGCACTCCCACACTCTCTCTTACACATTTGCACATGCACGTGAAGACATGGTCTCAACAAACACTCACACTTGTAGGCACATACACATATTTTTCTTTCTTACACATGCAAATACATAAACTTTCCTTCTATTACAAACATAACCCCTTTGATATGTCCAATCTCGCTCACAACACGCTTCTCACACAAATACACACACACACACACACACACACACACTCTCTCTCTCTCTCTCTCTCTCTCACACACACACACACACACAAACACTATCTCTCTCATACAAACATACACATTTCTCACACACAATCTCACAAACATCCATACATAAGCATAAATTTCATACTTTTACATATACAGCCTCTCTTTCATACACACACAGATAAATAAATTTATTTTTACATACACACACAGATACATAAATTTATTTCTCTTACATACTTTCATACAATCTATTTTCATACATACATACATACATTTTCACACGTATACAAATAATTTTTCACACACATATTCTCACAAATAAATACATTCATGCTTTCTCACACAAACAATACACACACACACACACACACACATATTATCCTTAAACTGTTTCACTTGTATAAAATATAATAATTATATTTACGATGTGGGATTTTTAAATTCAATACTTGAATCTAGTTAAATATCAAATAGATATAATTTTATTAATTCAATAACTTAATACTTTCAGCACATAAATGTCAGATTTCAGAATTCAAACTTCATAATTCAGACGGCTCCTTAGCCTACAAACAGATTGTATGATCGGTCAAACCAAGTTTAGTTCCAACAGCATTGGCACACATAGATTTTGCTTGTTCACTTTTATATGTCAACTTCACATCTTGCAATACCATCCCACTGCATGGATTCTTCTCGCTACAATCAAATTTAACAGCAACTTCGGTTGCTGATGTTCCATGGATGTCCTGATATGTAACGTCACTTATTTTTACACCTGAAGCCTGCAAAAAAAAAAAAAAAAAAAACAATATATAAATTACTTGTGTATTCTGAAATATCCCAAAGAATATGTGGGGTGGTTCTCTACCTTCTTATTGTTGATTGGAAAAAGTGTGAAGGCACGATGAAATACTTAACTCCATTCTTTGTTTTCTTCAGTGAGTAATTGAAATTTCATGGACTCCCAAACATTCATTGCTTATTTTATTGCTTGAAGTGGAAATTTATTATCCTCCAAGACAAATAACTCAATAACTTATTTCTGTTGAATGTTACCTGACCAGGACAGTTTTCGTTATTTGGGCAGTAGTTTTGATCGATAATGATTGGGTTTTGGACATTGATCATAGTGGCATGCTGGAATATGACATCCTTCACGAAGCCTTTGCTTGGCCTTCCCCACGATTTGATTCTGACGCCATTTTGTGTCTTCGTGAATGTAACATTTTTAACTCTCACATTCGTTACCCCTGCTTCTTCATAAGCTCTTCCTAAACTCCCGATGCTGCAAAAAAGGGTAGGAGAGGGGGGGGGGGGGGGGGCACGCATTCGAGCCTTTGAATTCCGCACGAAATTAATCCTTATGAATAGGGTAACAATTTTAGTTACCTGATGCCGTGGCCAGGGCCGCAGAATACATTTTCAATCAACAAATTACTGGTGCCCGGACCAATCGAGACGCAGTCGTCTCCAGTACTGATGTCAGAGTTCAAGATTCTGACCCCTGATGAAAATTGCACATGAATCCCATCCGTATTGTGGCTGTATCCTGCGGCCGAAACGTTTATCCCGTGCAATTCAATGTTATTGCAGCCGTTGAATACAAGGTGATATAATTGGCTATTGAGAGAAGTTAGCCCGCTAATAGAAATATTGCTGGAGTCGGTAAATGCTAATGTCTGCATAAACAATGTGGTTAAGAAGCATTATTTTAAATAAGATGCTAAATGCATGCATGTTGGCACCATTAACTTAGATAATTGCCTGGAAATGTGCATGAAAAAAGTGTATAGACAAGAAATGAGTTTATTGCTCCTTTGACTAGACAAAATTTTGCGCAACAGAAGTCGAACTTAATCAGTTTATTTTGTAAGACGTACGCCAGAATATTCGGACTGCATGAATGCTACCCTAAGAAGCAATTGCAACAGCAAAATTCGAGTGCCACTTGGATGCTGCATTGGTGTCGAGCCCTACATCCTTTTGTCTTGCCTTTTAAGGATTTGTGATTTATTTAGAGGATGTCATAATTACATAGTAACTTTTGTTATGATAACTCTCCGTACAAATAATATAATTTTGATGAAAAATAGTAACTTTTAAAGAAAACTTATCATTTTTATTCAAAAATTCATTATTTTTTTTGTAACTCTTCATTGCTATAATATTTTCGTATATGCAGGAGATCTAGGATCTATGGTACTCCAGTGACATCAAATTTTTCTCAGACAGACTAATGGGTGATTTGTACTATTTGTAAGAACACTTGGTGTAAGAAATCAGACTGAGTTGGATTACGCATTCTTAAAATATATAAGCTTAAAATATATAAGAAATCAGACTTAGTTGGATTACGTTTTTTAAAAATATTATTAAAAGAAGGGTTAATTCCAAAAACTCCCCCTAACGTTTGATCAAAGATGCAGTCTACCCCTAACCTTTAATTTTTTTTCACTTTATCCCCCATTTTAGTCCACATCATCAATTTAATATCTAAAATATTGTGAATTGACAAAAGTGCCACCTTCTTAAACAATTTCTTTTTCAAATTATCAATACTCTCCGTCAATGACTATAAAATGGATATATATATATATATATATATATATATATGTATTCATTCATTTTTTTTAACTCCTAAACAACACATTTTTTTCCTTTAAGTTTTTTTCTTTTCATTTTTTGTCCAAAATCCCTAAAACTAGCCATAAAAGTTAAGATCCTTTCGCTAAAAAATATCAAGACCTTTTTGAAAAAAAAATTAAGAAAAAATCTATTTTTACTTTACTACATCTATTTTTTGGGGACAAGTTCTTACATAATTGGACCTTCAAAATTCTTGTAATATTTACAAACACAAGTTTTTGGCAAGCTTTTAGTGTATGATAAGAATTAAGGGCTATCAAATAAATTCAGGGGTGATAAGTTTTTAAAAGTTTTTGGACAATTTTTTTCTTTTTCAACTATAAAGTTGTAAAGATAAAGTAAAAAAGAATTTATAATTTGAAAAATTATTTAGAAGGTGGCATTTTTGTCAATTCATAATATTTTTAAATATTAAATTGATGATGTGGACTAAAATGGGGGATAAAGTGAAAATAATTAAAGGTTAGGGGTAAACTGTAACTTTGATCAAACGTGAGGGGGAGTTTTTAGAATTAACCCTTAAAAGAATAATATTGTAACATTTTTTTTAGATATAATGTATGCGAAATAAAAAATGGTTAATATTATAAAAAAAGTGATTAAAAAATATGTTTAGAAAATAATCTTAAATACTATAAGTTGTCCCAAAAAAGCTCCACTTTTTGAATGCAAAGTCAGTACAATTATGGTTTTGCCCCGACTCCTCAGTTAAAAAGAGACAAAGAAACAGAAAACCCATTTACATTTTATTGGACAATGCCACGACGGTAAATAGTGATCATAACTATAAAAAAAAGTGGTAAATTTTCGTAGAAAAATACTGTATTTTAATAATAAATTATGGCTTTTCTACGAAAACCTTTTTTTTTTTTTTTGTGATACGTTTTCACCAAAAAAAATTTTTCTCAAGAAAAGATCAAATAAACAAATTTGACATGAATGGTACCAGTTACTTTTAACTTCTTGCATAGAGGAAAATCATATTATGATGGTTGTAGAAATAGGTATTTCTTAATACAAACACTAATAATTTCTTGCATATAGTGAGTTCGCACATCACTACTGTGAACACTCCTTCCCGGTAATTCATTCTTTAAAAATTCTTTGTGTAGAAAGATTTTGAAAATTTATCATACCTTAGGAACTTTCTCAAATTTTATAATAAAAATAATAATAAGTTGTTGTGACGAACACTATAGACCAAAAGCTTATGTTTCAAAGTAGAAAAGAACCCAGCCCCCAACTTCCCCCCCCCCCCCCCTCCCCCAAAAAAAAAAAAAAAACACAAAAAAAAAAAAGAAACAAACTTTTCAACTTTTGACCACGAAGGAATTAAATAGTGAAGGGTTTAAAGCGTTGTTTGCACATACCGTTGCACCGCTGGGGCAATGCTTGCTGGAGAGTTTGCAGTCCCAGAGATCAGTGCCTTGGCCATCAAGAATACCACCTCGAATTGAAATTCCTTCAACGTTATGAATCTGAAGCCAGAAATAGAAATTTCCTGTAACATTGTAATCTGAAGGAGCCACAAGCATACCATCTATAATAAAGCTTGTAGCATTGTTCTTGCATGGTCCAAAAAATTTTACTTGTTTCACCAAATAACTGCCCTTTGGTACGTAAATTGTGGCTGGCTTGGTAGAGCCACAAGCGGCAATCCATGCAGTCAAAAAGGACTTTGTTGAATCCGTTTTTCCATCAGGTTTTGCTCCCAAATCCAAAACGTTATAAGTTCCATCAATAGCCATTGATTGATTGAACAACAGGAAGAGACATGCTCCAAAAAACAGTCTAATGGGCTTCTCCATTTTCACCTTCTTCACAGATTTGGAACACACAAAGAGGATGAGAAGAAAAGAGATGATACCGGTCCCAAGAAAAACCTAACATTACATCAGCCTAATATAAATTTGGGGCATGTATTATTGGTGGAAAGTTAGTCGTGTTACGAGAACACCAGAAAATTGGACTCTACTTCTCTCCAAATATAACTGAAATATGTATCTTAGATTGATTCCATCATTAATTAATAAATAAAATTGCCAGAAATTGGATTCTACCTACCAAAATAGATCATGCATGCTTTCACGAAAACTAGACATGCATGTAGGAATATTCCTTGCAAGATTTATATAATCATGGGAAGACAATATATCCCATTTTTAGAGATGGTGCACGTACAAATAATGATGTGGACAATTTTCGATGAATGCCAATATTTTATTACTTATAAAAGGAAGTTCAGTAAAATTGATCTACGGTAGATCATATATTCATTAATTTAATAATTCCTTTATTCATTAAAAGTTCAGTTTATGTAAGTACTTCTGATAAGCACTACTTTTGGCAAATGGGATCTACTGCGATTACGTGTTTGCATATAACTTTTAAATTCCCTTGAACAGTTTTCATAGCACACATATATGTACATGGGTGTGTATTGTTATGAAGCAACTAAAAAATGTGAATGCCCATTTACTTCCCACATAATATTGATACATTATTCCTCATAAAATTAATGTAGTACACTTAACTTCATAGAACAACTCAATTCATCTTGAAACAACTAATACATTGTGGAACAACTCGATTCATAACCGTGAAGTTCTAAATTCATGTGTAAGCATTAAATACATTTCATGTATCATTTACATTGTACTGTAAATAGAGATTATCTTACCTCTCTTATAATAATTCTGATAATTCTAATAACTCTAGCAACAACAATTCTCTTGTAACACTCTAGAAAGCTTTTGGCAATTAAATAAATAAAAAATACTAATTCATCTTACTTATCTCCCTCTCTACTCTTATTATTATTTTTTTTTTCGGCAAAGCCCTGTTTGCCAGCCCAAGGGGGGAGAGGGGGAAAGACAGCCCCAAATTTTATTATACTAATAAATAAAAGAGATTGGAGAGGGACTAGGCCAAAACCTCCATTACATGAAGCTAAAAAGTATTAAAGGGTACTACTCCCTTACAATACATGACCTAATTTATGGCATTTTAGACCTATCTAAATATAAAATAGCACCAAATTTTGCAATCAATACCAAAGATAAAATCATGATCCAAATGAAGGGAAACTAGGTGATCAGCAGCTCTGTTTCCTTCCCTATAAAGATGACAAACAGATCCCTGAACCTGTGGTAAGAAATGACGGATTTGATTCAAAATGTTGCACAAAGGCCATTTAGCCATACTATTCCTCTGAATCAAATTCACCAACACCGCATAATCAGTATCAAAACTATCTAACTCCACCCTTTTCTAACACACAACCGAAAGGCATATAATAAAGCAAGACTCTCTGCTGATATAACATCCATCTCGCCAAAATTTTTAAAAAAACCAATAATCATGTTTCCCTTATTGTCCCTTAGAATACCTCCCCCAGACGCCTTATTTGACTCGGTGCTAGCATCAGTGTTAAACTTGAAAGAACCAAAGGGAGGTTTCTTCCAATATACTTGAATCACCTAAGTTTTAGAAGAGGTTTGCATATGAATTGCTTGGCTAACAAGCTTCCCGAATCCTCACCCAACCACTTACTATCAACCTTTCCTTTGAAAGAAAGCAAGAAAAATAATTGATCTACTTCAAAAATCACCTGCTTAGCCTCAAATGGTTGATTCTTAAACCTTGCCCCATTCCTTGCCTTCCAAATAAACCAAAGAATGACAACCAATACCAAGCATCACAATGAATCCAAAGAATTTGCCGATAAACACCATTCCATGATGCAGGCCGAAACACAAACATAAGCTGAACTTTGGATACCAAACATTCTGGAATAATGCCTCCATACTTCCGCCACAACTTTGCCCTCCAAAAACCAATGCTTCATCTCCTCTGTGGCTTGCACACAGCAAAGGCAACGGGAGACAAGCTGCACACCCCTTCGCTGAATCATACATTCCAAAGGCAGCTTGTTTGAAACAATCCTACGAGCCAAGAAGAACTTTCTCTATCTCTCTACTCTATTTTCTCTTATATTTAGTATTAGTTTTATAACACGTAATCATCATAGAACTTTACTATTGGAGCAATCAACTGGAAATCTAAATATTGAATCGATTGGTAGGCAAGAGATTGTATTTTTGGGTGAACTTTTAAGGTAACATTTCATTTTCATTATGTTTAACCTTACAAAATAGGAACTTGTACCCCTTAATAATTTGTACGCTTTGATATTTCTTGATATTAACTAACACTTGACCTTTAAAAATGATTTGAAAGAAAGATTCGACTACCAAAGAATGGTTGTCCTTCTAAAAGGCCAATATGATTGGCTTCATGTAGAGCTATAAAATTATAAAATTGTTAATAACTATAATTCAGCCATATTTAGAATCATTTCTTAATAAAATTATATAATGAAAATAAATAATGAGGATATGTTAGAAAAAATATATTCTACTTTTTATGTTTCAAATATGCTCCTGTTACAGCAATATTGAGGAAAAGATTTAAGAATTATTCAGAACTCATTCTGTGTCTTCCTTTGGTTGAACAAAATAATGTTTTATTCCTGAAAAAATCATAAGTCCCTCGCAATTGGCACTGGTCCATTCCCTAAAACAAATGTTACTAAATATCAAAATTGTGGTCATGTTTGTGGTGGAAGTCGTGAATGTGGCTGTAGCCATGGATGTGATCATCATAGAAATGTGCCTCATAGCCACAATAGTAAGAAGCAAAACAACTCCCATAAGTGGGTCAATAATGATAAGAACAAGTGCAAGAAAGAAAAATTATGAGGACGAATGTTAGTGATGTGACAAAGGAATGTCATTGTTCTTGTACTAGTTGTACAACTGAACATCTTGTTGAACTTTATCGAGCAAGACTGAAAAAGAAAGACAAAAATGCTGAGACAAATTTTATTGATATCTAATCTCCTTGAGTAAAAATGATCACATAAAAAATGTTGATATTTGTTTAAAAAAATTGCTATTTTGTTCTTTTCACATCATTTGTCAACTTTTTAAAGTTATGAAAATTTATGTTTTTATTGATTGTCTTTTATCTTTTTTTCCTGAAGAATGGATGCCAAACATTTGGGATTAAATTATGGTGATGATGAAATATGTCTAATTGATAATGCTACTACGTACACTAAAAGATAAAAGGTAATTTTCCTATTTAGAAATGGGAGAAACAAATGTTAATACAAGTGCTAAATTGATTGAAGGCTCAAAAGAGTCACTATACATCTCCCAGAAACAAGAAAATTTATTATAAATAATGCACTACTCTATCCCAAATCCCAAAGAAATGGATTAAGTTTTAAAGATATCTATAGAAATGGGTATCATTTAGAGACTATGAATGAAACAAATAGTGAATATTTATTAATCACATATACTATTTCTCGAAAGAAATGTGTATTGGAAAAGTTACTTTTTTTTTTCTTTTTCTTTTGGTTTATATTATACAAAAATAAGTGCAATTGAAATTCATTACAAAGTAGACCATAAGTCTATTATTCCTAATGGTTTTATGGCTTTGCATGATAACCTTGGACATCTTGGCTCTAAAATGATGAGGCAAATTATGGAGAATCACATGGCCATTCATTAAAATATCAAAAAAAGCCAAACTTTAATGATTTTTTTTTGTGTTTCTTGCTCCGAGGGGAAATTAATAGTTAGACCATCACCAGTTAAAGTGGAAACTATCGCCTGCATCTCTAGTTTGAATTTGTGCATGACATATATGGGCCTATAGATCCACCATGTGGATCATTTAGATATTTTATAGTTCCAATTGATACATCAACAAGATGGTTTCATGTATGTTTATTATCTACTTGCAACTGGTGTTTGTGAGATTATTTGCTCAAGTAATTAAGTTATGAGCACAATTTCCAAACCATCCAATTAAGAAAATTCGTCTAGATAATGTTGGTGAATAGTCATCACATGCTTTTGACGATAATTGTATGTCCATTGGAATAACTATTGACCATTGACCATCTTATAACTGAATAATTTATTAAACAACTTCAATTAATTGTTAGACAATACTAATGAGGTCTAAACTTTCTCTAACTGCTTGAAAATTGCTATATCATATGCAGTAACACTTGTAAGAATAAGATCGACCAACTATCATACTTATTCCTCTGTGCAGCTAGTATTTGGTTATGAGTCCAATCTTTCTCATTTAAAAGTTTTTGGTTGTGTGGTTTATGTTCCAATTTTACTGCCTCAACGTACTAAATTGGGTCTCCCAGTGAAGATTGGAGATATATGTCAAGTATGAATCACCTTCTATTATTAATATGTTGAGCCATTAACAAGTGAATTATTTACTGCATGATTTGTATATTGTCATTTTGATAAATCGTATTTTTTGACATTAGGGGAAGCAAAAATCAACCGAAAAAGGAATTCAATTGAAAAATATCATTGGATTTCCTAGATGATCGTTTAAAATTACGTGCATTGGATTTTTTTGAAGTTCAAAGAATTATACATTTGGAAAAGATTGCAAATCAATTACCAAATGTATTTAGTAACTCTAGAAGAGTGACTAAATCACATATTCTTGCTCAAAATGCTCCAGTTAAAATTGATATCCTAGAAGGAAAAATTACAAGTCTAATAAGTCTAAAGCATGCTTGAAGCTTGGATGACCTCTCGGATCCAAAGATAAAATCCACAAAAGAAAAGAGGATTGATTAATAAAATCGATGAGTTAAAAATGGATCAACGACCTCAATATACTATTAGTGACAAAATTCAATGTCTTGAAATGATTGCTCTTGAAGAGCTAGCTCCTAAAGAGCTTACTCTGAAGAGAATGAAATTATAAAAAATTCAATAAATTTTGTCACTACTAAAAAAAGTTGGCATCGAAAAAAATAGTTATTGATAATGCTTTTGCATATAATGCAGCACTTGATATTATGAAAGAAGATGAGGATCATGAACCTACATTAGTTGATGAATGTTAGAAAATAAATGATTGGCCAAAATGGAAAGATGCAATCCGGTCTAAATTGGATTCATTGGCTAAAAGAAAATCTCTTACACCGGTAGTCCAAACACCTGAAGGTGTAAAGTCACTGGGATATAAATGGGTATTTGTATGAAATGAGAAAAATGAAATTCTGAGATATAAAGCAAGATTTGTAACCCATGGATTTTCACAAATACCTAGAGTTGATTATAATAAGACATATTTACCGACAATTGCTAGAATCACATTTAGATATCTTGTAAGTTTAACACTACACGAAAAACTTGATATGCCTTTAATGGATGTAGTCACTTGTTATTTTTATGGAACACTGGACAGTGATATCTGCATGAAAATCTCTGAAGGATTTAGCATGCCAGTCAATTTTTAGAGAAATATAATCCATCAAATTGCAAAGATCTTTGTGTGGGCTCAAGTAATATAGATGCATGTGGTATAACCACCTAAATGAATGTTTATTTAAGGAAGGTTATATAAATGACCTAATATATCCGCGTGCTTTCATAAAAAGAGATGGGTCAAATTTTGCAATTATTGTTGTATATGTTGACGATAATTTAGTTGGAACTCCTAAAGAACTCCAAAAGATTGTTGAATATTTGAAGAAAGAAGTAAGATAAAATTTTTGAAAAGACTAGTTTTTGCACTTGGTTTACAAATTGAACATTTGGAAAATGGAATTTTCTCTATCAAACTACTTATAATCAGAAGGCATTAAAGTGGTTTTACATAGATAAATCACATACATTAAGCATTACAACGGTCATTCAGTCATTTGATCCAGCTAAGGATCATTTTAGATCACAAGGAAATGAAGACCGGATTTTCTATTAATTTATTAGCAGGATATAGCTCCTCTCCTGCAAGAAGACAAAGGAATGGCGTAAAGCATATTTTTTGCTATCTCCAAGGAACAATTGATCTTGACTTATTTTATTTATATAATTTTCAACATGAATAGCTTGGTTATGCTGATGTTGGGTGCTTATTTGACCCATATAAAACAAAGTCTTAAATTGGTTATTTATATATGAGTGGTGGTATGGCTATTTCACAAAGATCTACTAAACAATCTACAACTGCCACTTCTTCAAATCATGTTGAAATAATAGCAATTCATGAGGTCATTCGAGAATGTGTTTGGCTATTGTCAATGGCTCACTATATCTGAAATAATTATGGGTTATCTCCTAATAAATAGGACTTTGTGAAAAAGAAAGAGTTTTGTAGAACAAATTTTGGAAAATTTTTCTGTATTTCTCTCTTTTGTATTTACAATAAAATAATTTCACTTTACATAGACTTACAATAAAATAATAATTATTCCAACTACCATCTAATCTTCTAGATAAAGAGCTTATCATCTAATCTTATCTCTAATCTCATGGATATTTACAATTATAACTTACCACCTACCATTTATAACTCATTCCAACAATCATTCTCAAGTTGGGGCATAGATATCATGCATGCCCAACATTGCCAAGTGAGTTGTAAAAATATTTTGTTAGCAGAGCTTTGGTGAGTATATCAGCCAACTAATCTTCATACTTCATGAATGGGAATCGTATCACTTAGCTTCGAGATTTTACTCGATGAAGTGTTGATCCACTTCAATTTGTTTAGTGCGGTCATGTTGAACTAGATTATAATTAATATCAGTAGTTGCTTTATTATCACAAAGCATATTCATTTCTACCTTTGGAGCAAAATCAACATTGGTCATCAGCTTTGTAAGCCACAAAAGTTCATAGTCCTTTAGCCATCCCTCCAAACACTGCTTCTACACTAGACAATGCTATCACATTTTATCTCTTACCTAACTAGATTCCTGCAGATAAAGGTGAATAGCCTGAAGTCAATTGCTGATCAGTAGTGTCTCCTGCCCAATCGACATCAGTGTAACCATCAATATTAAGATGGTTGTTCTTAACAAATGGGAGACCATTTCCAAAAGAACTTGTCAAATGTCAAATGATTCACATCATAGCTTCCATATGCCGAAAACTATGAGAATATATGAATCGGCTAACCACATTGATAACATAGGCAATATTCAAACAAGTATGGGACAGATAGATCAACTTACTAGCTAATCTCTAATATCTTTCTGTATCAGTTGGTTTTTGATCCGAATATTCTCTAAGTTTGTGGTTCTAGATAATTGACATGTTAATAGGTTTAAGATCTAGTAATCTAAAATCTAGTAACCCAACTTCTGCCAAGAGATCAAGTACATACATCTGTTGAGAGAGCAACAATAAGAAAATAAGCTTTTAGTGGTAAAAAAATTTGTCAGCAATGACAAAAAAAAAAAAAAAAAGACAACAAAACCAATTAACGACATATTTTTTGTGTCAGGAAATTAGTCGGCATAGATGCTGTTGGCAATGTTTGTGGCAGTTTTGAATTTATATAGGTACTACTTTGCCGACAAATTATCGACATTCTTCAAAATGTCAATAATATGATAAGTATCAATTTTACTAACATAAATTATTTGTCGACAAAAAAAATTATCCTATTTAAAACAATTATTTGGAACATATCCAAAAAGCACCTGCCAAAAATTTAGCCTATCTAAAATAATTATTTGGAATATAATATTTTCAAATTTATATCTAAATTAGAAGTTAAAAGTACCTTAAGTATCAATTCAACTCCATCACAAGCTACAAACATTAATATGACTTCAAAATCCAAATTTAAGTCAAACTAAGATGTTTTAAGTACATCAAGCGTCAATGCTATTATATCACAAGCGACAAAACCCTAATCTAAATTGCATGAGCAAAAGCTGTATGCCTCTTTTGTCAAGCTATAGATACTTTGTCTAAAAAATATAAATATCCAACAAAAGTTACCCTGTAAAAGAAAACAAGGGCAAGAAAGATAAACTTAAATGGCAGGCCACATAAAAAAAATCATGAATTACCAAGAGACAAATCCATGAAAGATGAAAAGCTGAATCAATGCGATTATTTGGTGAGCAGATAAATATGATGTCTACTAGAAACAGTTAATGAATAAGGAAAGAAGTCATTTTTTGGAGTGCACTTCATATTCTCAATATTTCCATACTTCTCAACATCTTTATGCAATTGCCAATTTGGCCCAAAATAATGCTTGAGTCCACATAATCTTGTTGCACTAACAAAGATATGAGAAAATAAAATTCCAAATACAAGACTAAAATCTGCAACTGTAAAGTTGACATGTGCTTTCTCCGACCCACGTATGGCTGACCAATTCCAATTGCACACATAGGGAAGTTTTTCAATTTATCCATTTAAAAAAGTCACAATAACTAGACCTATGGCCAAACAATCATATAAAACAACCCACAAAATGTATACTTCAAAGGCCATCTACCCAGTTAACAAAAATTTCAACAGGAAAAAGTAAACCAAAATTTTAGATCATCCATTGAATGGAGATGTGAAAGAATGACAAGTGATGGAAAACAAAAATGACAATTTAAAACCATTGATAAAAGAGATTCTTTTGATATAACGTTTGGAATATTACTGAGTATAAGGGGTCTTCAACAGCCATGGTGACCTTAGAGCCAAAAAGGACCTACGAAAGAAAACACAAAATTAGCTTAGTTACACTTGTAACGTTATCTGATAACACAAAAACCATGATGTACATACTTCCACTCAACAAGAAAATGTCCAAAATTCATAATATTTGAAGGAGATGGATCAAACAAAAACATGAAGATGAGATATATCACTTCTTGCACCATCAAGCACAAAAATGATACCTTCTAAAATGCCAAGTTTTGCTTAAAATGTTGAAGCAATTGCAGCTCTTAGTTGTTGTGTAGGTCAATAGCATTAACCATTAGCCCTTTTTAACATTTTGTAGAATAATGGTACGTTAGTATAAAATTAACATTTACATTGCCGAGAAGAAATAAAGATGGAAACTATTATGGGACTGCATTCTATAAGCAAATTTTCTAATCTATTAGTATAAATATTTGATCATATGGAAAAAAAAATTCTCTCATTGGTTCCTTCCTAACGAGGCTAAATGGTGGTATGTTCATTTAATAACTTCATAGATAACAATGAAAGAGAGGAAGAACTAGCATGTCATACATCAAACACAAAGTTCCTACCTGATCATATGCTGCAACTTATGGAAATTTGAAGTAGATGAAAAAGGTTTAAACATACTTTTTCACATTGTTTAGCTCCATAAAAGCAATAATCTTTTACCATTTGATGGACCCAAATCAAATAGATAAAGAAAACCCACAAAAATTTAAACAAGAAACACAAGGAAAATTAGGGTGAAAGTTTCTTCTTAATCAAAATGTAAGAAAGGCTACAAACATATAAAGAAAATAGCGCTTACAAATATAAAGCCATATGGCTGCTAAAACTAAGGAAACCCCTACTATTAACATGGGTTGTGATCCCATACAACTATAACTAAAATAAACCACGCTACCTACTAAAAAACAACCAATAAAAATAAGACACGTGTCATAACTAAATAAAATAAACTAAGGGCTTGGTTTAACTTCCTACATAGCCTGTCTTAGACCAAGCTCTTCAAACGTGGACACGCCCAACTATTTCTTCAACCTCAAGAATGTGTCCATCTTCAAAGTCTTCGTGAATATATCTGCCACTTGCTCCTCAATTATGCAATAATCAATTTCAATCTCCTTGTCACGAACCAACTCACAATGAAGTGATACTTGATGTCAATATGCTTACTATGCCTATGAAGAACTAGATTTTTTGACAACTCAATTATCGACTTACTATCATAATAAATTTTGTAGGACCATCTTGCTTGTGTTGTAGAATGCCAAGCATCCTCCTCAACCACAATGCCTGAGTAGCACTGTTAGCTTCAGCAATATACTTTGCCTCTTTAGTAGATAAAGCTATCACCTGTTGCTTCTTAAAACTCCAAGAAAAAATCCCTGAGCCAATAAAAATTGCATAGCCTGAAGGACTCTTTCTTTCAATTGTATCACCTGTCTAATCACTGTTTGTATAACCAAAACTTTCAATAGGATCACTACACGAATAAAAAATTTCATCTCT
Organism: Mitragyna speciosa; assembly: GCA_024721245.1. Classification (NCBI taxonomy): domain Eukaryota; kingdom Viridiplantae; phylum Streptophyta; class Magnoliopsida; order Gentianales; family Rubiaceae; genus Mitragyna; species Mitragyna speciosa. Next base: position 17,615,742 of record CM045571.1, read on the forward strand.
CTGAGTACCTTTGATGTACCTCAGGATCCTTTTCGCTACCTACAAGTGTGGCTGACGTGGATTCTCTATAAACTACTAATCAAACCAATGCTAAAATTGATATCTGGCCTTGTAAAAGTCAAATATCTCAAGCTCTTACCAAACTTTTAAAATAGGTAGGATCTACATATCCACCAGTGCTATCCTTAGTCAACTTCAATTTTTCTTCAGCAGGTGTTAAAATTGAGTTAGCCCCATCCATCTTGAACTTCTTCAAAATATAACCTGCATATTTCTTTTGAGATATAAAAATACCACGGTTAGATTGAAAAACCTCAATACCAAGGAAATAAGACATCAGGCCTTTATCTGTCATCTCAAACTGCTTGATCATGGCCTTTCTGAATTCAACAATCATCTCAGGATTATTGCCTGTTAAAATTAAATCATCTACATACAAGCATACAATCAAAACATCACTACGAGCAAAAGATTTAACATACAAAGTATGCTCATATGAACACCTCTAAAATCTACGAGAAATAAAATAAGAATCAATTCTTGTGTACCACGCTCTTGGGGCTTGTTTCAAAGCACACAAAATCCTCTTCAACCTATACACTTTATCCTCATGGCCTCTACTAATATAACCCGCAAACTATTCAATATAAACTTCCTCTTCAAGAACTCCATTCAAAAAAGCAGACTTAACATCCATTTGATAAAATTTTCACTTATTTTGGGCAGCAAGGGAAATTATCAAACGAACAGTGTCAAGTCTAGCAACTGGTGCAAATACCTCAAAATAATTAATCCCTAGCTTCTGCTTTGTATCCCTAAGTAACTAACCTTGGTTTGAATCTCTCCATTTCTCCACTAGGCTTATACTTTCTTTTGTAGACCCACTTCACTCTAGTGGCCTTTTTATCAGCTAGAAGAGTAGTAAGCTTTCATGTATTAGTTTTCTCAATGGCATGAATTTCTTCATCCATTGCTTTCACTCAATGATCATCTTGGGCAACCTCTTAATAAATAACAGGGTCACAATCTGCAAACAAAGCAAAATTAACAATTTTCTCATCAAAAGCAACATTATTAGGAGTAACAACATAGTCCTGCAAATGAGCAGGCAACTATCTGTGGCGCTGTGGACGACCCATTAACTTAGTTTGCGAGCCCTAAGTAATAGGCACTTGCTAAAAATTAACATCTTCATTCAAAGTCAAATTTGCATCCTTAGGATCCTCTTTACTCCAATCCCAAACACCTCTCTCATCAAAAGTCACATCCCTAATAATAATTATTTTTCTTGAAATAGGATCAAATAATTTGTAAGCTCGAGACATTTCACTGTAGCTAATAAATACACATTTTTCTCCTTTATCATCAACTTTTTTGCTCAACTGATCAGGAATATGTGAATAAGCAATGCACCCAAATACTTTGAGATGTCTAACAAGTGGTCTCCTACCGCTCTAAGCTTCTTTAGGGGTTCTATCAGTAAGGCTTCTCATGGGGCACCTGTTTAACAGATAAATAACAGAAGCAACTGCATTTGCCCAAAAGGACTTTGGCATATTTTTCAACTTCAACATGCATCTCACATATCCATAATTGTTCTATTTTTTCTCTCTGCCACTTCATTTTGTTGTAGAGTGTACCTGACTGTCTACTGACGGTGAATACCATTTTTCTCAAGAAAATCATCACATGCAATATATTTCTGACCTCTATCTGTTCTCAAAATTTTTATTCGAAAGCCACTTTGCTTCTCAACAAAAATTTTGAAATTTTTAAAAGTGTCACAAGCATTAGATTTTTTCTTCAAAAAATAAACCCAAGCTTTCCTACTAAAATCATCAATAAATGTAATAAAATACCTGTAACCACTATTAGAAGGAACCTCAACAGTACATAAGTCTGAATGGATGATTTTCAATGGTCTTCTTGTTCTCTATGATTTACCAATCTGAAAAACTTCCCTATGGTTCTTGTCCAAAACACACATGTCACAAACTTTAGTAGGACAACTGATACTAGGTAGCTCATGAACCATTCTTTTGTTAGCCAAAAATCTCAAACTGTCAAAATTTAAATGACCAAATTGCATATGCCACAGCCAATTGTTATCATCAATCACAGTTTCAAACAAGAAAAATCTCCACTGTTCAAATTTAATGAAAATAAACGATTTGGAGTCATTGTCACTTTAGCAATCGTACCAACTCTATCATAAAAAACCGTACAAATACCTTGTTTAATACGAATGTCATAATTTTTTTCTGACAACTGCCTCATACTCCAGCATGACTAGTAATAGGATAGAAATTTATGATTTTCTTGTGCAAAGTTCAATTGTCATCAATGAAATGAGCAGCAAGACACGTATAGTTCAAGTTTTGAATTGATGTCCATGAATATGTAGTAAGACAAACACGGGATGACAATTTAACAAAGAAATTCTTCATCTTTTTTTTTTCTCATCCAAGAAATGACCATAACAATCTCTAGTTGTAGTTGTGTGAAGGGACAACAAATCTTGGTTGTAATTCTCCACAAAATTGCAAAAATCCCTCTCTTTCCACAAGTCTAAAAGGTAGCTCATGCATGATAATCATCCTAGTAAGTGATTTCCTATACATTTCTTGATCAAATATATGTGTTGACATAGCTTTTCCGTCCACCCCTGCTGATTTTTTAAATTCTAAAGTCTTTTGCTTCTTGTCTTGTTGGTTATGTGGGTATTTCTTACACCTTAATCAAAGCACTAGTTCCACTTTTAGTTGGACAAGCAATAAGCACACCACAATAATTACACATAGCCTTTTGTTCATTTTTGCTGTCACACACCAACTTTTTAAAGTGATTCCATACCCAAGATTTTTGTTTACCAGAATGAGTGACACTAGAAGTTGCAGGTGGTGGAGGGCTTAGCTGGAATATCATCACTACTTGAGGGTGCAGCTGTCGATTTTGAAGGATTGGCAGATGGACTTTTGGCTGTGGTATTCGAATTGTCTCCCACAATTGACAACTGAGAAAACATAGACATATTTCAATCAATGAAAGAAATGCGTTTAAATTTAACATTGTATGCATTGTGTACAATTATGCTAACCAATTTCTATCTAGCACAGTAGTATATATTCTCATAACATGATCACAGTGATAAGCACAACAGTAATTCTTTCACAGTGAAAATGGTGGATATTAAGGTAAGAAAAGAAGCTAGTTGGCGTGTATTAAGAATTCAAACCAATTTTCGATCGTTCACCCAAAGATTCCAGAATTACTCCAAGTTCTGTTATTTAAACCTTTTCAATTTCCTCGACAATTAAACCAAACATTAAGCCATTTTTAGACAATTTGATTTTTAATTAAATATGTGAATACGTCTCTGACCCTTTTTGGCTTAAGTTCCAAGTGACACTTATGTTTTCATTTTGAATAAGTCATCATTTGTAGATTAGGAGGTCATCAACTGTAATGGCCAAAAAATTTGAAGGCAAAAAAACCTTGCAGAAATTTAGGGAGTATGTGATAGCAAGAAAGAAAAATAAATATCTAAAGAGTTTTAATTTTCTTGTGAAGTAATCAAGTGCATTGGCCTGGAGAATCTTTATCACGGGACTTTTGTACCAACAAGCAAGCATGATGTTGAGGAGTACTAAAGAAGTTATAATATTGCTCATTTTGAAGTTTAAAGTAAGAATTTGTCAAGAATATTGTCTACTTAAAAGAAAAACTTCTTCAAAACAGGGGCTTCCCTACTGAAACTCTAGCTACAATTTGACAATAAAAAATATGTTTAAGCAAAGGAAAATTGCACCAAGAAGACTGTGCAAAAGTAATCCCTATCTGGCACTTTCTATAAGTTCAGCTAATTTTTTCTTAAGCTGATAAGGTCCCATCTTATCCATTTTCATCATGAAAATTTTCAGCCATTGGTTGAGCTATGAAGATTTTCGGCTGCATAAACCTCTTGATCATAAACTAGAAGCACTTCCACCGTAAATATGATGTGCACAAAATTCCAAAACTACACTTCCACCGTTTGAATACTAAATTCATCTATACACATGAATAAATTTCATCCTTTTCACCGATACCTCTAAACGAAGCATGAAAGTAATGATTAAGAGAGGCGAGCATACCTTGATGATTGAGAGAGACGAATCGAGAACAAATCCGAAACGCTGGAGATTCAGAGGCCCATGTCTATAAAGAGAGAAATTTACAAGATGTGATCATGTGAAGAGAGAGGGAGAAACAAGATGTAGATTGTGAAAATAGATGAAGAAAAATAGAGGTTGATGTCTGACGAAATCTGTGAAATGTGAAGGGGGAAGAGAGAGGGGAGTGAAAAGTGTGTAATCTTTTATGAAGACTGAAGTGAAAGACGGAAGAGGCAATGGGCAAGAGAAGGGTGCCAGGTGCCCTAATCTGTGACATTACAAAATTAACCCCCATTATGGACTGGGTCAGGTACTTGCCGGTTCACAAAAATGTGCACTGCTACCCGACCCGGTTAATTTCTAACCCGAACCGCTATCCAAAACTAGTTTGATTACCCTTTTTTCGATTCGGATCAGTTCGATTATTTTGGTTTTTTGGGTTTTCAGATTATTTTGAACATCCCTATTCTTAAACTACGCATTAAGTCACTCTACGCATTAAGTCACTTTAGTTTACCAATCTTAATTTATGTGTTTTGCATTCTAGTTCAACTTTGCATAATTTTTTTCATTTTTCCATTAGCATTAGTGTGAATAATTCTACATCATACATTGTGTTTTGTTATAGTTTGCATGAGACTTTGCATTCTATTAGAATAATTTCATGAAGGTTTATACTTGGTCCTATAGTTTTTATTTTGTTAGAAAATCATGTGTTTAGTATTTTAGTGCGTTTATTGCATGGTGAGTCAGTTCGACATACTTGTTTTCTTCAAAGTTCGCATTTTGTAGAAAGCGAGTCACATTATTTCATTTCACTTTGATTTTGTTTTTTGGAGTTTGTGTTCTTCTTATAGTAATCGATTACATGATTATATGGGTTCATATATGTTGCTACTAGTTCATGTTTTTAGAGATCAAGCACATTAAAGAAAGTTTACTATCTTAAAACATGAATTGATTCTAGGGATAATTACACAAACATCCTCTGAGGTATCTAACAATTATAGACAGATCCCCTCAACTTTTCATAATTACACATACCTCCCTTGTGCTAATAAAATGGCCGTACTAACCTTTCCCTTGTTACTAGGTTCCTACGTCAACAAATAGTCAAAAAATAAAGATAAAAGGGAAAAAAAAAGAAAACAACCTTTTGCTACCCAACACAACCTAATTCTACTCTCACCTTTATCTAGTATTTTTTTTCCTTTCTGCTTTCCCTACTTTTCTCGTCTCCATCCCATAACAACCTTCTTTTTTTCTCTCTCCCTTTCTTTATTTTTTTAACTTTTTTCTCATGTTTCCCAAACTTCCTTGTTTCCATCCGCCATGGCTCTCTCTCTCTCTCTCTCTCTCTTTGCTTTTTTCTCCTCTTTCCCAAACTTTCTTGCCTCCATCCATCATGACCTCTCTTTCCCATCTCTCCTGCCTCCCCTCCTTGTAACTCCAGTCCTTAATTCCCTAAACACTTATTGTCAACTCTATTCACGATCTGGGTTGGATGGAAATAATTATTCTTTTTTAGTGATTGTGGGTTATTTGATTTGATGTTAATGGTGATTTTGGTTTCATTTTACTACATATTTTGGTAGTCCAAAAAGAAAATATGAATGCTTTTGTATGTAGGTATTCACAAAAAATTTTAAAGGGAGAATTGGAGACTTTGATTTGTTGTTGTATTTTGTACTTTAGTTTTAGATTTACAAGAGGTTGCTGATGGTTAATCTTGATGGGTGGGGCAAGTGTACATTGGGAAAGAAGTATGGAAGGGGAAAAAAATTGACATATAGGGAAAGGAATGGGTTGAAAGTATGTAGGATTTTCTACGCAAAAACTATGATCTTGTCAGATTGGTTGAACTATTGGAACTTGTTTGGAAAATTTTAGAAGAATCGGGATTTGAATATAGTGGCTTTGTAGCAACTGCAAATGAAAGATAGAATGACAGAATGAGAGGATATAAGTATGTGATTGAATATTTGGTGATGGCTTAACGTAGAAAATTTAATGAATGAATGTGGTTATATTTGACTTTTAATTAAAATGTTAAATAACTTATTACATTATTAAATTAAAGAGGGGTATGTTAGGATATTAACATGATGACATCAGCAAATGTTCCCCTCAAATATCAAATAAGCAAGGTAAGTGCAAATTTTCAAATCACGGGGATCTATCTATAATTGTCAGATACCTCAGGGGAGGTTTGTGTAATTATGCCTTGATTCTATCATCTTCATTGCATGTGTACTAGTCTTATGGCGCTAACTCTTTAAAATGCATTGATGTTTGGTTTATTATGCATAAGGAGTTTAATCCTTCCATGTTGGAGTCAAATGTCTTGATAATGGCTACAAGTTAGTGCTACAAGGTAAGTTTGATAACAAGAATATGGATCTCATTGTTCCTTATTATCTTTTCGAGGAGGGGGAGAATGATAGGAATCAATGTGCATCATCATAAGTCTTGCTTGTTGATTTTGAGAGACACAATGATTCATGCTTTGCTTGAGTTTTCAAGTATGATTTGTTCAATAAAGTTTACTCTATTCAAGCTGACCGTGAAAGGTTTAGGGTTCTTTTAAACATGTTCATGTGTGCAAGGGAATGTAAAGTTTGGTTCATGGACTTTGGGTCCAATCACATATCTCAAGAAGGCTATAAGGAAGTTAAGAAAGATCAAGTATATTTTTGCTTCTTGAAGAGGGTCATGGATGGATTAACAGTTAGCTTATAGGTTTTGGACTAAGTGTGCATACAAAGAAGGCTTTAAGTCTAAGAAGATCCAAATAACTTGGCTCATCTTTTGACTATGGATCAAATTTGTTTGCAAGGAGAGATTAAATACAAAAATCCAATTTGAAGCCTTTCTTGAAGGATTGGCCAGCCCAAGATCCATATTTGTGACGAATTTCTTCTTATTTGCTTTTTAGAAGTTGTTTTATTGAGTTTCCTAAATAATTTACAAGTTGTAATTCTTAAATAATTATCTATCGTGTTAGGATCCAGCTTAAGTTAATTTTCTAGACTATTCTAGCATGTTTTTAGGTGACTTTTATAACCTATAAATACACCAAAAATGTGTTACAAATTTTCATGTTTTGAGTTTTCTCTTTTTAAAGAGCTTTGTCTTGGTTCTTGGATTAGAACCAACTCTTGATTTTATTGGAGTGATTTTATAGCGACCATTCAACTTGCTTAGAGTTGTTCTTTTCTTGTTTCAATCAAGTTCTCTTACTGTCATCTTTTAGGTTATTTCTCAAATAATTGGGTTGAATTCTTATTTGCTTCTAAGGAGTTGTTTTCATGAAGAGGAATCTAATTCAAGAAGAACAACTCTTTGTCAAGGTTGCCTTGGTTTACGAACCATTGTTGGTCTTGAGTTTAGCGAGTTACATACTTGGTTTTCAAAAGTCCTTGTTCACAATTGTGCACGCATAAACCTCTTCACACTTTTGGTCCCCACCACAGCCTTTCCTTCTTCAACAGGTTTGTGAAGAGGGCAATCAACTTGGAGAATCCCTTGATGAAGTGTCAATAATAATTTGCCAAACTAAGGAATGACTTCAATTGCGCAAACCTTCTAAGACTACCTAATCAATGAAAGCCACTACTTTCTTTTTGTCCAACAAAATTTGGCTGTTACTCACAACATGGCTAAGGAAAGTGATGTGTTCTCTGTAGAATTCACACTTCTTCTTCTTCATGGAGAGCTCATATTCCCTCAATTTGCTAAACATAGCCCTCAAATGCACCACATAGTTCTTCAAGAACTTCGAACGCACAACAATGCCATCAAAATACACGACAACGAACTTGTCCAAAAAGTTGTATAAGACATCATTCATTAGCCTATAAAATGTAGCTGGTGCACTCGTCAAGCCAAATGGAAAGACCAGAAATTCAAAAGAACCATAATTTCCACTACGGTTGTTTTTTCTTTGTCCCCCTCTGTAATTTTGACCTGTCAATATCTCGACCTTAATTTAATTTTGGTGTGGAACAATGCCGTCACCAACTTGTCAAACAAGTCACACATATTCGGTATTAGGTACTTGTTTTTAATCGTTAATTTGCTCAAGGCATGATAGTTTACACAAAATCTCAGCGAACTAATGGCTTTCTTTTGGAGCAAGGTGGGGCATCGTAAGGAGCTGAAGTAGCTATCGAATCTTTTGCTGGTATATGGACAACTATGTGGAACCTTTGAGGGTCTCAACACTTTGCTGTCCAATAACTCATTTAATTGGCACCGTAGTTTCATCAACTCCCTCGGGCACATTTTATAGGAAACCAATGTTAATGACTTAACTCTGGGAACCAACTCTATCTTATACTCCACTACATTTCATGGATGAAGTTTCCTAGGCAACTCTGTAGCATCACATCTTCGAATTCCTCCAATAGTTTGGCAACCACATCAGGTATCTCCTGGTACACATCAGGCTTCACTTCCATTTAAGCTGCAAGGTACATGAGTTCTCCCTTCTTCAAACTTAATTCTATCTACACAGTAGTCATAATGTTACTGGACTTGTTGCCATTCTACTTTGATAACTTCACTGTTAGGACAAAACCAGGGCATTGGACGTTGTCTACCATGACACCATCCAAGTGAGGGATCAAATAGCAACCATTCACCACCAAAATGTCCTTGCCAAGGATCAAATCAAAATCGCCCATTGGGCTTGCCATGAGGTTGCATCTTCTTTTCTATGGCCCCATTTCAAAATCCACTGTATCTATGCCCAAGCAAAGCTTAGCCTCAGAATTCACGGCTTTCAACTTGAAGTCTAAGTCCTTCAACTACAATTGAAGACGATTCACCACCTGTTCGATCACACAACTATGCGATGCTCTCGTATCCATTATCGCCAGTATTAGGTTATCATTCAAAGCAATATGTACATACATCAAACTATTGAAATAAGTCTAAAAATTCATCTTTGTTATGGCATTCACGAATTGCATGGGGTTGACCATCACACCTTGACACACTGATTGGCTACCAGCATCATCCGTTACTACAACACTAAAGTTATGTTCCCTTTTCGGGCAGTTGCGAGCCAAACGTTGTCCACGATAGATAAAAAGCTGTCCTTCTTAAGGTTGAATGATTGTTTATCCTTGAAGGTTGAAACACTACCCCCTTCATGATTACTATCGTTTGCTTCTTCTTCTTAATGAACTGCTCATCCTTTGGATTCTTGCTCTTGTCCTTGTCTTTCTCCATTTTCTTGTCATTGTTGGATCCCTTAGATTTGAATTCCACTAACTTCTCAAAAGCATCAAGGGCCTAAGAGATAGTTTGAATAGTCTATCTCCTCAACTTGGTTTGTGCTAACGATTGAAGTCCATGGATGAAAGTATAAAGTCGGTCTTTCTTAGACATATCTCTCACATCGAACATCAATGTCCAGAATATGGCAACATACTCATGCACACTCCTTGTATGCTTCAAATTTCAAAAGTCATCTCTAACCTTCTACAAAATATTAGTAGGTAGGAACTGCTTCTTTAATTCTTCCTTTAGTAGGATCCAAGTGTCAATCTTTGGTCGATTAGGACCTAATTGGATTGTCCAACACCAAGGCTTGGTGTCAACATAAAAGTACATGGATGCAATTAGCGCCTTCTATTTGTACAACAACCACTGTCACAAAATATTGTTCCACATCCCACAAGAAATTTTCCAACTCCTTGAAACTATGAGCACCCTAAAAAGCTTTCTGGTCTGGGATTTTAACTTTTGCCTTAGGAGGATTTTGAGGGCAGCATTAGTGTTGGAAGTTCCAATGGCCTTCCTTAACACAAAAATCTCAGCCTTCAACATCTTAATCTTGGCCTTGGAAGAAATCGCTTTTTCCTTTAGCAACCCCATAGTTTTCGAAGTCCCCTGGCGAGACGATCGTTACATTGGGCAATTAAAGCATTAATAGAATCTCTTACTTGCAACAACACTTGCATCATGTTGAAGCCCTCTAGAATGTTCCCACTTGACTCAACAAGTCCTCAAATGCAAATGCTTGGCGATTGCAACTATTCCGGACAAAAATTTTGTGTCCAACATCCTTATCCAAATACAGTAACAACAAAAATATGGCCTTAAGAGATAAAACCATGCTCTTATACCACACTATTTTGAGGTGTTCACTTTGCACAAGTAGAATGCATGTAATGGCACTAGTAAGCTACTTACTAGTCGTCCTTTGCACAATCACGCACATACAAGTGTTCACAGAACATTTAGTAACAAAGTAAGGGGAGAACACACATAGTTACAGCCAAAACGCCCAACCTTGTATTTGTTTGCAATTCATACGGGGAACAATTTCAGCAAACACTTGGTGTGCAAAACAATACTAAGAATTATCTCTCCTATTCCCTTAGTCTCTACCTAGCCAAAGAATTTATAAATATCTATATGATTAATAAGGCCTAACTGTTGGCTTTACATGGACGAATTAGGAAAATGGGACCAAGATAACTTTTGACTGATTTGGCAGGTTAGTTACCTACAATGAGGAACCACCAAGTAACTATCTCTAACTGCCTCCAACATTCAACCTTGGTGCGCTGCCTTACCATACTCACGTGGAGTTTTCCTACAAGGCCAAATTATCATGCCAGCTGATACCATGCCACGAATTCTACCAAGCCGTCACACCATACACCCACGTACTGTCGTAAATCATTTGTCTCCAATTCAAGGGTCTATGCTTAGCTCGCCCTATCACTTAGCAAACTAGACTTAAGATTCCAAGCCTACATGAAACCTACATGATCAGCCACAAGGACAACTAACTCGTTCCCTTAAACATGGTGTGTGAATGTCTAAATGCCTCGTAGGCACCAACAACAGCCTCGTACTTGGTTATTGCACACAATCGCACCATAAGGACTTGGGGACCTTCATTGTTTTTGGCATTAGTAAGCTAATCCTACACTACCAACAAGTCTTCCTAATGATTCCCAGCACTACTAGGCAAGACTCCAAGCTTCGGCCTTCCGTTGGTCAAAGGGCTAACACAATTCCAACTCTTATGTTATTAGAAATCATCGACTATCTCAGCTGAATGACGCATGAGGAATCATCTTGATCAAGATTTGTATGATTGATAGAACTTGAATCATTGATCTAGTCAATATCACGTCATTAGGCTACAATTACCTTGACATTGATAGGCCTTTTTAACATCGCAGGGGAGGTAGAGGGCACCTATGCAATAATATTAAGGATGGTGGATGATGCTATTGATTCAGTAGCTGTAATGGAAACTCTTCCAAGCTTTCATCTTGATAAGCATCATTCAAACAATCTGCTTGTTCGATTTCATCTTTTTCACTCCTTCCATCATGCTAGATATCCATATAGTTTGAAATAGGTATCATGCGTGTGTCCTTTGTTACTGCAATAAGTACAACTATTCCCATCGGTTGGTACTTTGACTTAAGTTTGTGGTAACATAATTGGCCCATCTTTTGCTCCCTTATATGCCAAAGCAGAACCGATTGTATTTTCTTTCCCTCAGCATCATCAATTGTCTACCTTTTCTATTGTTGGAAAAGGCATTGTTTGTAGCACATCACTATGAGTCCTATCCAATCGATCATCTAGTCCCTCAAGGAAAATGTATACACTCTCTTGCTATATGAGATAGTTATACCTGCTGATATGGATAGCATATTCCATTGGATTTGATCGACGAAAGTCAATCTCTCTCCACAAGCCTTGAAGATCATTGTAATGTTTCTCAATCAGCCCTCTAGCATATTTCATTATTGTCACTCTCTACTGCATATCATATAATTTTAATGTATCAGTTCCCATCAAAATATGTTATGGCAACGACATCTCATATTGCTTTGATGGTTGGAAAATGGATGAAGTAGCTAATCAGGATGGGTCCATGTTGTTTATCAACCATCCTTTCACAATAGAGTCTTCGGTTTGCCACTATTGATATGTCAAATCTGTCAGTGAAGATTGAGAAAGCTCATCAACTTGTCTATGCCCGGGCTATACATATCGACAGCTTGGGACCAAAGTGCATAGTTGGTATCATCCAACTTGATGTCGATCTAAACCATAGAAGAATTATTGCTAGGTGGAGGCTTCTACGTCTACTCAAGATTTCCATCATTCTTGTGCCAAGTCCTCAAGAACTATGTCAACTTGTTCTTTCCCACCTTGCACAATCTCAGACGATTCCACCATGGTTTCTTTTTGAAGGTTATACTAGAGTAGCACTTAAGTAGGTATCCTAGAAGAATTCTTGCTGTGATACCATGTTATAAGGAAAGTGTTTTGGAGAAAGAATCCTCAACAAATTTTCTATATTGCTCTATCTTGTATTCACAATTATATAATGCCTCTTCGTATAGGCCTAAAACAAGATAATAATTATCCCAATTATGACTTCATCTTCTAGATAAAGTAGCTTATCATCAAATCTTATCTCTAATCACTAATTCATACATCTGAAATTCGAATGGAAATTTAAAACTATCACCTAATACCTACTACCTACAACTCATTCCAATAGATTATTCTATACAACTAGCCAATGATTTGGGCAACACATGGGTTACAGTTTTTTTCTCTAAGAAAATGGCTGTTAGAGAAATAATTACACTCAATTTTAAGTTCTTAATAAATAGTCTCGTTTATAAGATTCATATAAAAGATTGGACCAAATTTAAGATGATTTTGTTAAAAAAGGGTACTCATAGTTTAATCCAAAAATTGTTAAAAAGCACAACATATTATCACATCTTATAAGTATTTCTCATGCATGCTTGCGAAATTTTGATGTCAAAATATAAAATTTTGAAGCTATGGTATTGAAGATAATAATATATCATTTTTTAATTTAAAATAAGTTTTATATGCATCTATTTGTTGTGAAGGACAAGATAATGAGTAATTCGAATATAAAAGAATAAGGTTTTAGAAAAAGAGATAAACGATAATGAAAAACAAAATCTCCTATTCTTAATACCATAAATTTAAATGCACATGTACATAAAAAATAAAAAGGAAACTTGCGTGGTTCAAGAAATCTTAGTAATAGGTTAAAAAAAGGTCATTAATTGAGATATCAATGATGTATGTTCGGATAAAAAAAAATAGATTTTGGAGATAATTAAATTTTCACACAACTTGAATTCATGACTTAGCCACCTGAGATTTTAGTTAATGTGATTCCGAACTCATTCTAGATGTCAAATCCATTATTTATATTCTTTTATTTAAGATAAATATTGTTGATTATGATTGTAAATTAATTAATTATAATTAACCAAACAAGAAGATAATATTTGGATAATATTTGTTTTTGAGATTGCACCTAGGTGATTTACTTATACTGCCTAAGTATCTATTATTGGTATCAAACTTACGTTCAGGCAAATTGAAATTCACTTGCACTTTGAGTTCTTGATTTTCGAGATTTAATGGGTGAAATAAAGTTAGATTAAATCTCTAAAGATTTTATAAGGTCAAGATTTAAATATTAATTGCTTTTGTCTGGCGACCGACTCGGAGACATTCTTTAATTGGGCACTCACGTTTAATTCTTTTGGATACGTAAAACTAAATACGGAAAGTAACTAAATTGTAAGAGTGTATCTTTACATGGAAAATTGTGTTTCACAAAGAATGTCTCAAGACACTCATGTAGAAAAATCTAAATTAATATGTTAAAAGAAGTATTGCATAGTAAGGTAAGTTTTATCACAGCGATAGTAAAGTTTTGGAATAACTGGTAAGATTTCTCATTTTTATTATAACTTCCATAAGTTATTTGTTTCGGATACTTAGGGGTATTTGATAACTCCACTTCATGCTAAAAATTAATGAATTAAGTGCTTTTTGAATTTAATGCATTTGATAACAAAATTTATTTATTACTTAATATATTAAGCACTTATTTAATTTGTACACAAAATTTTAAGTAAAAATTCTTCACTTAATTTGTTGAATTTTAGATACATGTAATATTCTCTCTCTCCTTCACACATGCACTCTCACTTATGCACACACTTATACAAACATATTCTTTTACACACATTTTTGCACACACACAAAAACACATGCAGAATCACCTTTGCAAGCACACACATATTTTTTTCCTCACACATGTAATAACTTAAATTTTTTTGTTTTTTTATCACATGTGCACACTCTTTCTCATATGCACAATCTATCTCTCACATGCACATACACACACTTTCACACAAATACACACATTCTCTCCTTCTCTCTCACACACAAACATACACCACACACACACGCACGCACGCACGCACATACTCTCCTCCATATGCAGTTTCTCTCACACATTTTTTTACACATGCACTTCCACACGCACACACACACACACACACCTGTAAATTATATTTTTCTCAGTTCCACATATATATTTTCTCCCTCACATACTTGCACACACTTTCGTACATATACATTTTTACACTTTTACACATACTTTCTCTCACACACAAATGCACTTGTCATTTATTTTTCACAAACAAATAATATATTTCTTTGTCATGCATTTTATCAATAAATTATTTTAAATTTTTAAGATAAAATAATTATGTTAATAATGTAAAATATTGAATTCACTGTATAATCTTAGTTAATTATCAAACAGGTACAACTTTATTAATTCAGTAACTTAATATTTTTAGTACTTAAATTTCAAATTTCAGATTTCACACTTTAGGCTTCAGTTTTACCAAATGACGGCTTATTGTCAAACTTTACCATTTTGTTACCTAAATTTGCTCTAGGGTTAAATGCCAAAATTGATATCCATAATAATCGGCAAGTGGCATCCCAGAGGCCACTACTTATGCTTCCTTAAGTGATGAGGAGTCACTTCAGCAAAACTTCATGCATTTGTATCGGATATGTTGTTATGTTGTCATATGTCCTTAACCTATCATTTGTGATAGACAATTTCTCTCCACTTTTTATGCGTCTCTATGATTTCATATGTGAATTAAAATTCTTGATATCGATATGTAGGGATGTTTGATTAATTTGCTAGAAGGAGTCCATAGTAAAACTAACTTTTATATGTTCATGACGACATTGAATTCCATTAATTGAACTATGTTGTATCTAGTTTCACAAATTACGGATCATAATTTTTTACACTTACTTCTATGGACTTCTGAGAATGGCAGCCATATGAGGTGTAAAACGTCATACAATGTTGGCTGACTATTCAGTTCTCTCCCTTCACTATAACCCCACGGTCTCCCCTCCTCAACAATCCTTGGGCGGCACTTCAGCTATCTTCCAAGTTTTTGTTTGTTTAGTTATATTGTTTTGCCGTTTTGGTCTTTGGGGATTGGAGCACGATATTGCAGCCAGTGGAACTCCTTCAAGAATTCTATCCAGATTATGACATCCAAGCATCACCAAGCTTTGACATCATTGTAAGAAGGTAGTCAAAGCTTGATCATCCAGAGTGTAAAAGTGACCATGGAAGTTGACTGGATTGCCATATAGAGGTGCTATGAACTTTAGATCCCTTATTTGCATTCTTCTTTGCATGTTTGTACAGGATGAAGGCATAGTGCATTTTTCATATTAATCATTTGCTAACACGTAATTGTTGAATTAGCCCGCAGACCAAATATAAATATGAGCATGAAGTGCGACGTGCATGTCCAGGTGCGTTTTACTCTCTACTTTTGGATGAATCCTGTTATGTTTCTGCTTACAATGAATGTTTCTTTTGGATTGCTTTGGGTTTTGTCGATGTTGCCACATCTTACTTTAGGACTATTTCTTGTCTTATTTAAACAAAGCTAGCTGACAGTAATGGATGTGTATTTTACTTGAATATCATGTCAACAATGTTTTAACTTTTTTTGCCTTTTTGTAGTTTATATTTTTTGAAAATAAAACGAATTGCTACAATTTCCATGCCATAGAACGTATAATTAAAACTAAAGAATGCAAATTTAAAGATGCGTAAACAAAAATTTTCAAAGAAAATTTTCAATTTTATAAATAGCAAAGTATTCAGTAAATTTGCAATCTTATAATTTTTTGGGAACAGTTAAATCTAAATTGTGGGACATTTTTAGCTTCAAGCAACCGCCCGGGTACCGCAAATAACTACACTCTTCTTAATTAACATTTAGTGATTTTGATTGTATACTTCATTTATAGTTAACCTAAGAGATACTTTTGCTTTATCCAAAATAATGTATAATAGAATTTCGCATTGCACCACCACATCATAACCATGTTTTCAAGGTTTATTTCCTCCATATTATTTCTACCTCCTTAATGAATTCCTTTTTTCTTATTCTTCTGTTTAATTTATCTAACATATTAATGAATTATCTAACATAGAAGCGTATTAATCCCTCGCTATGGAATCTTGACATATAATATGATACAAGGACATATTAGAAAAGCAAAACATTTAAATATGTTTAATAGGATCACTCTGGATAATGTCAATTAAAAGGATAAAGAGTGAGTTAAAGAAAGTCAAAAGTCAATACAAGATAAATCCAACAGGGATATCAAGCATAATGTATAAAATTCATGTCACTCGAAAGTAAAGATTGGTTTATGACGTATGAGCATATGACCGGACGCAGTTTTTGATATCCCTCAAATGCATCATGATTATGACCTCTTGACCGATGAAGTTAATTATAAAACGGCTTGATATCAATGATATTTCGGGTGAAGATACAATAGGGTGTTGACTCATACTGACTTCTATATTTATACATTGTACCATGATCAATATATTCATGAGTTATAACATTAATTATATAAAAACAATATGTATTTTATCTAGAAAAAGGTAGAGTGTATGAACAAAATAGTGGAGTATGTAGATTATTTTCAGTATTATATCTTAAGTATAAATTAAGATTAAAATAGGGCCCATTTTTTCAAAATCATTTTAGCAATATAACAAAAGTTTTGGGATAGTCGCGGTAATTTAACTTGGACATTAGTTAAAAATATTTAGTTCTACTTTCAAATGTTCCTTTTTTTTTTTGGTTTTAAGGTTCAAATATCCCTTTAAATCGAAAACATAAAATTTCAGATTCACTGGGCAATCATCAGATTTGCCCTTGTCCAGCTGAAGGTCGTAGGAATTCTGTCAGCCAGTGGTCACAGTTAGGGATTTTGATCCTCAATCCTATTAACTGAACCTATACCAGACCCCATTCATGTGGTACTATCACGTGAATCAAAAGTATTGAGCTCCTACCAAAACCCTATTCATGTGGTGCTGCCACGTGTATCAAAAATTTATCAACAGCCGTCACAAATAAATACAATTCAGCAAGTGAATAAACTTTTGATATACGTGACAGCACTACATAAATGAGGCCTATCAGGGATTCAATTAATGGGGTTGAGGACCAGAACACCACAGCAACTAGTTGTAGGTGTAAAAAGAAAAAAAAATGAAAGCAAGAAAAAACGAATGGGAAAGGGGAAAGAAGAGAGTGAAAAAAAAAAAAGGCAACCGAACAAAAATTAGATTGGCCAATGCAAATATCTGGAGTTTAGAAAATTATCTGATTATACCATTAATGGCATCTCAAAGTATATCAAAGTATTAAAAATCAAGTAAACTTAAATATTTTTTTTCATTTAATTTGCAAGCAATATTGAATGGTACAAAATGGATTAAAATCATCACAAAATTATAACGTCTAATCAAAGACCAAATCTAATCGTTGAATTACATTAACAATGAAGTGTGTTACGAATTAACGATGAAGTATAAATAATATTGGTTTTGTGCATAACTAGAATTAACAATGAAGTATATTGCGAATGATTTGGAATTTAAACAATATATCTAGGGTAAAAGTCAATAGGATGTAGTAGAGAAAAATCCTCACTATTAGTTGGAGAGGTTCCTAATATTCTATGCGTTCATGATGCCAACAATAGCTGGACCTTTTTGCTTAATATCACTTTACTTCTTAAGCTTTTATTCCTTCAACTTTCTTCTTTGTCTTCAATGGTCCTTCCAAATCCAGGCAACTGTTGCTCCCCTACTTGGCACCTCCTCCAACTTATTTACAAATAGAAATCTCTTTCCACAATCCACCATATTTCGGGTTATTTTAGAAGAATGTCATTCCAGATATAACATTATGCTTTAGTAACTGGGAGTATTAGCAGTTAACTTGCAGAATTGTATTCGAATCTGAATCATTAGCGATAATAGATTGAATTGTTTGTCAACTAGAACTAAGGAGCACCAACTTTTAGTACGTGAAATATAAAGAACATTTAATTTTGGAAGCCTAATTACAATCCATCTAGTTTCTAGTAACGCTAAGGACTAAAACTTGTTAATAATTCATAAAGTTAACCTTTTGCAACCAGCCATCATTGGCCTGACCACAAAAAGATTTAAGTCAAGTACCCTTAATTCTTTCATAAAAAAATTCGTATACGTAATGTATCCGTCTGACTGATCTGAGGGTAACTTTAGTTCCAGTGATTTTCCTAACCTCCCCTTAGAATAGGTTAGGATAAGAGTAAGGGTAAGGTAGATATTGCAAATTGATGAAAATAAAAAGAAAAAGAAGAAGAACCAGAATTTTGTGAAATTACCCGAGAAATCAATCAAATGTTGGATTATTAGCTTACCCGGAATATCAACTCATTAGCTTTAGTTAAATTTGCTGGATTCTTAGATAGAACATAAGAAACAAACCAAGCAGCAAAATGAATTGTTTGGCAACTCGGTTCTTCCAAAGATGGATAGCAGATTTAGAAGAGAGCGTTTTTTAGAGAGTTCTTATATCTCACTATGTATTTTCAAATGTCCAAATGATATGAAGGGCCAAATGAATTTATCAATACGATATACACAATCTATTTTCATCTGGGAGGAGGTTGAATACGTTACTTTTTGGCTTTTGTCAATTACACATTATTGTCGATTGCCCAAAAAAAAAAAAAAAAACAAAAATAGCACAAATTAGAAAAATACAGAAAAGGAACTTGAATCAAGCTGAAAAATTACATAAAACAGCCTTGAGGTCCCCTTGCACTGACGAAGCATAAACTTAATAGAGAAATTAAACTAAAACCATACCAAAACAGACTAAAGGAACTAAATTGCTACTTTATTCTGTTATTGACCCTGAAACCTCAGTTCTTTCCAACAAGGCAGGCGACTTCATCAACCTAAAGATTGAACATGACTTTGATAGCATTGCTGCCACGAGCACTCGTCTCAAATGCTTCTACTACCTCCTTCTGAGAGAAACCATATCGGTGAGTTATTAAAGGCTTCACATCAATTTTCCCGCTGCTCAAGAACTCGATGCATTGAGGCCAGGTGTTCTTGTAGCGGAATATGCCCAGAATATCAACCTCCCTTGAAGCAGCCGGGGTCAAAGGAACAGTCATATCGCAATGCCCCATTCCTACAAGACAAACTTTGCCACCATTTCGAGTCGCAGACAAAGCCGTTGTCATAGTTTTGTTAAAACCAGCACAATCCAGAGTAACATCAATGCCAACTCCGCCAAGAACTTTCTGAATCTTTTCCACCTCTCTCTGGACATCCTATTGTTTGTCGCCCCAAAAAAAAAAAAAGAAAAAATTTTTTTTTTTCTTATCAGAAATCCAAAACTGCATAGCAACAAGTGTGTTAATGCAATGTTTCAAGGCACAAACCTGAATGTTGCTTGAAACTTTTACAGTAGCAGATGCTCCAAGCTCCTTTGCAACCGATAAACGGTAATCATCAACATCAGCAACTACAATTCTGGGAGCACCGAATGCACGAGCAGCTAGCAATGAAACAAGGCCTATGGGTCCTGCTCCCATAACCAACACATTGGTCTCGGGACCAACTTGAGCACGACGACAGGCATAGACACCAACACTTAAAGGTTCACACATTGCCCCTTCCTCCAAGCTCACATTGTCAGGTAATTTGAAACATAAATCCGCTGGATGCACAATCTAACCAAAGACAAAAAATATATATGCAATTTTATGGTGTGAAGTAACAAAAACTTAAATTTAATCACATGGTCGGGTAATTTGAAACATAAATCTGCTGGATGCACAATCTAACCAAAAAGAAAAAAATATATATGCAATTTTATGGGATGAAGAAACAAAAGCTTAAATTTAATCACATTGTCAGGAAATTTGAAACATAAATCTACTGGACGCACAATCTAACTAAAGAAAAAAAAATATACATATGCAATTTTATCGTATGAAGTAACAAAAACTTAAATTTAATTTATTGCCCAAAAAAAAATTAAATTTAAAATTTAATGTGATTTGGCAAGGAATGGACCTGATTGGCAAGAGAACCATGGATTGGAGGGGTGGCAAAGAACTTCATCTCAGGGCAAAGATTGTATCGACCTTCTTTGCAACGATCACATCGCCAACAACCTTGCCCGGGTTCTAGTGCTACTCTGTCACCGGGGGCTAGTGAAGTTACTTCAGCTCCTACCTCGTCTATGATCCCAGCACACTCATGCCCAATTACCATTGGTTCTCTCACAACGTAGTGTCCGCAGCTCATAGTCTGGAGATATACGCATAAGATGATAATTTAGTGCATCTAAAACTAGCAACACAACATTTGTAGTGCATGAATTTTTATTGCACCAAGCCAACTGTGTTAGAGGCTATTTTTTACTAAATGAAAACAAGAGATAGTGAATTTTACTAAATAAAAACAAGAGATAGTGAACATCACTCCCACAAATACCAACAACTATTCTACTAATAATAAATAGTATTGTACCTTGAGATAGTGAACATCACTCCCACAAATTCCAACAGCTTTCATCCTGACCCTAACATCACGGGGTCCTGCAACAAATTAAAAAAAAAATAGTCAACCGCGGAAGAACTTAATTAGAGTGTATATTATGCCGCATTTGTATAATCTGAATTTGATTATTTGTTGTACATGAGCAAATACGTAAAGAATCAATAGTCATGAGGAAAGAACTAACTAGAATTGTTCCAGTAAATAGTAGGCAGAAATAAGCAAATAAATGAGATCAGAAAAAGGAAGGAAAAAAAAAAAACAGGATTTATTACCAAGAGGAGGAAGCTTGTAGGGCAGAATCTTGAGGTCGTTGACGCCAAAAAGCCAAGCGGCCATGTTTTCTTCAGAGATTCCCCCCTTACCCATTTTGAGTTGTTTTCTGTAACAAGTTGTGTGCTTTTCTGAAGTACGTATGGTGAGAATCGAGGATGATTGAACCATGTATTTATAGATAGTAAGTATTGTTAGGAGAGTAAACAGTGGTTAATCTTATCCCCGTCATGTACGTTTGGCTTGGATAAGAAGGTTTGTTGAGATTTATCTTGGATATGAAAATCCACTTGATCCCAAGATATTCGTTTATCGTTAATTGGTAGTCTGTTCCATCAAGGAAAGAAAATTCTTGGGTTTTAACAGTTTAACCTTTTATTCTTTTAATTCGTTTTTCTTTTTCCACACTTTTTGCTGTTCCTAATGCTTAGTGAAGTATAAGAAGACTGATCGGTTACGTAGTTCGAAGAACGATTTTTAGGAGGAATAGTTTTTAGGGTTAATCATTAAGGGAAAGAACTTCTATTATTACATAATATCTATTGTGTTAAAAACATAGATTTTTTAAAATGACTAAACTACATCGCAGTGATTGTAAAATAACACTTCTATCCTTCTTCAACCCTATAATATAGGAATAACCTTTGTAAAATGCTAGAACGGTTTTCTAGAATTTCATGTATTCGAAATTAATAATTAAAATCTCGTGCGTTGAAAATAACAATAATAATAATATACGTCATGCTACCAGAATCCGATCATTAATACTATTGTTACGTAACGAGTGTAAAACTTAATCAAGCCATCAACATTTTATGAACCAGATTATATAAAGATTATTTTAAACGATTATCATTACATGCGTGCCAGTCTACCCAAGAGGATTTCACATATTAGTGTACTAGCACATGCCCCATGCTATGCACAGAAATCACATCGCACATGGTATAGTTTGAAATAGAGCTCTAAAAAGTTCAAATACTTCCCTCAAATATTATATATTGCAAATATAGATATGATATGCCACGAATCTACACATACTTGTGTAAAAAAATTTAAGTAGCAGTGTGTATAATTGATCTTTTCTTTGGATTCCACCCAGTTAATATTGTTGTTACCCATGAAGTTTCATTAATTTTGAATTTGCCCATTAAGTTTGTAAGGCAAGTTTGCCCCTCATATTGCAGTTTCAATTGTGGATTAACCTTTTGAAAACTGTGACTAAGTAAAATAGACAAGAATATAATTTTGAAAATTATATTAAAGCTTTGCATTTGTGTACTATATTACTGTTATATTATGATTTAATTAAACTTTCTTCTTTTTTAGGATTGAACAAGATGTTTCATATAAAAATGAGCATTTGAATTTAAAAAAAAAATGAATCTAGAATTTAGAAAACATCAAACGAAGAAAAAAAGAAGAAAATTTGATGGAAAATTGCTCCCTTTTATCTTCCTTTCTCATTTTTTCCTGCAAAGTAGAGGTTTATTTTTTCTGGAATCGTGAATTAGCAAAATTTTAATCACTAATGAATTTTCTTTAATTTTTACAGTGGAATTTTTTTTACTTTATCATGGATTAAATTAATTTTTCATCCGATCACCTTTTATTACAATTTAGTTAAATTTATTAACCGTAATTACAGTAATGAAGGATTTATTGAAACTTTATCATAATACAATTAAGGCTGCTGTTAGACTCTTTCAAGCATTCTCTTATCGACCTGTTTCTCCCTCTCTTTTTTTTTTGGTTAACCTATTCCTAGTAACATGGTAGATTCTTAAGGAATAAACAATGAATATTGAGCTAGTGGTTTATTCTTGTCTCTTTAAACCAAGGACCTGTTAGGTTCAAATTTATCAATTACTATTACTATAGCTATCATTTTTTTTTTCGAAAAGGTCAGTTTTTATATATTATCAAATTTATCAATTACTATTACTATGGCTATCATTACTTATTATAGAGATGGCAAATGGGTGGGATGAATGGGATTTGGACAAGACTTATTAAGGACTATAAAATATGAGCTAGACTTAAACAGTCCTATATTTGTTATGGGATTAATATGGGCGGGACTAAAATGAGTTAGTCTAATTTTGATACTGCCCAAATACCTAATAAATTATATTTTATTATTTTTTAAAACTATCATTTTCTCATTAATCAATTTCTTTATTATTTCATTTATTTTTTTAATTTAACCTTAATATTTCTTTTTATATTAATTATATTTTTAGTTTATTAACCTCAATAAATTTTGAACTTTTTTGGTTTTTCTATTATTCTTCTTTAGATCTCATTTTTTAAAGCTTTCTAACCTTTTAGTTATAAACTATATTTTTCCAATGATACATGAAGAGGATAGATTGAGGATGTACAAAGATCTAATTTACCTACTCCTACAAAAATTAATTTGAATATTATTTTATTAAAATACATGATACTAAAATTCATCACTGACACAAATTAAAAATTAAAACAAATCAACATCTCATTCGTTCTTGAACATTACAAACTTAGATGAATCCAAAACAATATGAAGACTAGTTTGCTCATAACATATATGGTATTATTATAAGCAAAAATGTTACTGCATTTCGTGCATTCCCATAGGATGGAACTTTAAATATAGATATGTCCAAATTCCTCAATAGGAGCAAACGATATATTATGATAGTATTAAAAACCAAAATAGAGAATGAAATCACTGGGCTTATAAGCAAAAACTTGCAGATGATATAAACCTTTTAGTTTACCTGTCCACTTAGTGTCCAGAGCTTTTGCACTCTTTCCAGTTACGCGAACTAATTTTAAGGCCACTAAAAGATTCAAAACAATTCTGAAGTTTGTTCAAGTTTCATCAAAATGCATTTCTTGCAAAGGCTCCAGGGCGACAAAAAACAACAGGCACTAGTCAATGAGTTCTCTCAGACTTTAGCATTTGCAATCCCAAATTAATAACGCAATAAAACTATAAAATAAAGATGATACTAGTTTTAGTAACACCTATGAAGATGATACCAGTCTCAATACAAAAGAAAGTACGGAAGTGGTGAAAGACAAAAATGATATATGAAAAGAGAGTATAGAAGAGGTGGACTTTGACCAAATACAAATTCTTTCAAAGTTTATTTTTATTTGGGTATGGGAATCCTAAATAATTTCTAATTATACCTATATTTAAATGAGAATCACTGGGTATAATCCTAAATAAGCTCAATCCCAAATTAATAACACCCATCCTGCCCAAATTAAATATGGGCATTAGATCCCAATAGGTCTTAGAACTGATTACCAATGCTACCCTATACGATGGGTATGGGTTTTAACAATTCTCCCAACATGCTTGATTTAGTAATAGGATATGTATCGTTTCCCTCCTCTTAAAAAAAGAGTTAATGAGTTTGATAAAATAGTATTTAAGGAGAATTACAGAAACTCCAATTAATCACTTTTATTTCGATTAAATGATAGTGATAGTTATTTTTCAAATATGAACAATAGACGTGATTATTACTGACATCTATTCTCCTCCCCGATTCCCCTAAACCAAACATCCCCTAAACTTGTAAACGGTTAACTATTTAACTAAAACCGTTCAAAGGAGCAAATTTAATTGATATTTGTAAATCTATAAGTGCAAAATTAGATTAATTAGAACCTCATAGGGGTAAACTATTTTCCCATTTCTTAACCTTTATATTTTATTTTCTCAAGAAAAGTTGAAGAAAAAGCCCAACGTTTCTCTTAAGCAATGAAGCACAATCAGGATATATTTCCAATTCAATTCCAATTTCACTTGTAATAAGGAACCAAGACAACCTAATTTAAGGTAGCATTCTTCTTCAGCTTTTTAACTTACAAAATGATGACGTCCATGCTGAAAGGAAACATATGTCGATAGCTAAAAGCTTAGCCTAATCTGAGCTTACGGAAAAAATTAAGGAGTTTAATTACGAAAAGGTATACCTTCATAAAGTACGTTTCAGTTTTTTAAGTGGATGTCCTTCAGGGAAAGTTTTTTTTTCATCAATATCCGAAAAGGAAAACATAAGCAATAACATGTCAAACAAGCAAATTCCAAGAAAATTTTAAAAATTACTGAAGATGAAAATATGACTTGTATAATTTTTTTCAAAGAAAGATCATGAAAATATATAACAAACACAAAAAAGAAAAAGGAGAATTAAGAAAATTTCATGGTATAGCAATAAAATGTTTTAACCATATAATATTTCTAAAATTTAGCAAAAATAAATCCGTAAAGGAAAAGGGGGCTTGAGGATGAAGCATGCCGCAGCGAGAGGTCAAAACTAATTCAAAGTTAAAAGAGGGGCAGTGATAAGTGAAAAATTTGCTAATATTATATATATATATATATATATATATATATATTATCATATATTTTTGGTGAGTTTTTAGTGGAATTAGAATAATTTTGGCTTCAATTAACTTATTTTCATAAACTAGGGTTTCTTGCCAAACTTAGGGTTTTTGAGGTAAAAGTGTTATTTTGAACTATCTAATGCACAATTCATTTGTATATTTGCAGGTTTATCACACTTAATCCCAAATTAGAGCAACGAAATGTAAGGTAATAGCATAGGTAACGCAGCGGAAAAATAAAAATTTATTACCTTAACCATGGATCTCTTTGACATATTTATATGATTAACAAGGGGGTTTGCATGAAGATTACCTTAAGCACAGAAGATTTCTATGCTACTAGGCAAAGATCCTTCGAAGAAGATGTTTGATCTACCACGAAAAGCCCTCCAAGCGTAGAGCCTCTAATGATATCCACACGAACAACTTCTTTGGGAACCTTGTAGGCTTGCTTGCTTTGACTTTTGAGTGCTAGCTCCCTTGAATTATTTAGAACACAATAAGAAGAAAAACCTAACCCTTAGGAGAGAGAGAGAGAGAGACGCCTAGAGAGAGAGAAAGAGGCGTGCCTTTTCTTTCTTCTATTTTCTCTCACTAGTTTTCTTTTGTGTTGCAATAATAATTCAAGAGTCAAAGCATGAACCTATTTATAGAGGAAGTATTCTAGTCTTTTAGGAAATAAAGCTAATTGGAAACCAAGAAGGTTTAGGTAACTTACTTTAAGCTAATCCTTCTCCTTTAGGAAATCTATTCCATAAGGAAACCAATTAGTTACTTTATTTCTTTTAGGAAACTAATTTCCTGCAAGACTTAGAATATTTATAAACAAGTCCTTTAAGTTAATTTATCTCATAAATTAACCCCATAAGTATCTCATACTTATCTTAATTACATTTTAACCCAAAGATTTTGTTCTTTATGTGTGTGACCCATTAGGTTCCATTCACGTTGGCAATAAGTATAAATTATAACTCATTAATTGAGCTAGATAAATTAAACACTTTTAATTTATCATTAATTCACTAATTAATCAATTCATACTTATAGATCATGAGTGGCAGTCTAGCAATGCATCATGACCACCCAAGTGAATAGAAAGTCATATGGTAGACCATACCCTTCAATGACAATGTTACCGTGTAATTAATATCCTTTCACCACACTATATCCCAATTAGTCTAAAAGTATAGTGCATACTTTTAAAAGACTAATTTATATTTTCTTGTTCCAGAAATATAACTCTCCATGATGTATAACCTTGAAACTACTTCCAAGTTATACTATCACTTCTGCAGAAGATTTATGAGTTAATATTTCCAACAAGTGGCCATAAAGGGATATACTCTCCTATTAAGGAGTGGTGAATCCTATATCGATTACTCACTATCTTTCCATGCTTCAAACTATACCCAATCTCTAACCTATGAGCTACCCTTTTACGGGCACCGAGGAATAGAGTCAAAGTATAGCAATCCACACTCAAGATACTATGGTAATCTCAAGTCAAAGGATCACTTACACCATTGCCATTAAGAGTTCAACCATTGGCACTATAGTTGAAAACTCTTGGCGGATCAATCCAATGAACTTGTTCTCAAACAAGCATCCACATACCAGCTTAAGTGTCACGCACACCATAGTCAATGAGATCAACTACTACTTACCATAAGTAGAGGCAAAGTATGTGCTAGTCTATCCGTATTAATGATGTCCAATCTCATTAATACTATGACTAGGGATATTTAAGAATATGACTTTATGTATTAGAGTCTCATAATTGTAACCCTTACAATCTCTAATACACAGTCAATATTCTAAGGACTTTATCAATCAAACAAGTAACATGGAAATACAAGTATAGATGATAAAGAAAAATACCACATGGATAAATATAACATAAATAAGTGTAACACAAAACACCTTAAACCATCTTGGTTTTAGGGCATACACTAACACGAAAGACAAAAGAGTATAAAAATCAAAGTGATTAAGTAGATTGAACAATTGGAGAATTATTGGAAAATCAGTTGTGCAAAATTAGGGAAAAATGCAAAATTCAGAAAAAATATGTAGAAATGAATGATAAAGGTCTAAAACACATGGAAGAATAGATCAGCAAGCTCAGGATCAAGTGGGGCATGCTCCCTTGGATCTGCGCCTGCGGATTAGCACCGACCTTCAATTTTCGGCTGTTGCAACTTGCTTCAGTTTTCAGCTATTTTTGCAGACTTTTGAGTTGGAAATGAGATTTTGCAAGTTGTAAATTTCATTGGAATACAAATGAAGACTTTTATGCCAAGATAGATCGTCAAGAAGTATCTTTATCATTCCAATGCATTAAAGGTTGCAAGTTGAAAAATGACTAGTAGGATCATTGTCTATAAATAGAAGTCATTTGTAAGGAGTTGAAGGCATGCTAGGTTAGAGAATTTGTAGAGAATTACTAGAATTCTCATAGTCATAATAGAGAAATTGTGAGTTTAAGAGAATTTTTTGTTAAAAAACCCTTGTAGCAACTTTTGTGGAAGAAATACAAGTTCTTGAAGCCATTCCTCTATTGAATTTAACTTTGTATCTTTCATTCATCTTGATTTTTATGGCTAGTTGTTTTCAATTCACATGTTTTGATTTGGAAACAACTATGTTGAGCTAAATTCCTACTTCTAGGGTTTTGATGAAACTAATGAATCAATATTAAGACTTGTAGTGGATTGAACTTGCCATTCTTGCTTTTGTTTCTTCAAATTATTCAAGTTTTAACCTTTGTATTTGAAAGGTCATCACATGCAAAGCATCTTAGTTGTTAAGATTCAATTAAGTTTGGTCTTAATAATGGAAAATGAATATTTGAGCTTAAGTACTAACACATGGAAATAGTGTTATGCTTATGAGGATTTAATGAAGCAATTCATGCATGCAAAGGCAACTTTATCATGGTAGTAGGTAAGTTGAATCAATTTATTGTGAAAACAAGTTTTGATACAAATGGAATTGCATTCCTGAACAAGACAAGTCCATATTGGCAAGTTATTAATCTCTGCACTTTAGTATTGATCATTAGTGGATTCATTACCCTAGAACTCATTCATAATTGTTTTTCTACAAGAATTCTTGCATTCCTATAAGTTTCTTCTTTGTTAGTTGAATTCTAACCAATCCATCTTGATTAATTATTGCTTAGATAATAAAGAAAGTGATAAAACTCTAGTAATTGCATTTTGTTGGTTCCTTGTGGGATTCGACCTTAATTTCCTATACTACAACAACCCGTATACTTGCGGTAAAAGTTGGAAGATTAGGTTTTATTACTTGACTATTGTATGTATATTGCTTTGATTTTCTACACCTAATTTACCCACATCAGGCAGAATGATAATTGTTGACTTGTTTGAGTTAAGTGTTTAATTTGTATTTTGCCCAAAAAAAAAAAAAGTTTCAATTCATGCTAGAACTCATGATCAATTTATAATTTGTAGTATAATAGATACAAATATTAAATCATGATCAATTTATTATTCATAGTACAAATTAATAAACACAAATATTACATCAACTCGAAAGTAAGCAAATAAAAAATTGATTTCAAGTGTGCAAAGCTGAAGAAATATATAAAGTAGTGGCATAAAGAAAGAATAAAAAATTAAAAGGAAAAAAGAAGAAAAAGAATATTTAATTAGTTAGTTTGCATTGTGGTTTCCGACAAATAATTAATTCAATCCACATCACATTTCATCCCCAAAACATACATAACTATTTGAAATTAGGCGATCGTACTCATTCAAATCCAAGTTTTGGGGTCAAAAAATGCAAAGTCAAAACTTTTGACTAATATCAATTTGATCTTAACAGTAAGTCATCACCAAATTATGTTAATTACCAATTTTCGCCCAAAATTAGAAACATTAGGGACCGGAATTACTTCGTTGAAACTTCGGGGATAGTATGACCATCCTCCCAAATATTCGTGTACAAAACTCCACCTTCCCTTCTTGCAAATACTCATATATAATATTTGTAAATGTTTTGTTCAAATCCTCAAGTTTAATAAAGCAAATTAGCATTAAAAATCAAGAAAAGTTTTAACTATTAGGACCAAAATTAAAATGAGATGGCCCTTGCAGGGTAAAGCCTGTCAATTGCAATGATAAACTCTGGATCCTGAAGTTAGGATCTTGAGTCTTGCAATTAAAACTCCTGGAAGAGCTGATATTTTTCTTCCAATTCCCGAGGATGGAAATCCAAAAGGGCCATGGTTTGCATTGAAAGAAGGGAGTCGTTACAGCCTGAATTTCACTTTCCAGGTCAACAATAACATAGTATCAGGTCTCAAATACACGAACACAGTTTGGAAAACTGGTGTTAAAGTGGACAGCACAAAACAAATGATTGGAACCTTCAGTCCACAAGCAGAACCTTATACACATGAAATGCCAGACGACACAACGCCTCTGGCATTTTTGCAAGAGGATCATACACAGCTCGAACAAAGTTTCTTGATGACGATGAAAAGTGCTACTTGGAGATCAACTACACATTTGATATCAAGAAAGAGTGGCAGACAAACAAAGATTGATACTTTTGCTGAAAATTTAGTTTCCTTGCTGCAGAATGTAGTTCTGTTCTGGTTCTAAATTAATTATGGCAGTCTTTCTTCGAACTTTCTCGAGGAGGGAGGAAAAGAGCAGCAGTGGAAAAAGAATGAAAAGAAAAGAGAGGAAGAAAGAAATCCTGTCCACGATTAATTGAATATCAAAGTGTTTAGCTTCTAGATTATTGTTTATCATTCTCTTGGTACAAGTAAGATCATTGTTCTTTTTTTTTTCAAGTCTTGTTCACAATTAATTTAAGCGTGGCCTGCGTTTACAGTCTTATAGAGTTAAAAAAAAAAGACCAAAATTAAATACATAAGTTAGGAGCCATTTGGTTCAAATTTCTCAATCACTATCACTATAAATATCATTAATCCCACTATGAGTACGGGTTTTGATAATTCCCCAAAGATTTAGTAATAGAATGAGTATCATTTCCCTCAAAAGGGTTAATGAGTTTGATAGAGTAGTATATTAGGGGAAATCATAGAAACTTTAATTAATCACTTTTATTTCTATTGAATGATAGTGATAGTTGTTTTCCAAACATCAACAATGGATGTCATTACTACTAATACCCATTCTCAACATGGAAGTTAGATTCAATGCACATTACAATGTCAATTTCCTTAAGGTTTAATTGGCCTTTATCATAAATGGTATTATGATATACATATTTTTTAGATTTCTTATTTTATATTTTTAAAGAAAATTTCTAAAATGACTTCTTCAATTTTAAATATAGCCATGCTCTAGTTTGAGTTTTATGCAAATGATAACCTTAAAAAATGTCATTTTTATGGTATTAATATATAGTACTTATATCTTTGATTTTCTATTCAAATTTTTATAAAAAAAATTTGAATTAAAATTATTAAAAAATTTTATAGAGTACTAATCAAGAATATTCAAAATCAAAAGACATAGCAAAGAGAGAGAAGAGAGGAGAAAGAGAGGGAGAGAGAGAGAGATGAATAATATATTGGGGGTGGCTCAAAAGACGTGTGGTTTTTTAGGAGGCATATTTTTGCCCTAATCATAAAGGTTAATGGGTTTGATAGAATAGTATTTTGGAGAATCATTAACACCTCAATTAATTACTTCCATTTCTGTTGAATGATAATGATAGTTGTTTTTACAAACATCAACAATGAGTGTCATTACTTATAACACCCATTCCCCTCCTTGATTCCCCTAAACCAAACACTCCCTAAATCCTCAATGTGCAAGGCATTAAAATCCATCAATTCCAAATATCAATAAGCATCCATTGTCAAGCTGTAGCAACGGGAAGTTTTGGGTGACAATACATAAAATAAAACACTATTAAACTAGGGCATCTTACACTTATTCGCTCTTCTGTCACCCTATGAAGAAAGCTAACTTGCACTTTTTCTTTACTGCTGCTAATGTATGCTCTAAAACCAAGTCGGCTTTTGGGATTTATATATTACGCTTATTTCATGTTATGCTTATTTGTGTGGCATATCCTTTATCATTTAATACTTGTTATTTATATTACTTATTTATTTAATAAAGTCCATAGAATATTATTTGTGTATAAGAGATTGTAAGATTTACAATAATAAGACTTTTATTACACAAAGTTATATTCTTAAATATCCCTAGTCATAGTATTAATGAGATTGGATATCATTAATGCGGATGGACTAGCATGTACTTTGCCTCTACTTATGGTAAGTAATAGTTAATCTCATTGACTATGGTGTGCGTGACAACTAAGTTGGTATGTGAATGCTTGTTTGGGAACAAGTTCATTGGATTGATCCACTAAGAGTTACTATTCATAGTGCCAATGAATTGTACTTTTAATGGAAATGGTGTAAATGATCCTTAGATTTGAGATTAGCATAGTATCTTGAGTGTGGATTGCTATGCTTTGACTCTATTGCTCGGTGCCCGTAACAGAATATCCCATACGGTTGAGATTGGGTATAGTATGAAGGATGGAAGGATAGTGAGTAATCAATATAAGATTCACCAATTCTTATTTTAGAAGAGTATATCCCGGATTGGCCACTTGTTGAAATATAACTTAAAGAATCTTTTGCGCAAAAGTTAAAGAGTTTCAAGGTTATACTTTTATAGAAGTTATATTTCGAGAGCAAGAAATTATTAATTAGTCATTTAAAGAGTGCACACTACACTCTTACACTAATTGGGATATAGTGTGGTGAAAGGATATTAATTATACGGAAACATTGTCATTGATAGGTATGGTCTACTATATGACTTTTCTTTTCACTTGGGTGGTTATGATGCATTGCTAGACGCCACTCATGATCTATAAGTACGAATTAATTAATTGTGAATTAATGATAATTTAAAGTAGTTAATTTATCTAGCTCTTAATTAATTAATTAATGAGTTATAATTTGTACTTATTGCCAACGTGAATAGAACTTAAAGGGTCACACACATAGAGAACAAAATCTTTGGGTTAAAATGTAATTAAGATAACTATGAGATACTTATGGGGTTAATTTATAAGATAAATTAACTTAAAGGACTTATTTATAAATATTCTAAGTCTTGTAGGAAATTAGTTTCCTAAAAGAAATAAAGTAACTAATTGGTTTCCTTAAGGAATAGGATTCCTAAAGAAAAAGGATTAGCTTAAGATAAGCTTGCTAAACTTTCTTGGTTTCCAATTACTTTTGTTTCCTAAAAGACTAGAATACTTCCTCTATAAATAGGTTCATGCTTTGACTTTTGAATTATTATTGCAACACAAAAGAAAATTTAGTGAGAGAAAATTTTGAAAAACAAAAAAAATGCCACTTTTCTCTCTCTTTGGCGTCTTTTTCTTTCTCTCTCTTCTTCCTAATTATTAGGCTTTTTCTTTCTCTTGTGTTCTTAATTAATTCAAGGGAGTTAGCACTCAAAAGTCAAAGTAAGCAAGCCTACAAAGTTCTCAAAGAAATTGTTCATGTGGATATCGTTAGGGGCTCTACGCTTGGAGGGCTTTTCATGATAGATTTAACCTCTTCATTGAAGGATCTTTGCCTAGTAGCATAGAAATCTTCTGTGCTTGAGGTAATCTTCATAAGAACACCCTTATAATCGTATAGATATATCAAAGAGATCCATGGTTAAGATAATAAATTTTTTATTTTTTCGCTGCGTAACCTATGTTATTACCTTATAGCTTCCCCTAAGAAGCATCTCTGTTTATTTTTTGTGATATCGACACAAAAGTCGATAGTTTGAAGCCATATGCAATAGCGCTATCATTGCTCCTTACCACACTTTAAGCAAATTGTGGCTTTGCATCTACAAAAAAAAATCAATGCATCGATGGGTAAGAAAGAGGAGCCATCACAAAAATTTGTGCATACATGGATAAATTACAATATTTTGGCCACGGGTTACACAATTTCCATTTGCAACAAGTTCATGATCCACATTAAATGGACCAAAAATGGACGGCTGAGATTATGCCATACTGGCCAAATTTAAAACAAAAAAATGATGTCTTTTGGAGGTTATAAATTTTCACAAATTAGTACATATTTTCATTGACCAATTACACCGCTTCTAACTTGTTCGAACTGGCACGGGACCAACTTGCGAGGTCCCATGCCCCAACATTTTGATGAGCTATGACTTCATAAGCTGATAAGAAAATAAAGATTTTGGAATTTCATGATGATTTTGGCCACTTTTCTACTAAGTTTTCTTAAATGGAAATAATTAACCTTTGCTCTTCCTTGCTTGTTTTGTACTCTCGAATTTGATTTTCAAACACAATAAATCATGAATGTTAATTTAATAATTGGTTTGCACAACAAAAAGGACTGATTTTTTATTTTTTGGTGGTAACGGCATTTTAATAAAGCTATGCTTATGTTCCTGTTACAGCTTTGTCTCAGTTGTCCCCATCAAACATGTTTACATAATGGGAAGAGTTGACAATTGTTGGGATTTTGTTACAACTCTTCCTCTTTTACAGTCTCTTGGGTTATGTGATCTTTCTCAAAATGTCAGTTCAAATCTTCTGTGTATAAATGTTACGAAGGTAGTCAGCCTAGCTTCAATTAGTCAAAGGGCCAACTCATTCAGCTTAACTAGCTCAAGTTAACAACTAGTTCAAGTCAACAACCAGCTCAATCAGCTCAGTCAAAGTCAAGCTAGCAGTTGAAAGTAATTAGTTAGTTAGTCTTTGAGGGAAAGTCAGTTATGGGGAAGGAGTAGTAGAGAAGTAGGAGCCGTTATCAATAAAAGGGGAAAATATAGAGAGAGAATGTTATGTTGACTACATTCTTGAATTGTACTCTACCAATTCTTCTCACTTGTACTCTTTTCCTCACATTCAATTCTTATCTCCGATTAGTGTTCTTTATTCTATTCACCATCTAGATAGGACTTGGGGATTTAGTTCACCATCTGCAATAGTGGTATTAGAGCCTGGTTAGCGCATATCATGGCAGATAGTACTCAATCCCAAGATGCTCGAAGGCTAGAAGAAAGTGTAAAGAATCTGCTGAAGGAACAAAGGGAGCAATTTGATAAGGAAATTCCTGCATTGAAGGCCTTAGTTCTAGAATTACATTTGCAAGGAAGGAACAACAATTAGGATTCCAAAGCCTCTAGGAGTAAAGAGTCTCAACCCAATCTTGAAATCAGTACTCTACCACAACTAGATTTTCTAGGGTTGAGTTTCCAAAATTCTGGGGCAAAGACTTCAGTGGTTGGTTATTCAAGTGCGAGCAATTCTTTGAAGTGGATGATACTCCCTTGAAAATGAAGGTTAAACTTGCTGCAATGCATTTTGAGGGAAGGGCCCTCCAATGGCATCAGATTTTCATGAAATCAAGGATGTCAAGGGATCCTCCTCAGTGGGAAGAATATGTATGTGCCCTAGCCTCAAGATTCAGTGACTGTGTTTATGATGATTCTATAGGGGAGCTGATGAGCCTGAGATAGAAGGGGTCAGTCCAGGAGTACCAAGAACAATTTGAAGAATTACTCAACAAGGTGGAACTACTTGAGAATTATGAAATTAGCTACTTCATGAGTGGTCTTAAGGAGGAGATTCAACTATCAATCTGTCTGTTCATGCCAAGGACACTGCAGCACTCAAGAACGTTGGCGAGATTAGAGCAATCCAAGATCTTGAATTCCTTCAACAAGAGTAGATTTTTGCAAAAATCAAGAGGGCCAGTTGGAGGTCTTGTGACCAACTCCAGTGGAATCAAATCAGACAGTAAGAATGCTACACCTTTACTGCCCAATCCAATTCCAGTGCTTGCAGGTACTGTTAAAAAACCCTCTAGACTTTTCTTTGGTACTAACCTGGATGAAAATAGAGCTCGTGGAATGTGCTTTTGGTGTGATAAAAAATATGAAAAAGGTCATAAGTGTAAGAATAAGTAGTTTTAAAGAATTAAGATAATTGAAGGTAAACCAGAAGAAGAAAGGGAAGAGGAGGAAGAGGCAAGAAGGGAAGAAAAGGTTGAGTTTGTTGGTGAAGGCAATTTAGCACACATTTCTATAAGTGCTATGACTACAACAATGACGCCCATTTTTAGGACTATAAGGGTGACTGGTCATGCTTAGGGAAAGAATTATTCACATTTTCATTAACTGTGGGAATTCAGTGGAGGTGACATGTATGGGGGTAGAGGTGGCTAATGGGCAGAAGCTTACAACCTATCAATTTGCTCTCAGTTCAGGTGGAAAATGCAATCACTAGAGTTTGTGACTAATTTGTTAGTGCTACCTATGGGGGGTTGTGACATGGTATAGATTAGGAATAACAATTATGAACAAATACACAAATCAAGTAATAAAAAATTAATCTCCCAATTTAATCCACAAATGCACGGGTCGATTGTAGTATTTGGAGTATTAGGTGTTGAATCTCATGAGGAATCAAATATGTGCAATTACTAATGCTTTTTCACTAACTTCTATTATCTAAATACAATTAAAATAAGATGGAGATGGGGTCCCTTCAATACAGTAGGTATATGATTGAGAACTTATGTAAAATTCAATACAAAGAAGCCTAGAACATAGAATCCACTAATGAATCATGCATGAATGACTTACTAAGTGTTATCTTGCTTTATTTAGAATCCAATTCCATAAGTTGCATAACTAGATCTCTCTATGAAATGACAAGATTTCAACTATTCTCATGATGAAACCTTATGATAACATGAATTGTATTGATTCACTTAAGCATCCATTATTCTCATATGAAAGACTTAAGCATTACTTGTTCATTTTCCATTGTTACATGCACCTCTCAATGTCAAGTAGTAACTAAATGACTTGTTTAAGTTGGCCAAGTAAAAACAAGTGTTAAAGCTTGAATAAGTGAACAAACAAATGCAAGCTTTAGTAAGTGCAATGAAGTTAAATCATGTTTGTTGATTCATTAGCTTCATCTATGGTCTAGATGAAGCTTTTAGTTCAACATAGTTAGTGAAAAAACTAAAAAGTTCAACTTCAAACAAAGAATTTATGGCAACCATTGAAAGTAAAGGAGATAGAGTTTGGGCATTGCTCAACCAATATGGAATAAGCTTCTCTTCTTTATTCACCTTCAAAAGTTGTACTACAAAGTCTCTTACAATGATCCTCACCACTCTATTGAAGGATTAAGAGAATTCTATAAATTCTCTACCAAGCTAAGTATAAAACTAGAGACTGTAACTACTTTCTATTACTAAAGCTTGTTACAAATGCTTTACAAATGACTTCTATTTATAGACAAATGTTCTTCAAGTCATTTTCCAACTTGCATAATTCATTAATGCAAAGAAATGATGAAAATTGCTTGGGGATTCCAATTGAGCGTAAAAGTCTTCATTTATGTTTTTAATGTGTTCCCCAACTTGGAAAACCCTATCCCTATCCCTATTTGATAATATCTACTAAAATAACTGGAGGAAGATGCAAGTTGATGCCCTAGAAGAATCCCAACCGACCTGCAATCTGCAGATGAAGATCCACGGGTTGTCATCTGTGGATCCATCCGCAGATCACACCTTTGTGGCCTCCACTTGATTTCTGATTTTTGTTAAGCTGGACTCCATGTGTGCAAGCACTTTCCACGTATTTCCAAGCATTTTGATGATAGAATTGAATTTTTTCATTATTTTGCCCAATTATTCTTTGAAGTTGTTCATCCAACCCTAGTTCTTTGAATCACCTTTGAATTTGTTTTTCTTTTACTCCAATTGATCCAAAATAAGTTTAAGTATGATGAACCGGCAATTATACACAAA
The DNA here is from genome assembly GCA_024721245.1 of Mitragyna speciosa. Classification (NCBI taxonomy): domain Eukaryota; kingdom Viridiplantae; phylum Streptophyta; class Magnoliopsida; order Gentianales; family Rubiaceae; genus Mitragyna; species Mitragyna speciosa. The sequence goes on from CM045571.1 coordinate 17,653,234, forward strand.
AATTGTGCATTAATTTGCTCAAGTAAAAATTCTGCCTTAAAACCCTAAATCCAATAAAAACCCTAATTCTTAGCAATTGTTGGAAAATGAGTCATTTGTAGCCAAAAGTACTATAATTATGCTTAAATAAAATCTAAAATATATAATAATATATATAATAACATTGGTAAATTTATTACTTATCAAACTCCCCCACACTTGAATATTGCTTGTCCTCAAGCAATTAGAAAATCAAGAGGTCAAAAACATGATTCAAGGCTTGAAATGACACATGCCACATTGTTGAATACAATTTCAAGCAAAATAAAGTAATAGGCATTATGCAATTTCTTGTAAGGTTTCTAGTACTAATCATACCAAGTAAAAGGGAAGTAATTATTTCAAGACTGAAACTTATTCAACCAAATTCCTTTGCCTTACAAAATTTCACACCCTAAGTACTTAGTATGGACAATCATATACAAGTCAATTTATACACAATAGGGACATGTTGCATTTTGTAATTTGTGAGTGTCTTTTGACGCGAAAGTTGACATTTGTAGATAAAAACCCCTAGTTGCTCAACACTTCTAATTATTTTATCCACAATTTATGTTAGTGTATGCCTTAAAACCAAGTTGGTTTTTGGGATTTTTATTACGCTTATTTCGTATTATACTTATATATGATGGCATTTTCTTTGCCATTTAATACTAGTTATTTATTTTATTTGTTTATTTGACAAAGTCCATAGAATATAGGCTGTGTATAAGAGATTGTAAGAGTTACAATGATGAGACTCTTATCACACATAAAGTTATATTCTTAAATATCCCTAGTCGTAGTATTAATAAGATTGGACATCATTAATATGAGAAGATTAGCACATACTTTGCCTCTACTTATGGTAAGTAATAGTTGATCTCGTCAAATATGGTGTGCGACACTTAAGCTGGTATGTGGATGCTTGTTAGAGAACAAGTTCATTGGATTGATCCCCCAAGAGTTACTATTCATAGTGCTAATGAATTATACTCTTAATAGAAATGGTGTGAGTGATCCTTAGACTTGAGATTACCATGGTATCTTGAGTATGGATTGCTATGCTTTGACTTTATTGCTCGATGCTCGTAAAAGAGTAGCCCATACAGTAAAGATTAGGTATAGTATGAAGCATGGAAGGATAGTGAGTAATCAATATAGGATTCACCACTCTTTATTACAGGAGAGTATATCCCGGATTGGCCACTTGTTGAAATATGACTTAAAGAATCTTTTGCGCAAAAGTGAAAGTATGACTTGAAAGAGTTTCAAGGTTATACTTTTATGGAAAGTTATATTTCGGGAATAAGAAATCGTTAATTAGTCGTTTAAAGAGTGCGCACTACACTCCTGGACTAATTGGGATATAGTGTGGTGAAAGGATATTAATTACACGGCAACATTGTCATTGATAGGTGTAGTCTACCATACGACTTTCGTATTCACTTGGGTGGTCATGATGCATTGCTAGACGCCACTCATGATCTATAAGTGCAAATTAATGAATTAGTGAATTAATGATAAATTAAAGTGTTTAATTTATCTAACTCTTCATTAATTAATTAATGAGTTATAATTTGTACTTATTGCCAACGTAAATGGAACCTAATCGGTCACACACAATAAGAACATGGTCTTTGGGTTAAATTGTTATTAAGATAAGTATAAGATACTTATGGGGTTAATTTATGTGATAAATTAACTTAAAGGACTTAATTATAAATATTCTAAGTCTTGATGGAAATTAGTTTCCTAAAAGGAATTAAGAAGCTATTCGGTTTCCTTTTGGAATAGGTTTCCTAAAGGAATAGGATTAGCTTAAGGTAAGCTTCCTAAACCTTCTTGGTTTTCAATTGCTCTTGTTTCTTTAAAGACTAGGATACTACATCTATAAATAAGTCTATGCTTGACTCTTGAAAGATTGATGAAACATAACACAAAATTTAGAGAGAGAAAATTTGAGAGCTTGGTGGCAGTTTTCTCTCCAAGAAAAATGTCACATCTCCTTCCCTAATTGTTAGGGTTTCAACTTCTTTCTTTTTCTTGTGTTCTTCATGAATCATTCAAGGGAGCTAGCACTCAAAAGGTGGGGCAAGCAAGCCCAAAGGTTCCTAAAGATCATGTTTGTGTGGATACCGTTGGAGGCTCTACACTTGGAGGGCTTCTCATGGTAGATCAACACCTTCATCAAATAGGATCTTGTCCTTTGAAGCATAGAAATCTTCTATGCTTGAGGTATTTGTGCTAAACACCCTTTAATCGTATAGATTACATCAAAGAAATTCATGACTAAGGTAATAAATTTTTAAATTTTTCACTGCGTTACTCCCCTTATTACCTTACAATTTAGCCCTTATTTTGAAAAGTGAAATTGCCTTTTGATGAAAATATCAACATTGGTTGATGAAGACCCCTTGTTACTCAACACTTCACTTTCAATTAGACTTGCTTTGCATGCTCATAATTCAATTGCTATTTGACGCGAAAATCGATATTTAGTGATGAAGATTCCCAGTTACTAAACATATTGAATCATTGGAGTAGAAAGATATAAATATTCATCCTTTAACTTCATAGCATAATAGTCCTTTTTTTTCAAATAATACATAGGTATATTGCTTGTCCATATCTATCACTTAGGAATGTAAAATTAAGTAAAGAAAAGAAATTTAGAATCAAACGTGCCAAATCAAGATCTAATTGCAACCATTTTACAAGATATATTTTTCTAAAAACAAAACTCCTAATCACATAATGACTATTTCTTCATATATTTGTAGAAAATATTCAAGCAAACTGCATAAATTATTTCAAAACATAAAGGAATATAAAAAGTTTATGGCATGAAAACATGTTACTAAAGCAATTTGCAAAAAATTTTGGCCTTATTTTACCAAAACAATATCTTGACACTATTTTCTTCAAATTCCAACCAAACATAATCTTATACCTTCTCCCCACACTAAGAATGACATATTGTCCTCAATGTGTAAAGGAAAAGTTAAGAAAGAGAAATAGAACAAGAAAACTCCCCTTGCTTGGCTGATGAATCTTTAAGTTGATATTATTTGTCCTTGAAGTCCTTTGGCCTTAACAAGACTTTTTTTGCAATGCTTCATCATATTCCTTTTTTCATCCCCACTTGCTTATTGTTCTTGCTTTCAAAGTTCAAAACACTTAAATGCTATGTTAGATGATGAATGATTGGCTAATGAAACATAAAATCAACATAGCTTGCTTGAAGCTCATGATTTCCCCCACCCTTAGTTTGTGCAATGTGGCTCAAGGGGATGAAACTTTGAAAGATACGTTATAAGAGCAAATGTGTTATGTATAGATGAGGTAAATTCTAAAAAAGCTTGCTCAAAGTTGCTTTATTTCAAAAGTCAACCAATTCATGCCATTAAATCAAAATTTTTGAAGTAAATGGAACAATGAAAATGCAAGATTGAAACATCCGGAAGCGTTAAGTAAGATATTCAAAACATGTACACGAATCATGCAAAAGAAGTTGTAAAAGAACCAAATAGAAAACATTGAAAATAGTCTTGGAAAACAGAAATGCAGGTGATCTGCGGATGAGGTACCCGCGGTTCTCCCAGCCTACCCACGGATCTTTGTGCAGCAAATCATACTGGCCTCCCAGAGTTGATTCGTGAATGTCAACCCACAGATTCATCTTCGGATCACATCCTACAATAGGCAGTGATTTTCCAGAAAATGCAGGTTACTAATCCATTGGGCATTTCAATTTTCTACAACAACTTCCAACTTAATTTTAACATGTTTATGAACAAATTAACACTTCAAACAAGTTTGAATCATGAAGATACACATGTATAAACATAAATCCTTCAATTTTTTGGAACAAAATTACAACATGAAGCATGAATTGAGTTTGAATCTTTAAGTTGCATATTTGCCAAAATTGAATGCAACCTTCAAACGAACTATGCACACATGTTTCTTTAGGCATATCAAGCTTATAACCAAGGTCAAACATCATATAATCTAAATAAATCCTCAAATGACCATTTTGATCAAAATTTTTTTAACCATGAATAGTGACTCCTATGAACTTGTAATTTCAAAAACGCATAATATACTCTACATAGCATATGATCAAAATACTTCTAAATATGAAATGCACTCAACTAGGGGTCTAGAAATCAAACTCATGGTCTTGAGTCATCTTTAACTAATCTTGCACCTTTGGTTCCTTATTGAAATTCCTATAAAACATACATAATAAACACACTTAAAACTGCATAATACCTAGTAAAATTTTACAAAAAGATTAAGACCATTGGGTTACCTCCTAACAAGCGCTTCATTTAAAGTCTAGAGCTAGACTTTGTAGGTGTGAGCTTCACTTTTGAGGACCATAACGCAAAGAATCCTCCACTCTTTTGGGTGTAGATATATTAATGAAGTGTGGTCCTTTCTTTTGACTGTCCTTCTTTTGTGCTTCCAAACCCTAGAAATGAAAATTTTGGCACATCCTTATTAAATTCATCAATTAAATATATTTCAATAGAAGATGGATGTTTTAGCATATTATTCAAATCAAAAGTTATTTCTTCGTCTCCTACTTTTAACTTTAATGTGCCATTCTTAATATCAATTATTGCACCGGCGGTAGCAAGAAAAGATCTTCCAAGTATAATAGGCATATTAATATCATCTTCCATATCTAAAACAACAAAATCTACCGGGATGATGAATTTGTCCACTTTCATTAGAACATTTTCAAGAACACCTAGTGGATGCCTAATGGACCTATCGACTAGTTGCAATGTGATGTTTGTGCTTTGAACTTTCTTAAAACCTAACCTCCTAGCTATTGACATAGGGAGTAATGACACACTAGCACCCGAATCACATAAGCATTGGAAAAATTAACATCACCAATAGTGCATGGGATAAAAAAACTCCCTGGATTCTTGAGTTTTTGTGGCAATTTGTTCTGGATCCTTGCACTATATTCCTCCGTGAGTGCTATGGTTGAAAAGCCATCTAGACTTTTCCTCCTTGTCAAAAGGTCCTTTAAAAACTTTTTGTACTTGGGAACCTGCAAAAATGCATCTACAAAAGGAATGGTTACATGTAGCTGCTTAAACATTTGTGCAATTCTTCCCAATTCTTTTTCTTGCTTTTTATTCTTAGGCCTTTGTAGAAATGGGATTTGAGGTGAAAGAGGAATAGTTTGTGATGTCATATTTTCAACACCAACTTCATTATCACTTACTATTTTCTTTCCTTTTTCTTCTCAGTTCCACATTCTATCATTGGTTTTTTTAGCATTCTACTGCTTCTCAGTGCAATTGCTTGGACTTGTTCCTTAGGATTAATTTCCATTTTACTTGGTAACTCTCCTTGTTTCTTAAGGTTCATTTGTTCAGCTATTTGAACAATTTGATTTTCTAAAGATCTAGCCATTCCTAACATTCTACTCTCAAATTGCTCAACCCTTTCCATTATCTTTTCATTAGCCACTTCCTAAGCCGATTTGTTTTGTGCAAATCTGGGTTGTGTTATCATGTAGCCTCTCTCCACCCAAGATTTGGATGGTTTCTCCACCCCAGATTATATGTATTGGAAAAAGAATTATTAGTAGAAGAAGAAGGTTTATAGTTGTTAACATATTGAACTTGTACACAAGTAGATGGATCATGAGAATCACCACACAAATGACAATATGCAACACTACTTGATGAATTTTGACTACTAGAGACATGTTTATTAAAAACATTCATCATGTTTTGTATTTGAGCATATAACATATGTAAAGTATCAAGTTCATACATACCTTGAGATCTTCTATTAATTCCACTTTCATTAGCTCATTGGCAGTGATTTGCTGCCATTTCTTCTATCAATTCTTGGGCTTCTTCTGCCGACTTTGCCATGAGAGCTCCCCCTGCAACTGCATTTATATTGATTTTTGTTTGATAGTTAAGTCCATTATAGAAGGTTTGTACAATTAACCAATTAGGGAGTTCATGGTGTGGATATTTTCCTATTAGGTCCTTAAATCTCTCCTAAGCTTCATACTCTCCTTCGCATTGGTTGAAGCTTGTTATGTCCATACGGAATCTATCTTGCGGTCTTTCCCGGTGGAAAATATTTGTTAAAAAATGCTTTGAAAAGGTTCGTCCAAGTTGCAAAGGTATTTGGTGAAAATGATTGAAGCCATTGCTTGGTCTTGTCTCTCAAAGAGAATGGAAAAAGTCTAAGCCTTATGGCATCTTCGGATACACTATTTAATTTTATTGTGTCACATATTCCAAGAAATTAGCCAAGTGTACATGTGGATCTTCAGTTTGTATTACCACCAAATTGGTTTTGTTGAACCATTTGAATTAGTCCCGGCTTAAGTTCAAAATTATTTGCATTAACTAGTGGTCTAATTATACTATTGTGAGAACCAGTTGGATCCGACATAGCAAAATCTCTTAAAGAATGAGCGTGAGGGTTAGCATTTTGGGTTACCTCCTCCATAGCTATCTCTTGTTGTTCTTGAGGTTGAGATGTACTTAAGGTGTCACCAATCTCCTCCAGCTTAGCTTGTTCTTCTTGCCTTTGTCTACTTGCCTTCCACGTGGTTCTTTCTATTTTCGGATCAAATGGAAGAGCAATTCTTAAGCTCCTATGCACACACCTACAAAAAAAGAGAAAATACTTATTTACAAGCAAATATGTACTAACTTTAGATTATAAAGTTAGCTTTGGCCTAAATATTACCTTGATTCTTCGGCAACGACGCCAAAAACTTGACGTGATATAGATTAAGTATAACAATTATGAACAAAAACACTCAAATCAAGTAATAAAAACCTAATCTCCCAACTTAATCAGCAAGTGCACGGGTCGGTTGTAGTATTTGGAGTATTAGGTGTCGAATCCCATGAGGAATCAAATATGTGTAATTACTAAAGCTTTTTCAATAACTTCTATTATCTAAACACAATCAAAATAAGATAGAGATGGGGTCCATTCAATAGAGTAGGTATATGATTGAGAACTTATGTAAAATTCAATACAAAGAAGCCTAGAACATAGAATCTACTAATGAATCATGCATGAATGACTTACTAAGTGTTATCTTGCTTTGTTTAGAATCCAATTCCATAAGTGTCATAACTAGATCTCTCTATGAAATGACAAGATTTTAACTATTCTCATGATGAAACCTTATGATAACATGAATTGTATTGATTCACTTAAGCATCCATTATTCTCATATGAAAGACTTAAGCATCACTTGTTCATTTTCCATTATTACATGCATCTCTCAATGTCAAGTAGCGACTAAATGACTTGTTTAAGTTAGCCAAGCAAAAATAAGTGTTAAAGCTTGAACAAGTAAACAAACAAATGCAAACTTAATATGTGCAATGCAGTTAAATCATGTTTGTTGATTCATTAGCTTCATCTATGGTATAGATGAAGCTTTTAATTCAACATAGTTAGTGAAACAACTAAAAGTTCAACTTCAAAGAAAGAATTTATGGCAACCATTGAAAGTAAAAAAGATAGAGTTTGGGAATTGCTCAACCAATATGGAATAAGTTTCTCTTCTTTATTTACCTTCAAAAGTTGCACTACAAAGTCTCTTACAATGATCCTTACCACTCTATTGAAGGATTAAGAGAATTCTATTAATTCTCTACCAAGCTAAGTATAAAACTAGAGACTATAACTACTTTCTATTGCTAAAACTTATTACAAATGCTTTACAAATGACTCCTATTTATAGACAAATGTTCTTCAAGTCATTTTCCAACTTGCATGATTCATTAATGCATAGAAATGATGAAAATTGCTTGGGGATTCCAATTGAGCATAAAAGTCTTCATTTATGTTTCTAATGTGTTCCCCAACTTGCAAAACTCTATCCCTATATGATAATATCTGGAAAAATAACTGGAGAAAGATGCAAGTTGATGCCCTAGAAGAATCCCAGCCGACTTGCAATTTGCAGATGGAGATCCGCGGGTTGTCATCTGCGGATCCATCCGCGGATCACACCTTTGTGGCCCCCACTTGATTTCTGATTTTTGTTGAGCTGGACTCCATGTGTGCAAGCACTTTTAGCGTATTTCCAAGCATTTTGATGAAGAATTGGATTTTTTCATTATTTTGCACAATTGTTCTTTTAAGTTTTTCATCCAACCCTAGTTCTTTGAATCACCTTTGAATTTGTTTTTCTTTTAGTCCAATTGATCAAAAATAAGGTTTAAGTATGATGAACCTGCAATTATACACAAAGCTTGTACATTATTTGCTCAAGTAAAGATTCTACCTTAAAACCCTAAATTCAATAAAAATCTTAATTCTTAGCAATTGTTGAAAAATGAGTCATTTGTAGCCAAAAGTACTATAATTATGCTTAAATAACATCGAAAATATATATAATGTATATAATAACATTGGTAAATTTATTACTTATCAGGCTGTGAAATTGTTCTTGGTATGCAGTGGTTGTGTACCCCAGGAGATGTGAAATGGTATTTCAATGATCTAAAAATGGAGCTTCTTCAAGGAGGAAAAAAGGTGATATCTAGGGGGTCCAAATAGGCACCAGTTCAACTCTTGGAGCATAAGAAGATGCAACAGTTGCTATCCAAATCAAGGGGAGTTGAATCAGCTCATCTGTGCATGATTCAGGTGCAAGAAGGCCACTCAAATCTAGTTTCTCATCCAACTGAGGGAGCCAACTAGGTAACACCACAATCCCAAAATATTTCTGAATTGATGAATGTTTATGAAGATTTATTCAAAGAGTCTAGTGAACTGCCACATGCAAGATCTCATGACCACAAGATTTTCTTTGAAAGAGGGAACACAACTTGTAAATGTTAGGCCTTATAGATACCCGACATTCCAGAAGAGGGAAATTGAAATGCTAGTGAAGGAAATGTTAGAGGGAGGGGTAATTAGGCCTACCAATAGTCCCTCTTCTTCTCCTGTGGTATTAGTGAAGAAGAAAAATGTAACTTGGAGAATGTGCATAGACTATAAGGAACTAAATGCAAGGACAATAGAGGATAAATTTCCTATTCCACTTATAGAAGATTTGTTGGATGAATTGAGTGGAGCTGCCTATTTCTCCAAGTTGGATTTGAGATCTGGGTATCACCACATTCAAATGGACCCTGCTGATGTTCATAAGACTGCCTTTAGAACACATGATGATCACTATGAATTTGTGGTTATGCCCTTTGGGCTTACCCCACCTTCCAGAGTTTTATGAATGACTTGTTTAGGCCTTATTTGAGAAAATTTATATTGGTTTTTTTTATGATATCCTAATTTATAACAAAGAATGGGATGATCATCCTGTCACACTTAAGTATCACTTTTGAGATTCTGAGGAAACACCAGCTCAAAGTCAAAAAAATTAAGTGTGTTTTTGGATCTTCTTAAGTAGAATACCTAGGGCACCTTATCACAGCTGAAGGGGTAAGTGTTGATCCCTCGAAGGTAGAAGCCATAAATAGTGGCCGTTGCCCAAGAATATCAAGGAATTAAGAGAGTTCCTAGGCTTGATTGTGTACTACAAGAACTATAAAGCAGTATGGACAGATGGCTAGGCCTTTCACAAAGCTGTTGAAGAAAAATGCCTTCCATTGGAATGTCCACGAAACTGAGGCCTTTAATCAATTAAAGGCTGTGATGATTGCAGCTCTAGTGTTGTCTCTCCTTAATTTTTCTAAGTAGTTTGTGGTGGAAACAGATACTTCAGGTAATAGTATTGGGGCAGTTCTCTCATAGGAAGGAAAACCAATAGCTTTGTTCAGTAAAGCTTTAAGTGGCAGGCATCTCACACTTTTTGTATATGAGAAGGAGATGATGGCTATTGTAAGTGCTATTCAGAAGTGGAGGCCATACTTAGTAGGAAAACATTTCATTGTTAAGACTAATCACCAGAGTCTTAAATACCTCATGGAGCAGAGAATTTCTACACCTACTTAACATATATGGGTAGCTACAGTATAAAAAGGGAGCAGATAACATTGTAGCTGATGCTTTATCCAGACAACCAACTGGGGAACTTACCTTCAAGGCCATATTCCTTGTTACGACTGATTTGTTAAAAGAGATACATGGTAGTTGTCAACATGACCCCAAATTGGTTAAGGTACTGCAACAATTGGATACCACTAGAATAAGCAGTACAAGTCTTATACATGGGAGCAACAACAAATCAGAAAGAAAGGTAGGTTGGTGGTGGATCAGATCCCTCCTTAAGGAGTAAACTCATCAGGATGTGGCATGCAGGTCCAATGGGAGGGCACTCGGGAATATTTGTCACTAACCACAAACTCAATGAAGTCTTTTTACTGGAAATACATCTACTAGGAGGTAGCAACTGTTATACGGCTTGTGAGGTGTGTCAAAGGAATAAGATAGAAAATGTACCAGCCACAAGCTTACTACAACCACTCCCTATCCCACAACTAATATGGAAGGATATCTCTATAGATTTCAAAGCGAGTTTACCAATTTCATAGGGAAAATCTGTTATTGTTGCTACCTTTCTAGATTGCGTTTTCAAGTTACATGGCATGCAAGAATCAATTGTTAGTGATAGAGTGATAAGTAATAATTTTACCTGTTTTAAATATAATATTTTATATATGATTTTAATATAATTTGAGTATGTTTTTAGTATTTTTAATAATAAAATGGCTCAATTTCATTACTTTCCATCAAATAAAGGATTGCTCTTAAATTAGAATTTTTGGTCCGAAAATTAGGGTTTTGAAGCAGAAATATTATTTTGAGCAAATTAATGCCGAAGTTTATTTGATTTTGTAGGGAAATGATGATTAAACACAATTTGGATCAATTGAAACTTCAGGAATATCAAATTCAAGGTCGATTCAAGTTGTGCGATTTTTATCATTTAAATTTGAAATTTCCGGCAAATATTTTCTTCACCAAATTCTACCAAGAAAATTATGGTTTACTTGTGGAAAAATGTCTCATAACAAAAATTTAAAGAAGGCAAAATTGGAAATGAGGGAGCGATTCGCGGGTCACGATCCGCAGTTTGCCACCCGCAGATCCTACTCGTAGATCTTCATCAACTTGTAGATTTTGGCTTCTTCAATTTACAGCTTGTTCACACTTCTTTTCTAGATAAATCCAATATCCAACTACATTCTCTCTGCCCTAGAAGATAACACAAAGCTCAAGGAGGACTTTTGAGGCAAAAGGAATCAAATTTCATCATGAAATCTTCAACTTAGATAAGGACTTGAGCTAGGATTTTTCCTATAAATAGATGCCTTTGTAGTTCATGAAGTATGCTTGGTTTTGTGCTTGAAAGAGTAAAAATCATAGCTTGGTAGGAGGTGCACTCTTTGTAAATACTTAGAGTAGATTTTCTTTCTTAGTTTTGCAATAGGCAAAATTATATTCTTATAACAAGACTTTGAAGGAATTACTTTGTATTCAACATGTTTGATGAAATGCAAGGACAAGTTTTGGAGTCAAGTTCATCTACCAAATGAGCAACTCTAACCTTATTCATTTTAGTTTCATTGATGCATGCTTGTTTACTTTCATTTATGTGATTAAGTTTATCTAAATATGTTAAACTAAGTTGATTTCTACTTAGGTTTAGGATGAAACTCTAATATGTTTGAATTGGTTTATGGCCTATTTATTCTTGTTTATTCATTTACTTTGTCTTTAACACTTGTTGTTGATTAGCTACCAACTTCAAGTCATCTAGTTGTTATTTGACAAAGAGATTTGCACTTAACAATGAAAAGAGTAAATGGAACTTATGATGAATCTCACAAAAGTAGTGATTCACATAGGTGGATTAAGGTTAAAAGCCACAATTCACGATTTTAATAAACTAATGCATGCTACACTTAGCCACAAGAGTAGGAAAGCTTATGTATTAGTAGTTTTCCATTCATAGAGGGATCGAGTTTGGAGTAAAAATGGAATTGAATCCTAAACATGCATAAAAATCATGATGGTCATAAGCTAAACATTCATATTTTGTGGATTCTTAAGCCTAGTCAACTTTGTTTAACTAGTTTCTTCATATTTTGTTTACTTTTATTTGATTTTGCTACCATTTCTCCACCACCAAAGTTTCATTGTCTAGATAATAAAGCAAGTTAGTAGCTTTGGTAGTTGCTAAATCTTGTTTCCTCGTGGAATCGACCCTAATACTCATCACAACTACAATTGACCCGTGCACTTGCGGAACGAGTATTAGGTTATAAATTTTATTACTTTTTTGTGCGAATTGTGCTTTATTTTGACAGTAACCTAAACTCACAATCAAGTTTTTGGCGCCATTGCCGGGGAAACAAAGAAACTTTTGCAATATCAAGGCAAAAACAGCTTTATTAGTCTAGACATTTTTAGTTTTTCTTATTTTGATATCTTGTGTTTGGTTTTCTTGTAGGTACTTTGTAAATCAAGAGTGAAAGAAGGAGAAATTGAACTAGAGGTCATTCAAGCATTTGATCAAACACATGGAAGGCAACTCCTATTGGAACAACTATTGGCCTTATAATAAATACAAGTCTAGTATTTATGGAGGCATATCTTTTGATGATGAGGTACAAATGTTAAAATCACAAATGGATACATTAGAAGGCATGCTAATGAATAGATTTGGTTATGATTCTAGTATAAATAATCCTTGTTGTACTATTTGTGGAGGTACTCATGCATATTTTGAATGTGGATATAAAGATTATGTACAATTTGAAAATAGTTACACTTATTCACCTCAATATGAACATTATGCTCAAAATCATAATTTAGAGTGGATGGACCAATGGAATCAACCAAATCTACCTACTTGTGTTAAACAAAATTCATCTCATGAAATAAAGCCTAATACTAATATGGGTGAAATAGATAACATGAGTAGGAGATTGGAAGGCCACTTTGCTAAAATGAGAGAAGCTTTGAACTCTAGAGATGAGGAAGTAGTGAGAAAAGACAATAAAATGAACCTAGAGTCATCATGTGTTGAAAATGCCCATGTTCAAGATCAAATCATTAAAAGTAGGAATGAGGAAATTAATGATCAAATCACAAATAATCCTACTTTTGATAAAAATGAAGTTAAAGTTCAAAGAGTGTATGTGCTAATAATGTAAATAACATGGAACAATATGGAGTTTATGATGCTTATGGTTATGCTTATATGTGTTCCATGTGTGGTGGTAATCATAAGGAGTATAATTGTGGGTTAATGCAACCACCATTAGAAACTTATGTTAATCCACTAGACACCTCTATGCATGAAAATGATTTTGAGCATGATAATGAAATTCATGAACATGCATGTGTGGAAAATATGGTTGATAGTAGGGAAATAGACCATGATGCTCAACATGTAGAATCCCCCATCTATGAAATCATGCATGAATTTCATGAAAATGAATGTGAAAATAAAGAAATGCTTGATAATTCTACCTTTGTGCTTGAACAAGAGCAAGTAAATGAGAATAATGCATATGTGTGTGATAAAGTAGTTGAAAATATGGAAATAAAGGACACTTTAATCGATTCTTCTACTTTATAGCATACAATTGTTGAAAATAACTTTGCTCTTGAAATGGAGATTGACCATGCAAAGGTAGATTCTTATGAGCTTAATAGGAATAATGTCCCTCCTTTCACTTGTGACTTTAATTTTATTGGTATTGAAAGGATACTAACACAAGAGAAAGGCATAGCCAATCATGGCTATGATGTTCTTTGTAAGCGTTTCCATGAAGTAGGTACAAAGGCAAAATGGATTATGGACTTGGGAGCACTTCTTTTGGCACAAAGGATGTACTTATTCTTGTTGAATCAATTAAGCACAAAAGGTGTATTACATCCTTTGTGGGATACTTCAATAACGTGAGAAAGTTGAAGGAAAGTCTAGCTCTAGGCTTTAAATGAAGTGCTTGTTGGGAGGCAACCCAACGGTTTTAATATTTTTGTGAAGTTTTAGTTTGTTTTGTTAAGTATTATGTAGTTTAAAGTATGTTTAAGTTGTTTGTTTTGTAGGGATGCAATTTGGAACATGAAGATTAAGTTTGATTCAAGATGTCACAATCATGAGTCTGACTCTAAAATCCCTTCTTCTTTAATATTTCATATGTATAAGAATGTTCAACATCTGTGTTATGTGTGACATGATGTGTTTTAGAAGTTGGAATTTGATGAAAGTTACTATTCATGATTGATGAACTTTTTGAGCAAAAAGGTCATATGGTGATTCAATGTGATTATTTGATGTTTGACCTTGTTTCTATGCTTAATATGTTCAAAGAAACATGTGTGCATTATTAGTTTAGAATGTGCATTCAAATTGTGCAAAATATGCAACTTTGGAATTCATGCTCAATCCATGCAAAGTATTGTGAATTTCATGCAAAATTTGAGAAGTTCGTGTTTGCACATGTGTACTTTCATGATCCAAACTTGTTCTTAGTGTTAAAGTGTTCAAAAACATGTTAAATTTAAAGTTGAAAGTGCTGCAAAAAATGAGAAATCCAATGGAACAGTAACCTGCAAAAATAGAAAATCACTACTTGTTGGAGGAAATGATCCGTGGGTTACGTGGGATACGATCTGTGGGTCACAGTCCTAGATCGTATCCACAGATCAACTTCTGGGAGGTATCCTTGATCCGCTGCGTAGTAATCCGTGGATGCCTTTGGTGAATCGCGGGTGATCACTATTCAAATTGGTTTTTCAAGTTCTTTTTCATTGATTTTCAGTTGATTCACTTGCAAATGTGTTTCATGGTTTGTACATATGTTTTGGACAATCAAATTCGAACTTTAACATGTTCCAGTTATGCATTATCTTTACTTAATTTTAACTTTGTTTTTTTGAAATACATGGTATGAAATGGTTAAATCTTAACATAAAGCAACTTTAAACAAGTTTTTTTCATCTTTTACTTCATTAAAACATCACACATTTGCTCATATTACTTGTCTTTTAAAATTTTCACCCCATGGAGCTACATTGCACAAACTAAGTGTGGGAAAAATTACCAACTTTCAAATATGCTATGTTAAGTTTATGTGCTATAAGCTATTGATTCATCATCTAACATAGCTTTTGAGTAATTCTAAACTTGAGACAAGGTCAATGAGCAAAGATTGGACAAAAGGAAGGAGTAATGAAGCATTGCAAAGAGGGACTTGTTAAAAGGCCTAAAGACTTATAGGACATCAACAATATCAACTTAAGGATTCATGAACCAAACAAAGGGAGTTTTCTTATTCTATCTTTCATTCTTAACTTTTCCTTTATACATTGAGGACCATGTTTCATTTTAAATGTGGGGGAAAGGTATAAGATGATGTTTGGTTGGAATTTGGAGTAAATAGTGTCAAGATATTGTTTTGATAAAATATAGCCAAAATTTTTAAAAATTTGCTTCTGTAACATGCTTTCATGCCATAAATTTGTTAAATTCCTTTATTTTTTTTGAAATAATTTATGCAACTTTGATTGAATATTTTCTACAAATATTTGAAGTAATAGTTATTATGTGATTAGGAGTTTTGTTTTTAAGAAAGTATATCTTGAAAAATGGTTGTAATTATATCTTGATTTGGTGTCCCATCCCAAAATGACTAGCACGGTGGGGTCATTGACTGTCATGTTCAGAAAAGGCGATCTAGTCTGATAACCGTTTTTGAAAAGAAAAGGCTTTGGAAAAAATCGTGCTTGTGTGATAAAATCGAGTTTTTATTGAAAAAGTGTATTTTTAAACAAAATGATAATTTTTAAAATAGAAGAAAGTCAGGACTAAAAATATACGACAATTTGGCCAACTAATTTTGAAAAAGAGTTTTATTTTGAAAATGGAGTCGCCACTTGGTACTGAGTTAGGGTGTACTAAGTCACCTGAAAAATCATTTTAAAAAATAAAAATAATTTTAGAAAATTATTTAAATTCCTTTTCCGACTTCAGTCTACGAAAAATGAGAGAAAAAGGTCTGGGAGTCACATTTGAAGAAAGGGAAGGTAAAGGCTCACGCCTAAGGCATCCTTTCTATCTAATTGAGACTAGTTACGAAGTTTAATCAAATTTTCTTAAATTAACCGTGAATTCTAATGCAATTAGATGTATCTATATGAATGCAAATCCTAAATCTAAATGTGGTATCGGGAGGGTTGAAATGTCCCCTAGAGGCTTGGTCAAGATTATCGCTTTAATTGCGAAACCCGAATCGAGACCTCGAGGGAGTACCAAGTGACGACTTTCGTATTTTAGATTTAGAAAGGGAGTACCAAGTGACTCTAACTCAGTACCAAGTGACTCTAACTCAGTACCAAGTGACGACTCCATTTCTAAAATAAAATCCTTTTCAAAATTAGTTCGCCAAACTTTCGTATTTTTTAGTCCCGGCTTTTTTCTGTTTTCCAAGTTATCATTTTGTTTAAAAATAACTTTTTCAATAAAAATTTGATTTTATCACATAAGCATGATTTTTTTCCAAAGCTTTTTCTTTTCGAAAAAGGTCATCGGACTAGACCGCCTTTTTTGAACGCGACAGTCAACGACCCTACCGTGCTAGTCATTTTGGGACGCGACAGGATTTTGGTGACTCCACTGGGGATCATTAGTGAGTCCGACCACTAGGCTTAATTACTTTTTTCTTATTTAACCCTTTTTATTCTATCGTGTTTGGATGTTAGGATTTCATTTTTCTTATCTAGGTTTTTAGGTTTTTCTTTTGCATCTCACACACTCCTCGTCTCTTCCTTGCTTATGTGATATATGTTTCATTTACTTTTGCTTTAACCGACCGCGTTTGCATTTGGGAAGGGGTCAGTCACCCTTAGAGCCGACGCTTTATCATTCCCTCCTCTCATAAGGACTACTTCATACGTGCATTTGATATTTTTTACCCTTTTTATCTTTTTGGTGGTTGTCACCCACCCGTCCCTTTAGGAATTAGGATCGATCCACTTAGACGTGTGACCGTGGCACTACGTGTATGTAACATTGTCTAGGAGATCACCCAAACTCTTAACTTGAGTCCACAAGTCTAGAGATTTGGGCTTTAAATAATCGATTCGCTTGGACATGTGGCCGTGGCCCGATGTGTGCGTAGCAGTGTCCAGGGGATTACTCGAACCACCGACCTAGGATCTTTGGAATTGACAAACTTGTTACTTTTTGGATCCCTCAGTCTGAAGGTTTGGGAATCGAAACCTTAATTGAGTCTAGATGCATTAGTGAGCCTAACCTCATGCATTCATGTAGAATAACCTAGAGTAGAGTCAGCCTTACTGTTGAGAAGGAGAGATCAATGGCTCCTAATTAGGAGCAAATTAGTTTCAAACAGATTTGTAGATAAATGGAAAGATTTGATTTGTAGATAAGATAAGATATTTGATTTATAGATAAGATAATAGATTTGATTTAGGATAAGATAGGAGATTTGATTTTTGATTTGATAGGATCCTTTCCTACTATAGACCCCTTTGTATTCCTATATATGTAATCTAATTAGAAGAAATAAACAAGGTTGAATATTTTTTCCACATGGTATCAGAGCATTAGACAAAAGATCTAACTCTAGCCATCTATACACCCTTCATCTTCTTTCACCATGTCTGATTCTGGATCAGAATTTCAGCCAAACTCATATGAATTTCATAGCTCCATTAAAAAAACCAATACCCCCCATCTACCTACTTCAGATTCCCATTCAGTCCAGATTACAACCATCCGACTGAATGGAGAAAATTTCCTACGCTGGTCTCAATCAGTGCGGATGTATATCCGTGGGAGAGGGAAAATTGGCTACTTGACAGGAGAAAAGAAGGAACCTGCCCTCGAGGATCCAGATTACTTCACTTGGGATGCTGAAAATTCTATGGTGATGACTTGGTTGGTGAATTCCATGGAGGAGGAAATAAGCTCCAACTATATGTGCTACCACACTGCCAAGGAGCTGTGGGACAATATTAATCTCATGTACTCAGACTTGGGTAATCAATCCCAAGTGTTTGAGTTGACACTAAAACTTGGAGAAATCCGCCAAGGTGAGGAAAGTGTTACAAAATACTTTAATATTTTAAAACGCCTGTGGCAAGATTTAGACCAGTTTAGTGATGATTATGAGTGGAAATCACCGGAGGATTACCGCCACTATAAGAAAAAGGTAGAGGACAATCGTATATTTAAGTTCCTTATTGGACTAAATGTTGAGTTTGATGAAGTTAGGGGCAGGATTATTGGTAGGCAACCACTGCCCTCCATTGGAGAAGTATTTTCTGAAGTTCGAAGGGAAGAAAGCCGCAGACTTGTGATGTTAGGGAAGAAAAAACCCGACAAAATAGTGGAAAATTCTGCCCTTGCTGTAGAAGCTCATGCTGGCCGAATGATTCAGGGAAAATTGGAGGAAAAACCCCGTGTTTGGTGTGACCATTGCAACAAACCAAAGCACACACGTGAAACCTGCTGGAAGTTGCATGGAAAACCAGCAAATTGGAAAGGAAAAAATGAAAATAGGAGTCGACCAGCCACTGCCCATGAAGTTGAAACTGCCCCTTTCAGCAAAGAGCAACTGGATCACATCCTAAAGTTGTTGAAATCTAATTCTGGATTGTTGGGTGCACCTAATGCTTCTGTGGCACATTCAGGTAGTGATTCTAATGCCCTAGTATGTCATTTTCTTTCTGCTCCTTGGATCGTTGATTCGGGAGCTTCAGATCATATGACTAATCTTTCAAATGTGTTTCATACTTATAACCCTTGTTCTGGTTATGAAAAAGTTCGTATAGCAGATGGGTCATATTCTCCTGTAGCTGGTAAAGGTTTGGTAACCTTATCTAGTACCTTGTCCCTTAAATCTGTTCTCCATGTACCCAAACTTAAATGTAGTCTCTTATCTGTTAGCAAATTGTCTAAAGATTCTAACTGCCGTATTATTTTCTTTGATTCTCATTGTGTGTTTCAGGACCGGACTTCGGGGAAGATGATTGGCAGTGCTAAGATGATAGATGGCCTCTATTATTTTGATGATGAAGACTCCAAGAATAAAAACTCTCAGGGCTTGAGTAGTATCAGTTCTCTTTCCATTACGGATCAAATTATGCTTTGGCACTATAGGTTAGGACATCCTAGTTTTGGTTATTTGAAAAGATTATTTCCTGTGTTATTTCGAAGATTGGATTGTTCAACATTTTATTGTGAAAGTTGCATTTTGTCAAAAAGTCACAAATCTTTTTATCCCTTACGACCTTATAAACCTTCAAAACCGTTTTATCTTATCCATAGTGATGTTTGGGGTCCTTCACAGACTAGCACGGTTTCAGGAAAAAAATGGTTTGTGACATTTATTGATGATCATACTCGCCTGTGTTGGGTTTACTTGATGAGTGAAAAATCAGAAGTTAAAAGCTTATTTCAAAATTTTTATACAATGATTGAAAACCAATTTCACCAAAAAATTGGCATTCTTCATACAGATAATGGCACTGAATATTTTAATGAGATTCTTGGTGATTTTTTAAAACACAAAGGTATTCAACATCAATCTACTTGTGTCGATACCCCTCAACAAAATGGGATTGCTGAAAGGAAAAACAAACATTTGTTAGAAGTATCTCGTGCTATTATGTTTTCTAAAAATGTTCCCAAATTTCTCTGGGGGGAAGCTGTTTTAACAGCAACTTATTTGATAAATAGGATGCCTACTCGGGTTCTTAACTATAGTACACCCCTTGAGTGTTTCAAAAAATATTTTCCTGAAGCTCGGATCTATTCAGATTTGCCATTAAAAGTTTTTGGGTGCACTGCTTTTGTACATTTACCTTCTAAGGGACGATCCAAGCTAGATCCCAGAGCAGAAAAATGTGTTTTTATCGGCTATGCCTCAAACAAACAAGGATACAAATGTTTTAATCCTAGAACCCGTAAAATCTTTGTCACTATGGATGTCTCTTTTCTTGAACATCAACCTTTTTTCCAGGAAAATTTTCTTCAGGGGGAGAAACAAAGTGAAGAAAATATTTGGGAACTTAATCCCACTCCCTTGCCTAAAATCATAGATTCCAATGAAAATCATCAAAAATTGGTTGATCCTAATACTATAGAGCCAGAAAATATTAAAAATCCAACAGAAGGAGAAATACTACTAGATGATCCTAAAAGACATGAACCTGAGTTTAAAGTTTACACAAGGAGGAAGAATCATCAAAATGATAGAGAGCCTACTGTTCCCAAGGCACAAGACCAATCAGACATCCCGAATGATGAGCCTGTCAACATGCAAGGTACTCTAAACCTTCCATTGTCAAAAAATGTTCCTGTTCTTGATACTAGCTATGATCTTGACATTCCCATAGCACATAGGAAAGGCACCCGTTCTTGTACTAAACATCCCATTGGAAACTATCTGTCATATGATAAACTATCTCAGGGTCATAGAGCATTTACATCAAAAATCTCTAATATGTTTGTTCCAAGAAACATTCAGGAAGCACTTGATGATCCAGAATGGAAATCAGCAGTAAGGGAGGAGATGCGTGCTCTAATGAAAAATGGGACATGGGAAGTTGTAGAATTACCAAAAAACCAAAAAACAATTGGTTGTAAATGGGTTTTTACTGTGAAATGCAAGGCTGATGGAAGTGTAGAAAGATACAAAGCAAGACTTGTTGCTAAGGGGTTTACTCAAACCTATGGTATTGACTACCAAGAGACTTTTGCCCCTGTAGCCAAAATTAACTCTATTCGAGTGTTATTGTCTCTTGCAGTTAATTTCAACTGGACCTTACATCAGCTGGATGTGAAGAATGCATTTTTGAATGGCGATTTGGAAGAAGAAGTGTTTATGTGTCCACCACCAGGCTTTGAAAAATCTATTGGCCCAAATAGAGTGTGCAGGCTCAAGAAATCTTTATATGGCCTCAAACAATCTCCACGGGCTTGGTTTGGAAGGTTTGGGAAGGCAGTAAAAGGCTATGGCTTTCACCAAAGTCAAGCAGATCATACGCTATTTTATAAGCATTCTAATATGGGCAGAATTGCAATTTTAATTGTTTATGTGGATGATATAATCTTAACAGGTGATGACTACGAAGAACTTGCAAGGCTAAAAAGGAAGCTAGCAGAGGAGTTTGAAATTAAAGATCTGGGAGCATTGAAATATTTTCTTGGAATGGAATTTGCAAGATCAAAGGAAGGAATATTTGTGAATCAGAGGAAGTATATCCTTGATTTACTTGGTGAAACTGGGCTATTGGGATGCAAGGTAGCTGAAACTCCAATTGAAGCTAACCTAAAACTCAGTCCCGCTAAGGTTGAAGATGTGATTGACAGGGAAAAATTCCAAAGACTGGTGGGAAGATTGATATATTTGTCACACACTCGTCCTGACATAGCCTTTGCTGTAAGTATGATAAGTCAGTTTATGCACTCGCCAGGTCACGCGCACTTTGAAGCTGCCTATCGAATACTAAGGTATTTGAAAGGGACACCTGGGAAAGGCTTGATGTTTAAGAAACGTGACAATGTCCAGGTTGAGATCTATACAGATGCTGATTGGGCAGGTAGCATTTCTGATAGGAGATCGACATCAGGATATTGTACTTTTGTTGGAGGAAATCTAGTCACCTGGCGAAGTAAGAAACAGAATGTAGTAGCTCGAAGTAGTGCTGAAGCTGAGTTTAGGTCCCTCGCACATGGGATTTGTGAAGCAATGTGGATCAAGAGGTTATTAGAAGATTTGAAGATTCCTGTGTCACTTCCCATGAAAGTCTATTGTGACAACAACTCTGCCATTTCGATTGCACACAACCCCGTTCAACATGACAGAACCAAGCACATCGAAGTTGACAGACATTTTATCAAGGAGAAAATTGAAAATGGCCTAATTTGTGTTCCTTACGTACCAACCACTGAGCAGGTAGCTGACGTACTCACCAAGGGACTACAGAAAAAGCAATTTGATGTCCTAGTGAGCAAGCTAGCTATGGAAGACATTTACAAGCCAGCTTGAGGGGGAGTGTTGAGAAGGAGAGATCAATGGCTCCTAATTAGGAGCAAATTAGTTTCAAACAGATTTGTAGATAAATGGAAAGATTTGATTTGTAGATAAGATAAGATATTTGATTTATAGATAAGATAATAGATTTGATTTAGGATAAGATAGGAGATTTGATTTTTGATTTGATAGGATCCTTTCCTACTATAGACCCCTTTGTATTCCTATATATGTAATCTAATTAGAAGAAATAAACAAGGTTGAATATTTTTTCCACACTTACCCTATTAGGCACACTAGGCACGAGAGGAGGGAACCAACCCCCTTTATTTTTCTTGTTATGCCATTTACAGTTATCTATGTGTATTATTTATTTTTGCCAATGTGTTATGTGTTAGTTGCTAAATAAACTAACATAATTTCTTTCCTTTTTAATTGCATTCACAACTATAAAATAAAGAGCTCTACCATGGTGCTTTCGTAGGAGGCCAACCCTCTTTTAGCACGTTTAAATTTCGTTTTCGTAATTAATTTCCTCGAGAAAGATGGAAATAAGATTTTTTAAAAAAATTTTTTTGCAAATTGTGTTTGGTTGTGAACAAAATACCCAAGGGTCAAATCATTGTAAATTTTGTAAAAGTCCCGAAAATCTAATTTTTCAATTTGTACATTTTTAAATAAGAGGTGTAATTTCAATTTTTTTTTGAAGTTTACTCATCCTTGTTGTACTTATCAATTTTATTCGAACTAAATATTCTTAGAGTCAAGCGGTCGAATTTTTGTACAGTTTGCATTTATCTTTTTTTTAAAGAAATTAATGCGTCATTTTTACCGTATCCCCCACCCTCCCATCCTACATTGCACAAAAAGTGATTTTAAAACATGTTTTATCATACTTTAATAAACTGATATCTTTGACTTGTATGATCCTACATAAAATCATGATTTTTGATTTCTTTTAATGTTGTGTCCCGTGACCTCCTGGAGACTTGATTTTTTCAATCAAATATTTTTGGAGTCAATAATCTTTTTTGTACAGTTTATGGTCCATCTTTCTCGAAGAAGTTTTGCATCATTATTAGATAAAAATTCTTTAGGACATTTCTCAAATTTGACATTTTTGTATATTTTAACTTGTTTTAATAAACTGGCATCATGCATAAACCCTAGAGGGAATGCCATTTCGGGAATCCCATGATAGGAAAGCCATCCTTTTATCTTGGGTACGTAACCCTGAAAAGACGTTGCACGTTTAAATTTTAGTAAATCTTGGTGGGTGAGACCTTAGGTAAAGTAATCTGATCAGATCATATTTTTGAATCAGCATGAGTACCCCATGATGCATCAAGCAAATGTTGACAATCCCACCAGAGGTTCGAAAATGGCCAGGGCTTCTTCTTCCTAGTAAGATTAACCAATTAGCAGCATTTTTAGGACTCATTGGTGACTTTATGAAAATAGAGACAAATGGATGTTTGGTAGAATCTCTGATTCATCTATGAGACCCTGATTGTTCAGCGTTTAGGAATAGAGACAAGGAATTGATCATTACAGTTGAATAGGTAGCCAGCCTACTTAATTTACCAATGGAACGGACGACCGTGATCTTCTTATATGTTTTTGGAAAAGTCGAGTTTTGTCGTTTCGTAGGGTTGAAGGAATCTGCAGTGTAAAATTCTTATCAGAATATAAGCGTAAAGTTCCTATTTGATAGATTCGCAGACAAAGATGAGTATGACAAGTATTTGAGAGATTTCACGCTAGCATCCAAGATGGCATGGTAACAAAAGAGAGTTTGGGGTATGGATTTATCATAGTAGGTATTTATTTGTTTCCGAGAGAAGACAAGAAGATCAGCTTCAAGATAACCAAACTTAGGTTCGATCTTTTCTTCGGAATCGGGGGTCAGAGAGCTTCCATAGTGCCTACTGTGTTAGCAAATATATTTGTTGCCTGCACTAATTGTCAGAAAGGAACAAATTTCTTTCATGCGTCTAACAAAATTCTGCATATTTGGGCAATGGAACATTTCAACAGGCACCTGTCTGTCCCCCACTGCTTGCCGCTGGTCGAACATAATTGGATAGTCATTCAACATAAAAGAATTAATAGAAATATCCCAATGAGAATAGTGTCAGAATGTCTAGACCTTTTGATGACGATACCTAATCAAAGGATTCGATAGGTTCTGGATTGGATAGATTGTATCAAAGCAGCTCTCCATACTAAGTTGATCGATTTCATACCGCTAATGGGGACTCAGGGCATTGGGGCTTACATTCTGAAAAGATTCCTTTCGACAGGTAGGGCGTATCTAGGGATTACCGTTGACACCTGATTTATCAAACTTCCTTATTATCTTTGACAAGGGAAGTTGCCCCACCGAGATTCCTAGAAGATCAGAACTTACGAAAGCATGAAAAAGTCAATGTACAGATCAAAATCTCCCATTCGATGCAAAAAATAAAGGTACTCTTGTAACCGCTCCACAGTATGAGACGTGGCTCAAAAATCAAAACCTTTTAACAAGGTAAGTTGTCATTGATCCTGTCGAGGAGATTACTCGATTGAGAACTGTGTTAGAAATGAAGGATCGTGAACTAATACAAGAGAAGTAGAGCTTCAAGAAGAAAGAAGAGACAAATGATTCTGTCAAACAACTTTACACGGAAGCCAAACAAGAGTTACGAGATAAGAAAAGGAAATGCCTGGAGCTAAAAGATGACATCAATCATACAATGAATAGGTACTCTTGGAAGTCGAACCACAACAAAGCTCAGTGCTTGGAAGACCAACTAAAGAAAGTTTTAGAATGTGTAAATGGATTGACAAAATGATGTACTCTCTTGTATTGGGTTGGCAATGAAAGTAGTGAAGTGTTTTTCTTTTAATACTCAAGTTGTATGAAAGTTTACTTAAGAAATCAAAAGGTTGTTTTGTTTTAGCTAAAATTCATCCTGTTCAGATATTGAAAGGGGTCTCACCCTAAAAGATTGCATTTCATGTTAAGCCTACCCTTGGCATAATAAGGGCCCCCTTTAGGACATGTATCTGAATAATTCATATATTTGCTAACTTTAACCTTTTTCTTTTTCTTTAAATAATAAATTTTGACAGTACTAATAATGAAAGAACGGCTGAATCAATTTCCTCTCCAATATGTATTTCAAGTACGTTTGAATCATAGCTTCCTTTCATAGAAGTCTCATTCAGACGCGATCTCATATCCGTCAATTGCAAAGCCGTATAAATATGAGTTCCATTCTAGATATTTCAGAAAAAATGACTCAAGCAATGCCAGTGGATTTCTCTAAACTAGGGGCTCAGTTGAGTGAAGTATTGGACAAATTTAAGGATTTAAGTGTAGAAATAACATCACAGAGGCGTGTCATTGACCAACTTATTGCAAACAGCAATAGTGGTACCTCAAACAATCTAGTGTCGGTAGTTGACCATTCCCCTAAATAGGTTAACCAATTTCCTTTTGTGTCTAATATGCAAACCGCTTCTCTCCCACCTTTTACCAATCGGATTGAAGGATCCTCTACTCACGTCAATCCTGACCTACTGCCTGTCCACCCAAACTTTGTGCAAATGAATCTAGCCAACTATCCACTTCTTCAGTCTCACCCACAAATCAACCCAAATATCTTGCCTAACTTTCAAGCACCTCACAACCATGTAGTAGAACCTTTTGTGTGGGATGTCGCCTCTCAGGGAAGGCCGGCTATGGATGAAGTTGCCACACTTGTGGACAAAGACTTGCTTAAGAGGTTGGATCGGTTTGAAGAGTTTATGAAGAAAAATCAAGGGTTGAACAAGCATGGCGGATTGGGTTACAATGATCTTTGCTCTTTCCAGATGTTCAATTACCATTGGGTTTCAAGACTCCCAAATTTACAAAGTACGATGGAACTAGCAATCCCAAGACTCATCTCAAGATGTTTGCTAATAAACTTGGCAAACCAGTTGATGATGAGAACTTACTCATGCGCCTATTTCCTGAGAGTTTAGAAGGAGACGTGTTAGATTGATACTCAAATCTGAAGCCTCATGAGATAAAAATTTGGTTAGATTTGTTAAAAACTTTTGTAAGGCAATATGAGTTTAACTGTGAATTGGCGCCCACACGAACTACACTAAAGAGTACCAAGAAGAGACATTCAGAGGATCACAACACATATGCCAAAAAATAGAGAAAACTGGCTATTAAAGTAAAGCCTCCCATGAATAAGGAATAGATCGTTCGTACTTTCAGTGAGGCTTATGACCCACCATATATTGAGGAGATCTTTCGTATGACTGGAAGTTTGTTTGCTACCATCATCAACAAGATTGAAGAGTACAATGAATTTGTTAAAGCAGGCAAAATAGTTAACATAACGATATTGAAACTGCAATTAGAAGCCTTGCAAAATTAGAATCACAGCAAGAATGGTAAGAAACCCCAATTCAAGAAAAAAGAAGGAGAAACTATCTTTGTTTGGGATTAAGGCCCATCATTTAGACCCGAAACCTAGAATCATCCTTCATACACGACTCCTTGCCTACAACATTTCAACTCTCAGCTTGTTTACCACACCAACACCCAACCTCATACCCAACATCTATTCCAAAATCCTCGACCAGTATTTCAAAACAATGCTCGACCACCCATGTAAATCCACCCAAGGCCTGCTTACCCCAATAACTATACTCCACCCAATCAATTTCAAAATACTGTTGGTCCAGCAAATCCACCACAAAAATAGCCTAGGACATTCACTCCCCTTGGTCATCTCCTTGATCAGATATATGAACAGTTGAGAACAACAGGTAAATTGGCACAATTCTTCAAAAACTTTTCTCAATAGTTTGTCTCGTGACTATGATCATCAAGCTATCTGTGCTTATCATTCAGGGAGCCAAAGGCATCCTATGACTAATTGTTGGGTCTTGAAGCATAAAATTCAAGACATGATTGATGAAGATGAGATTGTATTAAGGAGAGGAAGAGTACAAGCTTCAAATGTAGATAGTAAACCTTTGTCGCAACATGGGCCAACTATCGGAATGATAACTTTAGATGAAAAATTCACTGATCTTGTAGAATTGATAGTCTCAATTGAAGAAATGGTTGGAGTTACTGAATCTGATTACAGGCGAGCTAGAATAGTACTTGTCTGGTAAAGAATTCATGAACTAGCACATGGAAGATATTTTTGCAAGGAGAGTAGAATCACCGATAATCTAACCAAATGAGCCAACTATTTTGGACAAAGTGCTGTCAACTCCCAATTCTTCAAATCAACCATTTTTGTTGGATGTTCACCCGTTTGAATTGAAAATTTCAGAACTAGAGATCATCGATCTGTCAAAAAATTACCACTTAAGGATTTACAGCAAGTGTCGTGGAATTATGAAGACTGTGAATTTGATGATGACATTTTTCCAGTAATGAGATAGAGAAGAATAATTGCTGAACGGGAAGTTGTTGTTCCGGCTAAAGGAAAAGAGAGTACGTTGCCCCCAAACCACTAGTTAGTAAAAAAAAGTTGAAAATTTTTTGAGAGTCTTGAAAAGAAGTGAGTATAAGGTGGTAGAACAGTTGAGCCGTATGCCGGCACAGATTTCAATTCTTAACCTTTTGTTGACATCTGAAATGCATTGAGATGCCCTTTTGAAAGTTCTTAACGAATCTCATGTATCCAAGGACATTCCTACTTAAAAGTTAGGCAGAATAGTGAAAAATATCTTGACATCCAATCAGATTACTTTTTTTGAAGATGAGTTGAATCTTGAAAGAAAGGGACATAACAAGGCTTTGTATATATCGGTGAGATGTATTGAGAAACACTTGTCTAGGGTTTTGATCAATAATTGATTTGCTTTGAATATCTATCCGTGGAGTACGTTACAAAAATTGTGGTATCTACTATCACAAGGTCACCAATCTCTAACCATTATCAGAGGCTTTGACGACTCAAAGAAGGAGACCATGGGCGAGATTGATCTAGTACTCGAAATGGATACTGCCCAGTATCAAGTTACTTGTCAAGTCATGAATTTTTCAGAAATATATAATGTGTTGTTGGGACAACCATGGATTCATTCTTCGGAATCAATACTGTCATCCCTGCATTAGATGCTGAAATTCATCATGGATGACAAACAAATTATTGTGTTCACTGAAGATGATTGCACTATGATGATAAATCGCGAATCTTCTAGAAAAGCACAAGATAAGCCACCACTTGATCAAGGATTTCGCGCTACTGATATTGTGTCTGTTAATTAGATTCCTGAAGAAAAGTTTCTTGTTGAGCCATTGCTGCCAAATGCCAGTATTATGCTTGTCAAAGAATTGATTAGGGTAGATTATCAGCCCGAAAAGGGTATTGGAAAACTGCTACAAGGAGTCGTGGAGGCTGTTTAGTTGATTGAGTAGAGAGATACCTTTGAGATTGATTTTCATCCAACAGGTAAAGACGTAAAGGAAATGAAAGAAAAGAAAAAGGTAGAAAAAGGAAGGAAAATATGTTCCGCTTTATATCCCTTCACTGTATCATAGTTTCTCGAAGTCATCCGGTGTTGTCATTTTCAAAAACTACTATAAGGAAGATAATGCTGAGGAAGGGATGAGCTGCCTTTTCATTGGAATGACTAGTGTAGAGGAAGCATTTGATGCTGTTGGTTTTGAAGAAATTGAGGAAAGAGCATTGAACAACTAGATTGCCGATTACCTCCCTGTGCAAAGGGAGTTTCGGTAAATTTGGGATTATTTTTGCTTAGTGTCTATTTCTAGAAAGGGCTCTAAAATGAACCTTCTTTATAAATTATGATGTGAGAATCAGACTCATATCATGTCTTGCATCTACTTTTCAATAAAAATGGTTTTGAACTTTTTCTACTTTTAGGTTTGAGCTGCATCTTTACGTTTTTTCAGAAGGATAGTACCACACTTGTGTGGTTATATATACTCCATTTTTTTAAAGAAATGCATTCTGAATTTAATGAAATGAATATTGTGCCTTTTTGTCTGTTCATTTATACTCTCTTTATTTTCATTTTCAGATGGCTGAAAATAACTGCTTATGATCCTTTAGATGTCATTGTACTTGAAATCGATGAATGCAATTTTGATATCTCTTTGAATTCTGAAATAATACAAATTGTTGATGAGAGTGAGAGTGATATTGAAGAAAATTATGATTCTATATTTAAGAATCTTGAACAATATGAAAAAAAATCCAAGCCAAACTTGGAAGAAATAGAAACTATTAATATTGGCACTGAAACAGAAGTGAAAGAAATTAAAATCAGTATACACTTAAACAAGAAGCAAAGAAAAGAGATGATTAAATTCCTCACGCTGTTTCAGGATGTGTTTGCATCGTCTTATGATGATATGCCAGGGGTATCCACAGACATAGTAGTTCACAGTGTCGCGCCCTAAAAAATCATGAGCAAAGAGTAAAGATGGGGTCGTTGACTGTTGCGTCCCGAAAAGGACGGTCCGGTTTGATAACCCTTTTGAAAAGTAAGTTTTTGATAAAAATCGTGCGCGTGTGTGAAAAATCTGGTTTTTATTGAAAAAGTGTATTTTAAGAAAAATGGTATTTTAAAAGAAAACAAGACCCGGACTAAAAGTGCGACAGTTTTGGCCAACTTATTCTGAAAAAGGGTTTTATTCTAAAAGAAAATGGAGTCGCCACTTGGTACTGAGTTAGGGTGTACCAAGTCACCCGAAAAAATTGTTTAAACGAAACAAAAAAGTGAAATTTTAGAAAAATTATTTAAAACCCTTTTCCGACTCCAGTCTACGAAAAACGAGAGAAAAGGGTCCGAGAGTCACATTCGAAAAAAGGGAAGGCAAAGGCTTGCACCTTAAGACACCCTTTCAACCTAACCGAGGCTAGTTGCGAGATTTAATCAAATTTTCCTTAGTTAACCCTAAGTTCTATCGCGTTTGGACGTATCTAAATGAATGCAAATCCTAAAATCTAAATGTGAATATCAGGAGGGTCGGCATGTTCCGTCGAGACTTGGTCAGAATTATAGCATTAATTGCGAAACCCGAGTCGAGACCTCGAGGGAGTCATGAGTTTTTATGCAAAATGTGATGCAAAAAAGAAAAGAAAATAATAATATGTAGTAAGTGAAGAAAGAAGATGGGTATGCAACATGATGGGCGCGGGGGACTAATAACTCGTGACTGAATGTTTCTACTCACGGAGGAGGGAACGACATGTACGCCACCGCTTCCCACATGAGCAGACGACTATTTCTAGTCAAAACACACAACTGTCCTAATTTCTAAGTGAAATGCAACCTAAATGTCATGCATTTTAAAAATGTGTCAAAATAATAATAATAATAACAATAATAATAATAATAGTGATAATAAAATCATGCCAAATGAAAATAACACTAAAAGTGTGTGGAATGAGATGAAAAGAAAACTAAAAGTGTGTGGAATGAGATGTGAAATGTATACAAATGCACCTAATACTAAATGTCCTAAGGGTCTAGCGTTGGATTAGACCGTTCTAAAAAATATCCCACTAGCGTTGGACTAGCCAGAAAAGAATGAAGCCACAACTAACACTTGGACTAATGTGGTGACGGAATATCAAAAATCATGGATTCAATATTAAAGCATGAATTAAACGAAAATTAAACATATAATGTCACACCCCACGCCCACGTGTAACACGCCGCGTATTAGGCTCACCTAATACGCAAGGCTCTAAAATAATCAAAGCAATTCTAAATCATAGACATCATAAATATTAAAATACTCCAATTAATATAAAAATCCTCTAGATATAAAATTTTAACTATCCACAGAAGTCATCAAATTTCCTTAACATAAACTAAATAACACTGAACATGAAATAAACTACTTGTCATTGGCTCACCAACTAAACAATCTTTCAATAAAAAATAAATAGTCTTCTATTGCGAAGCTTAAATATCTTGCTTGCCTAATCCGAACTAAAATTACCTGCAAAATAAATAACATAAGTGGGGTGAGCA
The DNA here is from genome assembly GCA_024721245.1 of Mitragyna speciosa. Taxonomy (NCBI): domain Eukaryota; kingdom Viridiplantae; phylum Streptophyta; class Magnoliopsida; order Gentianales; family Rubiaceae; genus Mitragyna; species Mitragyna speciosa. The sequence continues at coordinate 17,684,277 of CM045571.1, forward strand.
ACCAACACGCTCAGTAAGCAATTCCGTCCCTTTCTCACCAGTCTGGGCAGTTACATATATACATATATATAATTATAATACATGCATTCATTCCATCACACACTATTCATAATCACAAGTAATACTAATAATACATAATACATAATAAAGTCGTGGCATATTAAACAAATCTGTAGTTCATTACATACATGCTTGTTCATACTATACATAGGCTCAGATTTTTCAACGTAAGAATCAGTCGTACTAGATATCTAGCCTAACTTTTCCCCAGTTAGGAGGGTCATAAACATGCGTGCATGGCCTGACTACTCACCGTCAGGTAGGTATATCGAGAACTAGTTCTCTCTGGTGTACAAAGAATAATCAGAGCCAAATCATAACATGTCATACATTCACACATCACGTACACATACAGCATATACATATAAATAAGTCAAAGGTGCCACGATATATGAAGAATTTTCGCACATATTACATGCCCATTCTGAGTTTCATATTACGAAAATACTCACGAAAGGAATAAATATATATACGCAAAGAATATTTTCAAAACATGAGAAAGGGTAGGAACCACTTACCTTAGAATCCAAGTCCAATTGCACTAACTTAAATAATCCTGACCCCAAGAACAGTCACCACCTAAAATACAATAAAAACAAATACAATTTCCACCTTAAAATCATATCCACAAAAATACTAAAACTTTTAGACCTATTATACGAAAAATTCTAAAACTCTCAAATTAATACTATAACCTAGTTTATCTTTATTTCACTATCTAATAAGAAATCTAAAATAATATTTATTGACTTAGGAAAATAATTAAATAACTAACTAAAGCAAAATACCAAAGATAAATCCTAATTATATATATATATATATATATATTTCGTGGCTCCCTGAAATCCTTGTGGGATGGCTTGCCTATCAATTTCTATTGACAACTCTGCCTTGACTATTATTCAATATTATAATCCTCTAATATCAATTAATACGAGTTATAACAAATGTAAGGCATAGTTCCTAGCAATCCAAGAGATCATTCTGTTCACGTGTTCCATGAGCCAATTGCATTCTCCAACTTTTATTACTAATTCTTATTTTAATATCACCACCAAGTAGAATCAATTCCAAGTATCAACAAGTAAGTACTACCATTCTGCTTCATGTGCCCATTGATCTAATTAGTGCTGTACGATTTTGGTTTGCCATGGCACCAATCTTTCATTGTTTTTTTTTTCGCCCCACTGAGCCAAACAATTCTTTTCAAACTTCGTCGGTATCTAGTCGCCAATCGTAACTCTCCAAGCATAGCACTACGTCTAGTTTAATTCGCAAATTCCTCTCATTATTTTCCTTCGTTTTGCAACAACAAACTAGGATGACGTCTTGCTTCAATATGTATATATATAGCCAAACCAAAAATACTTTTCAAACTTTTATCCATATCACCAAATTACTGCACAACCGAAAATCCCAATTTCTATATCCATACATGCTAACTTTAATTTTAGGTAAATATTAAAACTTGAAAACAAAGATTAAACTCACTTTGTTTGTTGTAGGAATCGAGGGAACAATTTAAAGCCTCTAGATTTGCAAAATCTTCACCTCCTTCTAGCCCTCGACCTTGGAAAAAAAAAAAAAACAGACGTGAGTTTAGGAAGAGCGAAACGTCATTTGGTAGTCTTTTATAAAAAAATAAGGGCTATTCTATTTATTATTATTATATATAATATATATATTTTTAACGTAACAATAAAGCCCTTCTCTATTATAAAACTCCACATGGCCCCAAAATATAATTCTCACATTATGCACTTAAGCCCATGACATTGGGCACGGGTATTTCATATAAAATATATAAGATCACATAGGAGCACATAACACATAAGCATAATATGCTAAATGCAAAAAATCCTAAGGAAAGCTGGTAAAAGAAATAAACACATAAGCACACAAAAGCAAATAAATCCTAACTATTACATCAGGGGGCCTTGATTTACATTTTAAGGGGGGAAATTAAAAATGCCCTATCTATTACACTTTCTATCAAATTACACAATATTTGCTAAAATATAAGAAAAATAATCTAACTATTACATTGACTAACTAAATACAAAATATTATATTTTTTTTAAAATAATAAAAATTCAAAATTAAATAAATTAATACGTAAACATGCAAAAGTATGTAAAATAAGAAATAAACAAATAATAATAAAAATAATGTATAAAAATCACATTGGAGCATGTTAGAGCACATAATGAGGAAAATAACAAGAAGTCGGGATACCTCTTTAGAGACTCGGTACCAAAGCTTAAAAAGAACGAACACACAAGTCAAGGTACCTCAATATAAATGGATAAAGACTAAAATATGAAACTCTAACAAAAATTAGGGTAAAATATAAATTCTATGAAACTAAGGGGGCTACAAATAAAATTATACAAAACTTAAGAGGTAAAATTGGAAATGCAAAATAATAAAAAGGTCATGATGCAAAATAAAACAAACTAGGGGGGCTAAACAGTGAGTTTAAACAAGCAAGGGTAAAATGTAAATTCAAACAATTGGGGGGTAAGTTTGCACATAGTGGGACTTAATTGAAAGAAAGTGAAATTTGGAACTTAATTACACGAAATGAAAGGAATTTGGAACCAATTGATAATATTTAATACAGCAAGGAGTAAGACATAAACATTACATTAATGGGAAAATAGCAAGATACAAAATGCCAACTAACATAAAACTAAATCAATTAATCTAAATTAATTTAATTGACTAAATTAATCACTCAACCAAAAATTAAATTCATCTAAACTAGACACCAATTAGCATGTTAATTAAACTAAAGTTAATACAAACCAATAAAAGCAACAAGAATATCATTTAAAAAACCAATCAACTTTTAGCTCGCAAATTAAACTGATCATTATAGGGAGGACTCAAAAGGACAAAATAAAAGAAAGAAGAACAAAACAAAAAAAATCCGGCTGTCCTATTTTCCCACTCTTCTTCTTTATTTTCCCATTTTTACTCTTTTTCTTTCTCCCCTTTTTCCATTTTTCTTTCTTCTCTTCAATTTTTCTTCATTTCCTTCTTTTCCCCGTCTTCCTCCTGATTATTTTCTTTTTTTCTTCCTAGTTTTCCCCTTCTCCAGCCCTCTTCTCTTTCTTCTCTCTCTCTCTCCCTCTCCCTCTCCCTCTCCCTCTCCGTCTCACCTATTCTCTTTTCTATTTCCATTGATCTACTCTTCCCGTTTCACCTCTCTCTCTCTCCTTCTCTCTTTCTCTCGCCTCCAATCTTTCTCTATTTCTTCTGCTCTCTCTATCTATTATCCTTCTTCTTCTCATCTATTTTCTCTGATTCGATTCTCTTCACTCTCTATTTCCTTCTCCCGTCTCTCTGTCGTTTCGCCCTATTTCTCTTTCTCTTCTTTCTCTCACACAAAAGCAGTTTCCCAGATTATTCCCCTTTTGATACTGGGAGTCTAGATGTTGATGGCTCTGGGATTGGGGGGCGCTTTGATAGGTTCTTGGGTGATGATTTTGGGTTCACGGTTGCAGGTGAATGGATGCGGTTTGAGGACTGTTTGGTGACGGTTGGACCAGTTGGTTGAGATAATTGTGGGCATGTGGTGCGATTGTGTGAGAATCTGTGTAGTGTGGGTGTGTGTGTGTGTGTGAGGGCGTGAAGTGATCTATGTGAATTTTGTGTTGTGTGTGTTGACTAATATGTGTGTCATCGTGTGTGTGTTGTGTGTGTAATTTCTGATAGTGGATTGATTGCAGGTATGAATTGTGTGCGTGTGTGTCGTGTGTTGTGTGTTTGTGTGTTGCAGAGGTGTGTGTGCCTGTGAATTGGTGTGGTAATCGATGCTTTTGTGTACTGTGTAATTGCCGGGGAAATGACTGTGATTGGCATTGTTGGGTTGAGTTTTTGGTTTGGCAGGGAGTTGAAGAAGGCAAATGGTAGTGGTGGTGAATCGATTGTGCTGTTTTTGGGACTGAATTTTTGGAGGTTGTTGGAGGTAGATTGGGCTGAATGTTGTTTATTGGTGGTTCGATTGAGACCTGTTTACAGTGGTATTGGGATTGCAATGGGTAATTGGCCGTGAATTTTGTTACTGATTTGGGGGGGTTGGTTAATGGAGAAGGTGGTGAAGGACGTGACTGATGATTGAATTTCTATTTTGGTGGTGATTTTTGAGTTGCAATTGTTGGATTCTTGTTTTCTTTGCAGGTTTGGGCAGGCAGTTGGTGGTGGTGCTGGTGAATTTTTTGGTGGTTGTGGGGGAGGTCTGTTGACAAATGGTTGAAACTGGTGGAAGAGGGGGAAGAGGAAGACGATGGTGACAAAGAAAACATAAGGCTAAACATAAACGCAGAATCAGAACTAGGAACACAAACCCAGAAATTTACATAACAAAAAATTTCCAAAATTCAATTAAAATTCCAATCACATAAACACAATTAATCAAATTGATATAGAAACTGAAGAAAAATTAAATCAATCAAAGAGAAAAAGTTAAAAAAAAAAACTTACCTTTTAAATGGTGGAGATTAAATGATGAACAGTACAAACGATCTTGAGGAGCTATGAACAGTAACTGAAACCTATGAACAGTAATAAGGAAATGAAACTGGCGGCCCCTAGTGTGTGTGTTTTTTTTGGTGTGTGAATATGTGTGTTTGATCTTTAAAGGGATATGATGAGAAGTGTTTTTAGGGTTTTCTATTTTCTCTTCCTTTTTTTTTGCTGATTAAAAGGGTATTTATAGGTCTCTTGTCTTGTTGGCCAAGAATATTATAAAATGACGAAAATGCCACTGGCATTAAAAATGCCAATTTTATTAAAAAAATATTTTTTAACCCCAAAATACAAAGAATCTGACAACAATTTCTAAACTAGAGCTCAAAACTAATAAAAATGCGCTCGAGGTGTAAAATGACGATTTTGCCCCCAGACAATGAAAATACACAAAAAAATAGCTATTAACCTCGAAAAATTACCAAAAATTAAAAATAAGCTTAAAACACTAGAAAATGCACTTTTCACTCAAAATTTGACAAAAAATAAATTTAAACTGTAAAATGACGATTTTGCGCTCGAATAATGAAAATTCACAGAAAAATAGTTATTGTCTTCAAAAAATTATCAAAAATTACAAATAAGCTTAAAACACTAAAAAATGCACTTTTGACTCAAAATTTGTGAAAAATGAATTTAAACTGTAAAATGAAAATTCACAAAAAAATAGTTATTGTCTTCAAAAAATTATCAAAAATTACAAATAAGCTTAAAATACTAGAAAATACATTTTTGACTCAAAATTTGTGAAAAATGAATTTAATTTGTAAAATGACGATTTTGCCCTTGGACAATGAAAATTCACAGAAAAAAATAGTAATCGTTTCTAAAAAATCAAAAAAATTTAGAAACATTCTTAAAGAATTAGAAAAATGAATTTGGAATTAAAATTGAGCTAAAAATGGTATTCGCGGGGTGAAATTACAATTTTGCCCTTGTGTTGGTAAAAATATAAAGAATACCAATTAAATCCAGAAAAATCATAAGAAATTGACAAATTCACATAAAAGTAAAAATATGAATTTAAAACCCCCAAAAGCTGATAGAAAAATATTTATAGATAAAATTACTATTTTACCCCCCAAATTATTGAAAAATTAAAATTTGTCCCAAAAAGTGCAAACATGCCCTTCCCATGTTTGAAAATAAATGGTGTGTCAAAATTTGGTGTCTACACACAGATTACCCACTGATCCAAACTTCCCTCCAGTAAAACAAAATTTCATAAATTTAAACCTGAAATGAGTCTTAAGATTAAAGAGCAAATAGTCAAACAATTCAAATGCCAAAATTATTATTGTGTCCCACTATCCCATTTGGCTATGAAATATGGTCCCAATTCTTAAAAAGTCAGGAGAGGCGCGAGTTTGTGTGGATTATCTAGATTTAAATAAAGTCAGTCCAAAAGATGATATTTCTCTGCCCGATATTCACATTTTGTTAGATAACACAGCAGGACATGAAATAAATTCGTTTATTAATTATTTTGCTGGATACCATCAGCTCCTGGTAGTAGAAGAAGATAGGGAGAAGACAACATTTATCACCCCATGGGGCACATTTTGTTACAGAGTCATACCTTTCGGGTTGAAAAATGTTGGAACTATTCATCAAAGGACTATGACTACGTTGTTCCACGGCATGATTCACAAGGAGATAGAAGTTTATGTGGATGACATCATAGTCAAGTCTAAGAGGTCCAAGGATCATTTGGTGGATTTGAATAAATTGTTTGAGAGATTAAAGAAGTATAATCTGAAGTTAAATCCTGCAAAATGTGCTTTTGGGGTCCCCTGTCGGTAAGCTATTGGGTTTCATTGTTAACAAGAAAGGGTATTGAAATAGATCCTACAAAGATAAAAACTATACAGAATATGCCAATTTCAAAGACACAGAAGGACATGAAAAGTTTTTGAAAAAGATAAATTTTATCGGCAGATTCATTGCTCAGTTAATCCTTACTTGTGAGCCACTGTTTAAGTTATTAAGGAAGAATGTCCCAATAGATTGGAATGAAGATTGTCAGCAAGCTTTTGATAAGATTAAGGATTATCTGTTGAATTCTCCTATTTTAGTAGCCGCCAAAGCCTAGGCCGACCACTCATTATGTATCTCTCAGTTCTAGACGGGACCATGGGTTGTGTTTTGGGCTAGCATGATGATTTAATGAAAAAGGAGCAGACAATATATTATTTGAGAAAGAAGTTCACGGCCTATGAGATGAATTATTCATTCTTGAAAAGGTTGTGTTGTGTACTAGCTTGGGCTACTCAAAAGGTCAGGCACTATCTTCTTGATCACACCACTTACCTCATTTCTCGTTCTGATCCTTTAAGATATTTGTTGAAAAAACCAATGTCCACTGGACGCATGGTCAAATGGAAAATGATTTTTCAGAGTTCGACATTATTTTCATCACGCAAAAAGGTAGTAAAAGAACAAGCCATAGCAGATCACTTGACAGAAAATTCAATAGATGATGATTATCAGCCACTTAATACTTACTTTCCTGATGAAGAGATCTTATTCATTGGGGCAGTTGAAGACATGAATGAGCAGTACACAAAGTGGAGATTATTCTTTAATAGGCACTTCAAAATCTTTCGGAGCAGGGATTGGAGTCGTTTTGGTATCACCCGGAAGGGAAGCATTATCCTGTAACTATCTAATTATGTTTTCCTTGTACCAATAACATGGCCGAGTATGAAGCTTGTATTCTAGGATTGAAGATGGCTTTGGAAATAGAGATTAAGGATTTGATAGTGCTCAGTGATTCAGACTTACTGGTACATCAGATGCTTAAACATTGGTCGACTCATGATTCCAAAATCATTTTGTATCATTGCAGCCTACTCAATTTAGCTTCTAAATTTAAGAGTCTAGAATTTCGGCATATTCTGCGAACTCATAATGTCTTTGCAGATACTCTAGCTACGGTATCTTCCTATGATTAAACATCCCGATAAATTGATTGATTGAGCCTATCCACATTCATCTTCAAGAGGAACTGGCCCACTATTTGAGCATCAAACCGGAACCTGACAGTTTTCCCTGGTTTCATGATTTGAAAGAATATCTAAGGAACGGATTTTATCTCTAGGTGCCAGTACAGTGTCTAAGAATTTTCTTCGAAAATGTCTACAAGATTTTTTCTGAATGGGAGAAGTTTTATACAAAAGGTCAAGTGATTTGGGCCTCCTGAGATGCGTCGACGAGAAAGAAGCTGAGTATTTGATGAAGGAAGTATATAGTGGTGTATGCAGACCACATATGGATGGACACTTGCTGGCCAAGAAGATCACAAGAACAGGATATTTTTGACTCACCATAGAGCATGACTGGGTTGTATTCGTTAGAAAGTGCGTTGAAATGTCAAGTGCATAGGTGATGTAATACATGTCCCTCTTTCGAACTTCACAGTATGATTGCTCCTTGGCCGTGCTCAATGTGGAGAATGGATGTGATTGGAGTCATCGATCCTCCAGCTTCAAATGGACATAAATTCATCCTGGTGGCGATTGAGTATTTCACCAAATGGGTAGAAGCAGAATTTTACAAGCAAGTGACCAAAAAGGTGGTAGCAGATTTTCTTAAGAACCATATCATTTGTCGTTTTGGTGTGCCTGAAACTTTGATCACTGACAATGCAAAGAATCTCAATAACGACATGGTAGATGGATTGTGTAGGTCTATTCAAGATCAAGCACAGAAACTCCTACTATCTACAAGGCCTAAGGCTAATGTGTTGCCTTGAAACTGCAATAAGAATTTGAAGAAAATCATTCGAAAAGATGATTGATACTTATCGAAGATTGGCACGAAAGTTGCCCTTTGCACTTTTGACCTATAGAACAGCAATTAGAACTTCAACTTGGGGCAACTCCTTATTCTCTATGTATGGAATGGAGGCAGTTCTTACCTGCAGAGGTAGAAATTCCTTCTTTACGCATTTTGATGGAAGCCCAATTGGAAGAGGCCGAGTGGTTAAGGGAACGCTCACGAACAGTTGACACTCATTGATGAGAAGAGGTTAAACACTGTTTGTCATGGACAATGTTATCAACGAACGATATGGCTCAGTGCTTATAATAAGAAAGTCAGGTCGATGTCTATTTGAGGTGGGGGATAAAGTCCTTGAAATAGATCCTTCCAAATCAAGAAGAGGCTAAGGGCAAAGTTTGCCCCAAATTGGCAAGAGTCCATTTATTGTAAAAAAGGTACTATCAGGAGGAGACCTTATTCTGACAGAAATGGATGGACAAGTGTTTCCCCAAATCATCAATTCAGACATGGTGAAAAAATTTTACATTTGATTAGCAAGTTTTCTTTTAAAAATTATTACAAAAGAGGCGGGTCAAAGCGGGCCTTCTTTCTTTTCCCTTAAACATTTTCTTCCCTAGTTTTTCCTTTTGAGCCTTCAGAATCTATAAATTTCGTTTCATAACCCACTTGATGGGCGCACTCCCATACTGGGGCAAATTTTATTTTTTTGACTGTTGGTTTAAAAAAAAAAGAGAGAGAGAAAAGATTAAAAATGATATAAAAAAAAACCCCACGAGAAAGTGATAAACTGGGGCAAATTTAAATAAATAAATAAAGAGATAAAAAAAAGAAAGAGAAAGAAGAAAGAGAATCCCAAAAAGTCAAAGAATAAAGGGATGAGTCATTCTAAAAATGCGACCTCAAGATGATCAGCTCTTTCACAAATTTTGCTTTCTAGCCTTAACCTTTCGAGCACCTTACCTAACTCCGTTACAAAAGCAGTGAATGTTACCGACCTCCATCTTTATTTGTGATAATTTTGAAATGAAAATTCGCAAATCAATAGGGCATATGATGTTAATATATCCATCCTTAATCAATCAAGGGAGGATTGTCTTACTGATGCCAAATATTTTAATACCAGTCTAATTTCATGAAATGAGAGACAACTGATCAAGACCTGAATGTTGCTTGCTTTCTTTTTCCTCTACAAAGGAGAAA
>CM045571.1:17693952-17739078 GCA_024721245.1 Mitragyna speciosa
TTTTTGTACAGTTTGCATTTATCTTTTTTTTAAAGAAATTAATGCGTCATTTTTACCGTATCCCCCACCCTCCCATCCTACATTGCACAAAAAGTGATTTTAAAACATGTTTTATCATACTTTAATAAACTGATATCTTTGACTTGTATGATCCTACATAAAATCATGATTTTTGATTTCTTTTAATGTTGTGTCCCGTGACCTCCTGGAGACTTGATTTTTTCAATCAAATATTTTTGGAGTCAATAATCTTTTTTGTACAGTTTATGGTCCATCTTTCTCGAAGAAGTTTTGCATCATTATTAGATAAAAATCTTTAGGACATTTCTCAAATTTGACATTTTTGTATATTTTAACTTGTTTTAATAAACTGGCATCATGCATAAACCCTAGAGGGAATGCCATTTCGGGAATCCCATGATAGGAAAGCCATCCTTTTATCTTGGGTACGTAACCCTGAAAAGATGTTGCACGTTTAAATTTTAGTAAATCCTGGTGGGTGAGACCTTAGGTAAAGTAATCTGATCAGATCATATTTTTGAATCAGCATGAGTACCCCATGATGCATCAAGCAAATGTTTGACAATCCCACCAGAGGTTCGAAAATGGCCCAGGGATTCTTCTTCCTAGTGAGATAAACCAATTAGCAGCATTTTTAGGACTCATTGGGTGACTTTATGGAAAATAGAGACCAAATGGTATGTTTGGTAGAATCTCTTATTCATCTATGAGACCCCTGATTGTTCAGCGTTTAGGAATAGAGACAAGGAATTGATCATTACAGTTGAATAGGTAGCCAGCCTACTTAATTTACCAATGGAACGGACGATCGTGATCTTCTTATATGTTTTTGGAAAAGTCGAGTTTTGTCGTTTCGTAGGGTTGAAGGAATCTGCAGTGTAAAATTCTTATCAGAATATAAGCGTAAAGTTCCTATTTGATAGATTCGCAGACAAAGATGGAGTATGACAAGTATTTGAGAGATTTCACGCTAGCATCCAAGATGGCATGGTAACAAAAGAGAGTTTGGGTGTATACGGAGTTATCATAGTACAGGTATTTATTTGTTTCCGAGAGAAGACAAGAAGATCAGCTTCAAGATAACCAAACTTATGTTCGATCTTTTCTTCGGATCGGGGGTCAGAGAGCTTCCATAGTGCCTACTGTGTTAGCAATATATTTCGTTGCCTTGCACTAATTGTCAGAAAAGGAACGAAACTTTCTTTCAATGCGATCTAACAAAATTCTGCATATTTGGGCAATGGAACATTTCAACAGGCACCCGTCTGTCCCCCACTGCTTGCCGCTGGTCGAACATAATTGGATAGTCACTCATCATAAAAGAATTAATAGAAATATCCAATGAGAATAGTGTCAGAATGTCTAGACCTTTTGATAACGATACCTAATCAAAGGATTCGATAGGTTCTGGATTGGACTAGATTGTATCAAAGCAGCTCTCCATACTAAGTTGGCTCGATTTCATACCGCCTACTTGGGGACTCAGGGCATTGGCGGCTTACATTCTGAAAAGATTCCTTCGACAGGTAGGGCGTATCTAGGGATTACCGTTGACACTGATTTATCAAGACTTCCTATTATCTTTGACAAGGAAGTTGTCCCCACCGAGATTCCTTAGAAGATCAGAACTTACGAAAGTATGAAAAAGTCAATGTACAGATCAAAATCTCCCATTCGATTGCAAAATATACAGGTACTCTTGTAACCGCTCCACAGTATGAGACGTGGCTCAAAATCAAAACCTTTTAACAAGGTAAGTTGTCATTGATCCTGTCGAGGAGATTACTCGATTGAGAACCTGTGTTAGAAATGAAGGATCGTGAACTAATACAAGAGAAGTAGAGCTTCAAGAAGAAAGAAGAGACAATATGATTCTGTCAAACAACTTTACACGGAAGCCAAACAAGAGTTACGAGATAAGAAAAGGAAATGCCTGGAGCTAAAAGATGACATCAATCATACAATGAATAGGTACTCTTGGAAGTCGAACCACAACAAAGCTCAGTGCTTGGAAGACCAACTGAAGAAAGTTTTAGAATGTGTAATGATTGACAGAATGATGTACTCTCTTGTATTGGGTTGGCAATGAAAGTAGTGAAGTGTTTTTCTTTTAATGCTCAAGTTGTATGAAAGTTGACTTCAAGAAATAAAAAGGCTTGTTTCTTTTTGAGCTAAAATTCATCCTGTTCAGATATTGAAAGGGGGTCTCACCCTAAAGATTGCATTTCATGTTAGGCCTACCCTTGGCATAATAAGGGCTCCCCTTTAGGACATGCATCTGAATTAATTCATATATTTGCTAACTTTAACCTTTTTCTTTTTCTTTAAATAATAAATTTTGACAGTACTAATAATGAAAGGACGGCTGAATCAGTTTCCTCTCCAATATGTATTTCAAGTACGTTTGAATCATAGCTTCCTTTCATAGAAGCTCCATTCAGACGCGATCCATACCGTCAATTGCAAAGCCGTATAAACATGAGTTCCATTCTAGATATTTCAGAAAGAATGACTCAAGCAATGTTAGTGAATTTCTCTATACTAAGGGCTCAGCTGAGCGAAATATTGGACAAATTTAAGGATTTGAGTGCAAAAAATAGCATCACAAAGGCATGTCATTAACCAATTGGTTACAAATAGTAGTGATGATGCCCCGAACAATCCAGTGCTGGTAGTTAACTATTCCCACTGAGCAGGTTAACCAATTGCCTTTTGCATCCAATGTGTAAATTGCTTTCCTCCCACCTTTTACCAATTCGATTGAAGGATCCTTTGCTCACATTAATCCTGACTTGTTGCTTGTGTGTCCAATTTTGTCAAATGAACCTTACCAACTATTCACTTCCTCAATCTCACTCACAAATTAACCTAAATATTTCACCTAATTTTCAGGCACCTCAAAACGACGCATTAATACCTTTTGTATAGGATGTCGCTCCTTAGGAAAGGCCGATTATAAATGAAATTGCCACACCTATGGATGAGGAATTGCTTAAGAAATTGGATGGTTTGAGAAGTTTATGAAGAAAATCAAGGGCTGAACAAGTATGGCGGATTGGGTTATGATGATCTTTGTCTCTTTCCAAATGTTCAATTACCATTGGGTTTTAAGACTCCCAAATTTACTAAGTACGATATAACTGGCAATCCCAAAACGCATCTCAAGATATTCGCTAACAAGTTTGGCAAACCAGTAGATGATGAAAATTACGCATGCGCTATTTCCCTGAGAGTTTAGAAGGAGATGCATTAGGATGGTATTCCAATCTGAAACCTCAAGAAATCAGAACCTTGGTTGGACTTTGTCAACAGCTTTTGTAAAGTAATATGAATTTAACTTGTAAATTGGCACCAACGCGTACTACTCTGGAGAGTACTAAGAGGAACCTTCGGAGGATCATAAGATATATGCCAAGCATTGGAGAAAGCTAGCTGCTAAAGTAGAGCCTCCCATGAATGAGGAAGAGATCGTTCGTATTTTCATTAAGACTCATGATCCGCCTGTATTTTGAGGAGATCTTTCGTATGACTGGAAGTTCATTTGCTACCATCATCAACAAGCTTGAGGAATACGATGAGTTTGTCAAAGCAGGCAAAAGTAGTTAATATAACGACATTGAAACTGCAATTGGAGGGCTTGCAAAACCAAAATCAAAGCAACAACGAGAAGAAACCCAATTCAAGAAGAAAGAAGGAGAAACTACCTTTGTTTGGGATCGAGGCCCATCATTTAGACCCAGAAACCAAACTATTCTTCATACACGACTCCTTACCTACAACATTCCAAACCCTCAGCCTGTTTACCACACCAACACCTAGCTTCATACCCAACATATGTTCCAAAATTCTCGATCAGTATTCCAAAACAACCCTCGACTACCCATGCAAATCCGCCCAAGGCCTGCTTACCCTAATAACCATGCTCCACCCAATCAACTTCAAAATGCTGCTGGTCCACAAGCCCACCACAAAAATGACCTAGGACATTCACTTCCGTTGGTACTCCTCTTGATCAGATATATGAATAGTTGAGAGCAGCAGGTAAAATTGGCACAATTTCTCAGAAAACCTTTTCTCAATAGGGTTACCTCGTGACTATGATCATCAAGCTATCTGTGCCTATCATTCAGGGAGTCGAAGGACATCCTACGGCTAATTGTTGGGTCTTGAAGCATAAAATTCAAGACATGAATTGATGAATGGGAGATTGTATTGAGGAGAGGAAGAGGACAAGCTCCAATGTTAGATATAAATCCTTTGTCGCACAGCATGGGCCAACTATCGGAATGATAACTTTGGATGAAAAATTCACTGATCCTAGGAGTTGATAGTCTCGATTGAAGAAATAGTGGGAGTTACTGAATCTGATTACAGGCGAGCTAGAATGGTACTGTCTGGTAAAAGAATTCATGAACCTAGCACTATGGAAGATATTTTTGCAAGGAGAGTAGAATCACCGATAATCTAACCAAACAAGCCAGCTAGTTTTGGACAAAATGTTGTCAACTCCCCAGTTCTTCAAATCAACCATTTGTGTTAGATGTTCAGCTCGTTTGAATTGGAAATTTCATAACCATAAATCATCGATCTGCCAGAACAATTACCAATTAAGGATTTACAGCAAGTGCCGTGGAAATTATGAAGATTGTGAATTTAATGATGACATTTCTGCAGTAATGAGGTCGGGAAGAATAATTGCTGAACCGGAAAGTTATTGTCCCAGCTAAAGGAAAAGAGAGCACGTTGCCCCCCAAACCACCAGTTAGCGAAAAAGAAGCTGAAGATTTTTTGAGAGTCTTGAAAAGAAGTGAGTATAAGGTGGTAGAACAGTTGAGGTCCATGCCGGCGCAGATTTCAATTCTTAACCTTTTGTTGACATCTGAAATGCACTGAGATGCCCTTTTGAAAGTTCTTAACGAATCTCATGTGCCAAGGACATTCCTACTGAAAAGTTAGCTAGAAATAGTGAGAAAATTCTTGGCATCTAATCAGATTACTTTTTTGAAGATGAGTTGACTTCTGAAGAAAAGGGACATAACAAGGCTTTGTATATATCGGTGAGATGTAATGGGAAGCACTTGTCCAGGGTTTTGATCGACTAATGATTTGCTTTGAATATCTATCCGTGGAGTACGTTACAAAAGTTGGGGTATCTACTATCACAAGGTTCGCCAATCTCTGACCATTGTCAGAGGGTTTGATGACTCAAAGAAGGAGACCATGGGCGAGATTGATCTAGTGCTCGAAATGGGTCCTGCCCAAGTATCAAGTTACTTGTCAAGTCATGAATTTTTCAGAAATATATAATGTGTTGTTGGGACGACCATGGATTCATTCTTCGGGATCAATACCGTCATCCCTGCATCAGATGGTGAAATTCATCATGGATGACAAACAAATTACCTGTGTTCGCTGAAGATGATTGCACTATGATGATAAATCGCGAATCTTCTAGGAAAGCAAAAGATAAGTCACCACTTGATCAAGGATTTCGCGCTTCTGATATTGTGTCTGTTAATTAGATTCCTGAAGAAAGTTCCCTGTTGAGCCATTGCTGCCAAATGCCAGTATTATGATTGCCAAGGAATTGATAGGGCTAGATTATCAGCCGGAAAGGGTATTGAAAACTGCTACAAGGAGTCGTGGAGGCTATTTAGTTGATTGAGTAGAGAGATACCTTTGAGCTTGATTTTCATCCAACAGGTAAAGATGTAAAGGAAATGAAAGAAAAGAAGAAGGCTAGAAAAAGGAAGGAAAATAGGTTCCGCTTTATATCCCTTCACTGTATCACTAGTTTCTCGAAGTCATCCGGTGTTGTCATTTTTCAAAACTACTATAAGGAAGATAATGCTGAGGAAGGATGAGCTGCCTTTTTATTGGAATGACTAGTGTAGAGGAAGCATCTGATACTGTTGGTTTTGAAGAAATTGAGGAAGGAGCATTGAACAACTAGACTGCCGATTACCTCCCTGTGCGAAAGGGAGTTTCGGTAAATTTGGGATTATTTTTGCTTAGTGTCTATTTCTAGACAGGGCTCTAAAATGAACCTTTCTTTATATATTATGTTGTTAGAGTCAGGCTCATATTATGTTTTACATCTGGTTTTCAATGAAAATGGTTTTGAACATTTTCTATTTTTAGGTTTGAACTGCATCTTTATATTTTTTTCAAAAGGATAGTACCACACTTGTGTGATTGTATATACTCCACTTTTTAAAGAAATGCATTCTGAGTTTAATGAAATGACTATTGTGCCTTTCTGTCTGTCCATTGATACTCTTTTTATTTTTATTTTCAGATGGCTGAAAATAATTGCTTTAGATCCTTTGGATGTCACTTTACTTGAAATCGATGAATGCCATTTCGATATATCTCTGAATTCTAAAATAATGCAAGCCAGCGATGAGAGTGAGAGGGATATTAAAGAATATTATGATTCTGTATTTAAGAATCTTGAACAATACGAAGAAAAACCTAACCAAATTTGGAAGAAATAGAAACTATTAATATTGGCACTGAGACAGAAGTGAAAGAAATTAAAATCAGTGTGCACTTAAACAAGAAACAAAAAAAAAGAGATGATTGAATTCCTCATGATGTTTCAGGATATGTTCGCATTGTCTTATGATGATATACTTGAGGTATCCACAGACATAGTAATGCACAGTGCCGCGCCCTAAAAATCGTGGGTAAAAGGGTAGTAGTGGAGTCATTGATTGTCGTGTCAAAAAGACGGTCCGGTCTCATTGAACCTTTCAAAAATAAAGGTTTTTAGAAAAACCGTGCATATGTGAGAAAAAATTAAATTTTAGTAAAAAAGTGTATTTTAAGAAAAAAAATGATATTTTAAAGGAAAACAAGGCCGGGACTAAAAGTGCGACAGATTTGGCCAAATAATTTTTGAAAAGGGTTTTATTTTGGAAAATGGAATCGCCACTTGGTACTGAGTTTGGGTGTACCAAGTCACCCGAAAAATTGCTTAATAAAAATAAAATTTTAAAAAAATATTTTAACCATTTTTCGACTCCTGTTTATGAAAAAATGAGAGAAAAGGGTCCGGAGAGTCACATTCGAAGAAAGGGAAGGCAAAGGCTTGCACCTTAAGGACACCCTTTCAACCTAACCGAGGCTAGTTGCGAGATTTAATCAAATTTTCCTTAAGTTAACCCTAAGATTCTATCGCGTTTGGACTGTATCTAAATGAATGCAAATCCTAAATCTAAATGTGAAATATCAGGGAGGGTCGGCATGTTCCTGTCGAGACTTGGTCAGAATTATAGCATTAATTGCGAAACTCGAGTCGAGACCTCGAGGGAGTCATGAGTTTTTATGCAAAATGTGATGCAAAAAAGAAAAGAAAATAATAATATGTAGTAAGTGAAGAAAGAAGATGGGTATGCAACATGATGGGCGCGGGGGACTAATAACTCGTGACTGAATGTTTCTAATCACGGAGGAGGGAACGGACATGTACGCCACCGCTTCCCACATGAGCAGACGACTATTTCTAGTCAAACACACAACTGTCCTAATTTCTAAGTGAATGCAACCTAAATGTCATGCATTTTAAAAATGTGTCAAAATAATAATAATAATAACAATAATAATAATAATAGTGATAATAAAATCATGCCAAATGAAAATAACACTAAAAGTGTGTGGAATGAGATGAAAAGAAAACTAAAAGTGTGTGGAATGAGATGTGAAATGTATACAAATGCACCTAATACTAAATGTCCTAAGGGTCTAGCGTTGGATTAGACCGTTCTAAAAAATATCCCACTAGCGTTGGACTAGCCAGAAAAGAATGAAGCCACAACTAACACTGGACTAATGTGGTGACGGAATATCAAAAATCATGGATTCAATATTAAAGCATGAATTAAACGAAAATTAAACATATAATGTCACACCCCACGCCCACGTGTAACACGCCGCGTATTAGGCTCACCTAATACGCAAGGCTCTAAAATTATCAAAGCAATTCTAAATCATAGACATCATAAATATTAAAATACTCCAATTAATATAAAAATCCTCTAATATAAAATTTTAACATCCATGAAGTCATCAAACTTCCTTAGCTGAAATAAATAACACTAAATATGAAATAAACTACTGTCTTTGGCTCACCAACTAAACAATCTTTAATAAAAATAGATAACTTCTATTGCAAAGCTAAATATCTTGCTTGCCTAATCCGAACTTAAAATCACCTGCAAAATAAAGAACATAAGTGGGGTGAGCAACCAACACGCTCAGTAAGCAATTCCGTTCCCTTTCTCACCAGTCTGGGCAGTTACATATATATACATATATATAATTATAATACATGCATTCATTCCATCACACACAATTCATAATCACAAGTAATACTAATAATACGTAATACATAATAAAGTCGTGGCATATTAAACAAATCTTGGTTCATCACATACATGCTTGTTCATACATACATAGGCTCAAATTTTTCAACGTAAGAACCAGTCGTACTAGATATCTAGCCTAACTTTTTCCCCAGTTAGGAGGGTCATAAACATGCGTGCATGGCCTGACTACTCACCGTCAGGTAGGTATATCGAGAACTAGTTCTCTCTGGTGTACAAAGAATAATCAGAGCCAAATCATAACATGTCATACATTCACACATCACACATACACATGCATATACATATAAATAATCAAAGTGCCACGATATATGAAGGAATTTTCGCACATATTACATGCCCATTCTGAAGTTTCATATTACGAAAATATTCACGAAAGAAATAAATATATATATACGCAAGAATATTTTCAAAACATGAGAAAGGGTAGGAACCACTTACCTTAGAATCCAAGTCCAATTGCACTAACTTAAATAATCCTGACCCCAAGAACAGTCACCACCTAAAATACAATAAAAACAAATACAATTTCCACCTTAAAATCATATCCACAAAAATACTAAAACTTTTAGACCTATTATACGAAAAATTCTAAAACTCTCAAATTAATACTATAACCTAGTTTATCTTTATTTCACTATCTAATAAGAAATCTAAAATAATATTTATTGACTTAGGAAAATAATTAAATAACTAACTAAAGCAAAATACCAAAGATAAATCCTAATTATATACATATATATATATATATATTTCGTGGCTCCCTGAAATCCTTGTGGGATGGCTTGCCTATCAATTTCTATTGACAACTCTGCCTTGACTATTATTCAATCTTATAATCCTCTAATATCAATTAATACGAGTTATAACAAATGTAAGGCATAGTTCCTAGCAATCCAAGAGATCATTCTGTTCACGTGTTCCATGAGCCAATTGCATTCTCCAACTTTTATTACTTATTCTTATTTTAATGTCACCACCAAGTGGAATCAATTCCAAGTATCAACAAGTAAGTACAACCATTCTGCTTCGTGTGCCCATTGATCTACTTAGTGTCGTACGATTTTGGTTTGCCATGGCACCAATTTTTCATTTTTTTTTTGCCCCACTGAGCCAAACAATTCTTTTCAAACTTCATCGGTATTTGGTCACCAATCGTAACTCTCCAGGCATAGCACTACGTACAGTTTTAATTAGCAATTTCCTCTCACTTATTTTTCCTTCGTTTTGCAACAACAAACTAGGACGATGCCTTGCTTCAATATATACATATATAATCAAACCGAAAATACTTTTCAAACTTTTATCCATACTACCAATTTACTGCACAACCGAAAATCCCAATTTCTAAATCCATCTATGCTGCCTTTAACTTTAGGGTAAATATTAAAACTTGAAATCAAAGATTAAACTCACCTTGTTTGTTGGAGGGATCGTGAGAATAGTCCAAAGCCTCTAGATTTGCAAAATCTTCACCCCCTTCTAGCCCTTGACCTTGGAGAAGAAAATAGACGTGAGTTTGGAAGAGTATAACGTCGTTTGGTAGTCTTTTATAAAAAATAAGGGCTACTCTATTTTTAATTATTATATATAATTTTTTATAAATATATACTAACAGTAAAGTCCCTATCTTCTATAAAACTCCACATGGCCCCAAAATATATTCTCACATTATGCACTTAAGCCCATGGCATTGGGCACGGGTATTTCATATAAAATATATAAGATCACATAGGAGCACATAACACATAAGCATAATATGCTAAATGCAAAAAATCCTAAGGAAAGCTGGTAAAAGAAATAAACACATAAGCACACAAAAGCAAATAAATCCTAACTATTACATCAGGGGGCCTTGATTTACATTTTAAGGGGGGAAATTAAAAATGCCCTATCTATTACACTTTCTATCAAATTACACAATATTTGCTAAAATATAAGAAAAATAATCTAACTATTACATTGACTAACTAAATACAAAATATTATATTTTTTTTAAAATAATAAAAATTCAAAATTAAATAAATTAATACGTAAACATGCAAAAGTATGTAAAATAAGAAATAAACAAATAATAATAAAAATAATGTATAAAAATCACATTGGAGCATGTTAGAGCACATAATGAGGAAAATAACAAGAAGTCGGGATACCTCTTTAGAGACTCGGTACCAAAGCTTAAAAAGAACGAACACACAAGTCAAGGTACCTCAATATAAATGGATAAAGACTAAAATATGAAACTCTAACAAAAATTAGGGTAAAATATAAATTCTATGAAACTAAGGGGGCTACAAATAAAATTATACAAAACTTAAGAGGTAAAATTGGAAATGCAAAATAATAAAAAGGTCATGATGCAAAATAAAACAAACTAGGGGGGCTAAACAGTGAGTTTAAACAAGCAAGGGTAAAATGTAAATTCAAACAATTGGGGGGTAAGTTTGCACATAGTGGGACTTAATTGAAAGAAAGTGAAATTTGGAACTTAATTACACGAAATGAAAGGAATTTGGAACCAATTGATAATATTTAATACAGCAAGAGTAAGACATAAACATTACATTAATGGGAAAATAGCAAGATACAAAATGCCAACTAACATAAAACTAAATCAATTAATCTAAATTAATTTAATTGACTAAATTAATCACTCAACCAAAAATTAAATTCATCTAAACTAGACACCAATTAGCATGTTAATTAAACTAAAGTTAATACAAACCAATAAAAGCAACAAGAATATCATTTAAAAAACCAATCAACTTTTAGCTCGCAAATTAAACTGATCATTATAGGGAGGACTCAAAAGGACAAAATAAAAGAAAGAAGAACAAAACAAAAAAAATCCGGCTGTCCTATTTTCCCACTCTTCTTCTTTATTTTCCCATTTTTACTCTTTTTCTTTCTCCCCTTTTTCCATTTTTCTTTCTTCTCTTCAATTTTTCTTCATTTCCTTCTTTTCCCCGTCTTCCTCCTGATTATTTTCTTTTTTTCTTCCTAGTTTTCCCCTTCTCCAGCCCTCTTCTCTTTCTTCTCTCTCTCTCTCCCTCTCCCTCTCCCTCTCCCTCTCCGTCTCACCTATTCTCTTTTCTATTTCCATTGATCTACTCTTCCCGTTTCACCTCTCTCTCTCCTTCTCTCTTTCTCTCGCCTCCAATCTTTCTCTATTTCTTCTGCTCTCTCTATCTATTATCCTTCTTCTTCTCATCTATTTTCTCTGATTCGATTCTCTTCACTCTCTATTTCCTTCTCCCGTCTCTCTGTCGTTTCGCCCTATTTCTCTTTCTCTTCTTTCTCTCACACAAAAGCAGTTTCCCAGATTATTCCCCTTTTGATACTGGGAGTCTAGATGTTGATGGCTCTGGGATTGGGGGCGCTTTGATAGGTTCTTGGGTGATGATTTTGGGTTCACGGTTGCAGGTGAATGGATGCGGTTTGAGGACTGTTTGGTGACGGTTGGACCAGTTGGTTGAGATAATTGTGGGCATGTGGTGCGATTGTGTGAGAATCTGTGTAGTGTGGGTGTGTGTGTGTGTGTGAGGGCGTGAAGTGATCTATGTGAATTTTGTGTGTTGTGTGACTAATATGTGTGTCATCGTGTGTGTGTTGTGTGTGTAATTTCTGATAGTGGATTGATTGCAGGTATGAATTGTGTGCGTGTGTGTCGTGTGTTGTGTGTTGTGTGTTGCAGAGGTGTGTGTGCCTGTGAATTGGTGTGGTAATCGATGCTTTTGTGTACTGTGTAATTGCCGGGGAAATGACTGTGATTGGCATTGTTGGGTTGAGTTTTTGGTTTGGCAGGGAGTTGAAGAAGGCAAATGGTAGTGGTGGTGAATCGATTGTGCTGTTTTTGGGACTGAATTTTTGGAGGTTGTTGGAGGTAGATTGGGCTGAATGTTGTTTATTGGTGGTTCGATTGAGACCTGTTTACAGTGGTATTGGGATTGCAATGGGTAATTGGCCGTGAATTTTGTTACTGATTTGGGGGGGTTGGTTAATGGAGAAGGTGGTGAAGGACGTGACTGATGATTGAATTTCTATTTTGGTGGTGATTTTTGAGTTGCAATTGTTGGATTCTTGTTTTCTTTGCAGGTTTGGGCAGGCAGTTGGTGGTGGTGCTGGTGAATTTTTTGGTGGTTGTGGGGGAGGTCTGTTGACAAATGGTTGAAACTGGTGGAAGAGGGGGAAGAGGAAGACGATGGTGACAAAGAAAACATAAGGCTAAACATAAACGCAGAATCAGAACTAGGAACACAAACCCAGAAATTTACATAACAAAAAATTTCCAAAATTCAATTAAAATTCCAATCACATAAACACAATTAATCAAATTGATATAGAAACTGAAGAAAAATTAAATCAATCAAAGAGAAAAGTTAAAAAAAAAAAACTTACCTTTTAAATGGTGGAGATTAAATGATGAACAGTACAAACGATCTTGAGGAGCTATGAACAGTAAACTGAAACCATGAACAGTAATAAGGAAATGAAACTGGCGGCCCCTAGTGTGTGTGTTTTTTTTGGTGTGTGAATATGTGTGTTTGATCTTTAAAGGGATATGATGAGAAGTGTTTTAGGGTTTTCTATTTTCTCTTCCTTTTTTTTGCTGATTAAAAGGGGTATTTATAGGTCCTCTTGTCTTGTTGGCCAAGAATATTATAAAATGACGAAAATGCCACTGGCATTAAAAATGCCAATTTTATTAAAAAAATATTTTTTAACTCCAAAATACAAAGAATCTGACAACAATTTCTAAACTAGAGCTCAAAACTAATAAAAATGCGCTCGAGGTGTAAAATGACGATTTTGCCCCCAGACAATGAAAATACACAAAAAAATAGCTATTAACCTCAAAAAATTACCAAAAATTAAAAATAAGCTTAAAACACTAGAAAATGCACTTTTCACTCAAAATTTGACAAAAAATAAATTTAAACTGTAAAATGACGATTTTGCGCTCGAATAATGAAAATTCACAGAAAAATAGTTATTGTCTTCAAAAAATTATCAAAAATTACAAATAAGCTTAAAACACTAAAAAATGCACTTTTGACTCAAAATTTGAGAAAAAATGAATTTAAACTGTAAAATGAAAATTCACAAAAAAATAGTTATTGTCTTCAAAAAATTATCAAAAATTACAAATAAGCTTAAAATACTAGAAAATACATTTTTGACTCAAAATTTGTGAAAAATGAATTTAATTTGTAAAATGACGATTTTGCCCTTGGACAATGAAAATTCACAGAAAAAATAGTAATCGTTTCTAAAAAATCAAAAAAATTTAGAAACATTCTTAAAGAATTAGAAAAATGAATTTGGAATTAAAATTGAGCTAAAAATGGTATTCGCGGGGTGAAATTACAATTTTGCCCTTGTGTTGGTAAAAATATAAAGAATACCAATTAAATCCAGAAAAATCATAAGAAATTGACAAATTCACATAAAAGTAAAAATATGAATTTAAAACCCCCAAAAGCTGATAGAAAAATATTTATAGATAAAATTACTATTTTACCCCCCAAATTATTGAAAAATTAAAATTTGTCCCAAAAAGTGCAAACATGCCCTTCCCATGTTTGAAAATAAATGGTGTGTCAAAATTTGGTGTCTACACACAGATTACCCACTGATCCAAACTTCCCTCCAGTAAAACAAAAATTCCTTAAATTTAAACCTGAAATGAGTCTTAAGATTAAGGAGCAAATAGTCAAGCAGTTCAATGCCAAAATTATTATTGTGTCCCACTATCCCATTTGGCTATCAAATATGGTCCCAGTTCCTAAAAAGTCAGGAGAGGTGCGGAGTTTGCGTGGATTATCGGGACTTTAAACAAAGTCAGTCCAAAAGATGATTTTTCTTGCCCTAATATTCACATTCTATTGGATAACACAGCAGGACATGAAATGGACTCGTTCATTGATTGTTTTGCTGGATATCATCAACTCCTGGTAGTAGAAGAAGATAGGGAGAAGACAACATTTATCACCCCATGGGGCACATTTTGTTACAGAGTCATGCCTTTCGGGTTGAAAAATGCTGGAGCCACTTATCAAAGGACTATGACTACGTTGTTCCACTGACATGATTCACAAGGAGATAGAAGTTTATGTGGATGACATCATAGTCAAGTCTAAGAGGTCCGAGGATCATTTGGTGGATTTGAATAAATTGTTTGAGAGATTAAGAAGTATAATCTGAGGTTAAATCCTGCAAAATGTGCTTTTGGGTCCCCTGTCGGTAAGTTATTGGGTTTCATTGTTAACAAGAAAGGTATTGAAATAGATCCTACAAAGATAAAAACCATACGGAATATGCCAATTTCAAAGACACAGAAGGACATGAAAAGTTTCTTGAAAAGATTAATTTCATCGGCAGATTCATTGCTCAGTTAATCCTTCACTTGTGAGCCACTGTTTAAGTTATTAAGGAAGAATGTCCCAATAGACTGGAATGAAGGATTGTCAGCAAGCTTTTGATAAGATTAAGGATTATCTGTTGAATTCTCCTATTTTAGTGCCGCCAAAGCCAGGCCGACCACTCATCATGTATCTCTCAGTTCTAGACGGGAGCAATGGGTTGTGTTTTGGGCCTAGCATGATGATTTAATGAAAAAGGAGCAGGCAATATATTATTTGAGTAAGAAGTTCACGGCCTATGAGATGAATTATTCATTCTTGAAAGGTTGTGTTGTGCACTAGCTTGGGCTACTCAAAAGGTCAGGCACTATCTTCTTGATCACACCACTTACCTCATTTCTCGTTCTGATCCTTTAAGATATTTGTTGAAAAAACCAATGTCCACTGGACGCATGGCCAAATGGCAAATGATTCTTTCAGAGTTCGACATTGTTTTCACTCACGCAAAAGGCAGTAAAAGAACAAGCCATAGCAGATCACTTGACAGAAAATTCAATAGATGATGATTATCAGCCACTCAATACTTACTTTCCTGACGAAGAGATCTTATTCATTGGGGCAGTTGAAGACATGAATGAGCAGTACACAAAGTGGAGATTATTCTTTGATGGCAGCTTCAAATTCTTTCGGAGCAGGGATTGGAGTCGTTTTGGTATCACCGGAAGGGAAGCATTATCCTGCAACTGCCTAAGTTATGTTTTCCTTGTACCAATAACATGGCCGAGTATGAAGCTTGTATTCTAGGATTGAAGATGGCTTTGGAGATGGAGATTAAGGATTTGATAGTGTCTCAGTGATTCAGACTTGCTGGTACATCAGATGCTTAAACATTGGGCGACTCAGGATTCCAAAATCATTTTGTATCATTGCAGCCTACTCAATTTAGCTTCTAAATTTAAGAGTCTAGAATTTCGGCATATTTCGCGAACTCGTAATGTCTTTGCAGATACTCTAGCCACGGTATCTTCCTATGATTAAACATTCCGATGAATTGATGATTGAGCCTATCCAAATTCATCTTCAAGAGGAACTGGCCCACTAGTTTGAGCATCGAACCGGAACCTGACAGTTCTTCCTGGTTTCATGATTTGAAAGAATATCTAAGGAACGGATTTTATTCTCCTAGGTGCCAGTACAGTGTCTAAGAATTTTCTTCGAAAAATGTCTACAAGATTTTTTCTGAATGGAGAAGTTTATACAAAAGGTCAAGTGATTTGGGCCTCCTGAGATGCGTCGACGAGAAAGAAGCTGAGTATTTGATGAAGGAAGTACATAGTGGTGTATGCAGACCGCATATGAATGGACACTTGCTGGCCAAGAAGATCATGAGAACAGGATATTTTTGGCTCACCATAGAGCATGACTGTGTTGTATTCGTTAGAAAGTGCGTTAAATGTCAAGTGCATGGTGATGTAATACATGCCCTCCTTTCGAAACTTCACAGTATGACTGCTCCTTGGCCGTGCTCAATGTGGAGAATGGATGTGATTGGAGTCATCGATCCTCCAGCTTCAAATGGAGCATAAATTCATCTTGGTGGCGATTGAGTATTTCACCAAATGGGTAGAAGCAGAATCTTACAAGCAAGTGACCAAAAAGGTGGTAGCAGATTTTCTTAAGAACCATATCATTTGTCGTTTTGGTGTGCCCGAAACTTTGATCACTGACAATGCAAAGGAATCTCAATAACGACATGGTAGATGGATTGTGTGGTCTATTCAAGATCAAGCACAGAAACTCCGCTATCTACAAGCCTAAGGCTAATGGTGCCGTCGAAACTGCTAATAAGAATTTGAAGAAAATCATTCGAAAGATGATTGATACTTATCGAGATTGGCACGAGAAGTTGCCCTTTGCACTTTTGGCCTATAGAACAGCAATTAGAACTTCAACTGGGGCAACTCCTTATTCTCTTATGTATGGAATGGAGGCAGTTTTACCTGCAGAGGTAGAAATTCCTTCTTTACGCATTTTGATGGAAGCCCAATTGGAAGAGGCCGAGTGGTTAAGGGAACGCCACGAACAGTTGGCACTCATTGATGAGAAGAGGTTAAACGCTGTTTGTCATGGACAATGTTACCAACGACGAATGGCTCGTGCTTATAATAAGAAAGTCAGGTCGCGTCTATTTGAGGTGGGGGATAAAGTCTTGAAACAGATCCTTCCAAATCAAGAAGAGGCTAAGGGCAAGTTTGCCCCAAATTGGCAAGGTCCATTTATTGTGAAAAAGGTACTATCAGGAGGAGGCCTTATTCTGACAGAAATGGATGGACAAGTGTTTTCCCCAGATCATCAATTCAGACATGGTGAAAAAATTTTACATTTGATTAGCAAGTTTTCTTTTAAAAATTATTACAAAAGAGAACGAGTCAAAAGGCGAGCCTTCTTTCTTTTTCTTAAACATTTTCTTCCCCTAGTTTTTTCCTTTTAGAGCCTTCAGAATCTATAAATTTCGTTTCATAACCCACTTGATGGTCGCACCCCATACTTGGGGCAAATTTTTATTTTTTTTTGTGACTGTTGGTTTAAAAAAAAAGAGAAAAGATTAAAAATGATATAAAAAGAAAACCCCATGAGAAAGTGATAAACTGGGGCAAATTTAAATAAATAAATAAATAATAAAATAAAAGAGAGAAATAAGAAAGAGAATCCCAAAAAGTCAACGAATAAATTTGGAATAGTCATTCTAAAAATGCGACCTCAAGATGATCAACATCTTTCACAAATTTTGCTTTCTAGCCTTAACCTTTCGAGCACCTTACCTGACTCCGTTACAAAAGCGAGAATGTTACCGACCTCCGTCTTTATTTTGTGATAATTTTGAAATGAAAATTCGCAAATCAATAGGGCATATGATGTTAATATATCCATCCCTAATCAATCAAGGGAGGATTGTCTTACTGATGCCAAATATTTTAATGCCAAGTCTAATTTCATGAAAAGGGAGACAACTGATCAAGACCTGAATGTTGCTTGCTTTCTTTTTCCTCTACAAAGGTGAAAATCCCGAAAGGGGCCTTAAAAAAAAAGAGATGAAAAACGAAAGGGCGCCTGAAAAAAAAAAAGAAAAAGAAAAAAGAAGAATAAAATGGAAGGGGAAAACCTCGGTGAAAACCCGAAAGGGCGCTGAGGTCGGGTGACTATGGATAAAGGCTCACAAGTGAGGAAATAAGATATCTGTGCATGGAATGTGGAGTTCTTCGTGGAAGCTGGTGACCATGGTTACTTGAGGTTTTTCTTCTATATTGATCATCTTGTGGCAATTCATGGAAGTTCAAGTGGAATGACATCCAAAGGATCAAAATAGCAGATGTTTCAGAGCTGTCGCCCGAAAAATTCATTTTTCAACCAAGTGTAACAATTTACTCTTTTGTTTTGGAATTAAAATCGAAAGCTTTACGCATTTCATTTGAAATAATATTTATGGTGTAGAATTTCCTTTACCATACTGCATAGTAAAGTATTTTCTCACTGATTTATGATTGAAAATTTGTTGCTTGATTTGTTTGAACTTGGAATAAAAGCAACGACAATCCTAAATTTATCGGAAGTCCGAAGTACACATGGAGGAAAGACAATATGGATATATGATTGGAACCATGAACCAGAATCTGTTGAAATCTAAAATTTGCAGAAAGTGAAGCACGAGACGGTATCAGCTTTTAGAGATGACAATTCTCATGTTTATACGTGCTAGCGGAGTAAGGGACCGCCATGTGGTGGCAGTATATTGCAATGTAGCCGCTTGTTTTCTTTTGCAGGTAGGAGCAGCTACTATCGCTTGAGGCCTTCATCAAGAATGAAAACTGGGATAATTCTCTTTAGTTACTAAGGTTTTGGTCAGTGGCACGGTCAATTTAAAGATTGCATTCAAATTAACATTGGGGCAATTTTTTTTTTTGAAAAAAAATTTGATTCTTTTGAGATTAATTTTTATGTTGTAGGATTAGGGCAAAATGTTGTGAAAAACTGATTTATACTGGGACAAATTTGAAAAGTGGATTTCAAAATGATTTCACTTAATTCATACAGAAGCAAAGCTTCTCTTTTCGAAAGATTGATTTCAAATAGATTTTGACGCTTTCACACAGAGCCAAATTGTTGAAATGGGTGATTTTCAAATTAGTGAGAAATTGATGTTGGGGCAAATTTTATTTTCTGTTGACTGTTGGTTTAAAAAAAAAGAAAAAAAAAGGAAGAGAGAAGAAAAAAATCAAATTTTTTGAATTAAATTGAATGCTTTTGTTTGAGTTTCTCTGAGTCTCAAATAATCCTGTCGCGTCCCAGAATGACTAGCACGGTAGGGTCGTTGACTGTCGTGCCCGGAAAAGGCGGTCTAGTCCAATGATCCTTTTCGAAAAGAAAAAGCTTTGGAAAAAACCGTGCTTATGTGACAAAATTGTGTTTTTATTGAAAAAGTGTATTTTTAAATAAAATGATGATTTGGAAAACAGAAAAAGGCCGGGACTAAAAAATATGACAGTTTGGCCAACTAATTTTGAAAAAGGGTTTTATTTTGGAAATGGAGTCGCCACTTGGTACTGAAGTTAGAGTGTACTAAGTCACTCGAAAAATCATTTTACAAAACAAAAATAAAATTTTGGAAAATCATTTGAAACCCTTTTCCGACTCTGGTTTATGAAAAACGAGAGAAAAAGATCCGGAAGTCACATTTGAAGAAAGGGAAGGCAAAGGCTCACGCCTAAGGCATCCTTTCTACCTAACCGAGACAAGTTGCGAGGTTTAATCAAATTTCCCTAAATTAACCTTGAATTCTAATGCATTTGGATGTATCCATACGAATGCAAATCCTAAATCTAAATGTGGTATCGGGAGGGTCGAAATGTCCCCTGGAGACTTGGTCGAGATTATCGCATTAATTACGAAACCCAAATCGAGACCTCGAGGGAGTCACAAGTGTCTATGCAAAATGCGATGCAAAAAGAAAAGAAAATAATAATTTATAGTAAGTGAAGAAAGAAAGTGGGTATGCAATATGATAGGTACGGGGGACTAATATCTCGTGACTGAATATTTCTATTCACGGAGGGGGGAACGGCATGTACGTCATCGCTTCCCTACGTGAGTAGGTGACTATTTCTAGTCGGAACACACAAAATGACCTAAATTCTAAGTGAGATGCAACCTAGATGTCATGCATTTGAAGTTGCATCAAAATAAATAAATAATAGTAATAATAATAATAAAAATCATGCAAAATAGAAAGAAAACTAAAAATGTGTGAAGTAGGATGTAAAAATGCACACGAATGCCCTAACACTAACATGCCCTAAGGGTCTAGCGTTGGACTAATCCTTTCTAGGGATTCTTGCTAGCGTTGGACTACAGGAAAATGACAAAGCCACAACTAGCGTTGGATTAGTGTGGTGGCGAAATAAAACTTGATAAAACATGAATCAAAGCAATAAAGCATAAATCGAAAGCAAATAAATATAAAAAGACATATAAGATCACATAGGAGTACATAACACGTAAACATAATATCTAAATGCGAAAATCCTAAAGAAAGCAGTAAAACATATAAGCACACAAGCACGCAAAAGCACACAAGCCATAATTATTACACCGGGGATTTAGTTACAATTTTTAGGGGTGAAAAAGTAAAACCACTTATCTATTACATTTATCTATCTAAATACACAATTTTGATAAAATATAAGAAATGCACCTAACAATGGAAAGAGTAAATAGAACTTATGATGAATCTCACAAAAGTAGTGATTCACATAGGTGGATTAAGGTTAAAAGCCAAAATTCATGATTTCAATGAACTAATGCATGCTAGACTTAACCACAAGAGAAAGAAAGCTCATGTATTAGTAGTCTTCCATTCATAGAGAGATCTAGTTTAGAGTAAAAATGGAATTGAATCCTAAACATGGATAAAAATCATCATGGTCATAAGCTAAACATTCATATTTTGTGGATTCTTAAGCCTAGTCAACTTTGTTTAACTAGTTTCTTCATATTTGTTTACTTTTATTTGATTTTCCTACCATTTCTCTACCACCAAAATTTGATTGTCTAGATAATAAAGCAAGTTAGTAGTTTTGGTAGTTGCTAAATCTTGTTTTCTCGTGGGATCGACCCTAATACTCATCACAATTACAATTGACCCGTACACTTGCGGAACGAGTATTAGGTTATAAATTTTATTACTTGTTTGTGCAAATTGTGCTTTATTTTGATAGTAACCTAAACTCACAATCATAGAGATCCAATCTTTATTAGTCAATTCTAGTCAGAGCTTTTTAAGTTGCAAGGAGTTTCACTCAATCTGTCTTCATCTTATCACCCACAATCAAATGGTGAGACTGAGGTTGTTAATAGGTATTTGGTGACATATTTGAGGTGCATGACTGGGGATTTTCCAAAGAATTGGGTTGCCTGGTTAACCTTAGCCTAGTATTGGTATAATACCAACTATCATTCTGCCATCAATAACACTCCCTATTAGGTGGTCTATGGACAACCGCCCCTAACTATTTACCTTATCTTCTTGGTTCTTCTTCTGTGGAGATAGTTGATAGGAGTCTCTCTGCAAGGTCAACTATGGTGCACCTCCTCAATCATAACTTACATAGAACTCAAAATAGAATGAACCAGTAGGTAGGTAGAAGCAGGAGTGAAAGGGAGTTCAATATAAGAGATTTGGTGTATGTGAAACTTCAACCATATTGACAACATTCACTTAAGGCTCATCATCATCAAAAGCTATCCCCGAGATACTTTGGACGGTGGGGTTTGTGGCTTACAAACTCCAACTTCCACCTCACTCGAAGATTCATTTGACATTCCATGTTTCTCTCCTAAAGAAAAACGTTGGGTCAGCACCTATTTCCTGGCAGTTCCCTCAGGAAATTAACACTCAAGGATAGTTGATTCTAGAACCTCTAGCAATATTGGACAAAAGACTAGTTAAGAGGGGTAACACGGCAGTCACACAAGTTCAAGTCTAGTGGAGGAACTCTTTCCCTAAAGATGCAACATGGGAATATTGCTATGATTTACACGAGATTTCCTCAGTTTAGTCCTTGAGAACAAGGACTGTTTCAAGGGGAGGAAATTGTTACGAAGGTAGTCAGTTAGCTTCAATTAGTCAAAGGGCCAGCTCATCCAACTCATCCAGCTCAAGCTAGTAGCCAGTTCAAGTCAACAATCAGCTCAGTCAAAGTCAAGTAGCAGTTGAAAGTAGTTAGTTAGTTAGTCTTGGAGGGAAAGTCAGTTATAGGGAAGGAGTAGTAGAGAAGTAAGAGCAATTATCAATAAAAGGGGAAAATGTAGAGCGAGAATGCTATGTTGACTAGATTCTTGAGTTGTACTACCAATTCTTCTCACTTGTACTCTTTTCTGAATTCCATTCAATAAGACCTCACATTCAATTCTTATCTCCAATTAGTGTTCTTCATTCTATTCACTATCCAAATAGGAATTGGGGATTTAGTTCACCATATGCAACAATAAACTTGTACCCAAGAACCACTATATTAGGAAAAATGGCATGTTATTCGTAAAATAAAGTTGTTATGATCATGAGGCTTTGGGAATTTATATAGAAAGCTAGAGGCAAAAAAGAAATATAAAACAACAAAAGTCACTATATAAAAAAAAGGTTGCAGATGTAGGTTTGTAGAGGGGGTCTTTAAAACCATCCCTACAAAATACGAAACTTTCCACCTCTATGTGGAGGCATTTCTTAAAACTGGATTAAGCTTTGCTATAATGGAGGTAGGTAATTAGCAGAGCTTGATGATACCGCCCCTAACCTAAAAATTTCTCTCCCTCTTGTGCACTTAGCTCCCCCCCGTGCCCTAATATTCCTCTAATTTAACATTCCTTCAAAAAATAAAAGCCCCTATTTTCCTCAGTATTCTTTGGTTTCCTCCTCTTTCTTTTTCTCTATTGTACTCCCTCAAGGTTAATTTCTTTGGTTGTTGTCCTCTTCCCCATGGCTATCACTCACCGAAGTTGTGGGTACTTTTCTAATCTCGTCCTTTCCTCCTCATTTTCCTTTTATGTTTGATTGAGATTTTTGCTTCTGAGATTAGTTAATATTAGTGTTTGTTTTATAAGCTGCAGCATGTAACAGTCGCAGGGGCCACAAATCAGCCCACATTTTTTTTATTGGCTAACCCTGTACACGGGGAAGGGCGCCACTCCTCAAATTTTATTAATAATTAAAATAGGACATGTACAAGAATTGGAGGGGGGCTAGACTTGACCTCCAAATAAAAACATAAACCTGACCCTTATAATACTGAGCAAATAACGAAAAATAAATTAAAAGAGGAGTACTACTCCTTTACATAAGTTAAACGAAATTTAAAGAAAACGCTTACGAATAGAAGGCACTCCTAATCTATCTACTTTTAGCTCTCCTCTAGCAAAGCTCGACAAGTCTTCCTCACTCATGATAATGATCTCTTGCTATTTTTCCCATCCCTCATTGGATAGCGCATCTGTAACCTTGTTTGCCTCACGATAAATATACTGAAAGGATAGAAATTGAGGCACCAATTGTAACACCTCTTCAAAATCATTTTCGGTATACCAAGGAGGGGATAGTGTCCCTTCCAGGACCGATATAACGATTTGAGAGTCACACTCCACCTGGACATTTACATATCCTAGTTTTACACAAAGCTGCATACCAAATAAAAGAGCTTTTACCTCAGCCATCATACTAGTTCCCTGCCCAAAAAACAAGTATACGCAAACTTCAATTGCCCTCCTGAATCTCTCAAAACCCCTCCTCCACTACACAAACTAGGATTGCCCTTACAACATCCATTAGAATTCAATTTCAGTTGAAGCAAAGGGGGAGTAATCCATTTGACCACCTTAATAGAAAATGGTCTTTGAAGCCGTGTAATTACCTGAAAAAATGAAGACCATTGTTTTCCCTCAATCTTTTCTTTAGGAAAGTGTAAGTTGAATAACATTTGCAACTCTATGGATATACTAGAAATCAGGGTTTCCATAGACAACTTTTTCCCTTGGAATCAAGACATATTCTTCCATTTCCACAAGTGCCAACAAATCACCATAGGCAATGCCTAAAAAACAAAGGATAGATAAGGATTTCTAGATATCCGAAACCACCAAGTTGCAAGAAGTGGCCGAATTGAACTATGTGGAAGCAACACATTGCACTCGATTGAGAAGTACCTCCATACTTTATGTGCAATCTCACTAGAGCAAAAAAGATGATCCATTGTTTCCTCATGAGAAAATACACAACACTCACATCTCGAAGGGCCATAAACACCAAACCACTGTAATGAGTTATCCAAAGGTAATTTACCTTGGAGAAGTTTCAACATGAAGAAAGAAATTTTCACCAGAATCCTGGAATCCCATAACTTTTTACACATGAATGAGGAAGTTCTTTGTGAGCGAATCATTTGAAAAGCCGAACATAAAGAAAACTTGCCTGAAGAATTTAAGTTCCAGCAATCATGTGTCTGGTTTAGAGAGACTTGGAGGTTTCAATTGAAGGATATCCGAAACAAGTTGAGGATCAAGCTGCCGGGCAAGAAGTTCCCCATTC
The DNA here is from genome assembly GCA_024721245.1 of Mitragyna speciosa. NCBI lineage: Eukaryota > Viridiplantae > Streptophyta > Magnoliopsida > Gentianales > Rubiaceae > Mitragyna > Mitragyna speciosa. The sequence goes on from CM045571.1 coordinate 17,718,354, forward strand.
CATTTCCCATCAACCAAAAAATCCCTCACCAAAGCATCATTTGTATGTTCCACCTTCAATGCCAATCTACCATCCCCCTTCCAATTATCAAAATAGAAGCTGGAATTACCCTCTTTCAGGTTCCATACAATGTGCATTTCAGCCTTGTCCCGATTCTTTAGCATGCGTCTCCAAGTTAAAGAATCAACCTCGGATATACCAACCATATTAGGATGAACATAACGACAATATTTAGACCTCAAAAAGGCTAACTAAAGTGAATCAGAAGATCTAAATAACCACCATAATTTAGTGGAAAAAGCTTCAAACAAATCTAATAAAGACTGGAAGTCAATTCCCCCTTGATCATATGGATAACATAGATCTTCCCATTTCAACCAATGATACTTAGGTCTGTTATCCACTTCTCCCCAAAGAAAATTTGCCATAATTTTCTTAATGGATCTTAAAACACCTTTTGGAGGATTTGAGGCAGCTAGAATGTGAATTGGAATTGAAGATAACACATGTTTGATTAGAATAATCTTCCCACCAGTCGATAATAACCTGTTCTTCCAAGAATAAATTCGAGAGAGAATGGCCTGTGACATTTCATTAAAATATTCAGATTTCCTCCTTCCCGAATATAGAGGGCAACCTAAATTCTTTACTGGGAAATTTCTACTAGAAAAACCCATAGCCCTTCCAATAGAAACTCTTCTTTGAGAGGACGTCTTCCTATGTACCATGAAGCAACTCTTACTAGAATTAATTTTCTGCCCGGAGACCGATTGATAGTCACCAAGAAGCTTCATCAATCTCCTCAAAGATGTAACTCCTGCATTACAAAAAATTAGCACATCATCAGTAAAAGACAAATGTGACACTGTAGGACAACCCCTTGGCACTGAGAAGCACAAAGAAGGGCAGGTGTCAAACAACAAATTCAGACTCCGAGACAAAACCTCCGCTCCCAAGATAAACAATGTTGGAGAGATAGGATCCCCTTGCCTGAGCCCACAAGTAGATTTGAAAAATCTGTAAGAAGAACCATTTAAAATCACCGAAAACCAAGAATTAGATATTAATCTCCAAATCATGTCAATAAAAGTTTCTCCAAATCCAAAAGATCGCAGAACTTTAGTGAGGAATAACCAAGAAACTCGATCATAAGCTTTAGCCATATCCAGTTTCAAAGCCACATTACCTCCTCTACTTTTCCTTCCAATCCCAATATTTATTTCTTGAGCCAAAAGAATGTTCTCTGAAATCAACCTCCCCCATACAAAACCACACTGATTACCAGAGATAAGTCTAGGAAGTACCAATGCCAACCTATTCACAAGAATCTTGGACAGAACCTTGTTCATAAAATTGCATACACTAATAGGTCGAAATTGTGAAAATTCTTGAGGTTGCTGTATTTTTGGAATCAAAACAATAGAAGTGGCCGTTACACTCCTTGGAAGCTCCAATCCAAAGAAAAAACCAACTACTGCATAAAACACATCTTGCTTGATAATATCCCAAGCAAAAGTAAAAAATTTCCTTGAAAAACCATCCAGACCAGCTGAGCTATTACCATCCATAGAGAAAATAGTATTTTTTACTTCTTCAATAGAAGGACATGCACTCAAGAATTGATTATCCTCTTGAGAGATAATACTGGGAATCACTCGAAGCATATCAAAAGAAAAAGGACCTTCTTCTGAAGAAAATAAATCTTGAAAAAGTTGAACTGCCTCTTTTCCAAGCTCTTCATCAGACTCCACCCAATCGCCATTTTCCCTTTTAATACGATAAACCACCGCCTGAGCCCTTCTTTGCTTGACTGCAACGTGAAAAAATTTTGTGTTTCTATCCCCATCTTGTAACCACTGAACTCTAGATTTTTGCTTCCAAAACAACTCCTCCACAGACAAATGAAATTGTAATGAAGCTCTAGCTTGAGCTAGTAAATCAAGAGCTTCTTGGGACTCATCATCCTCCACTCTATTTTTGGCTTCCATTAGCTTCCTCTCTGCCTCTTTTACATTGCTAAAAATATCACCGAAATTCAGTTTATTCCATTGCTTCAAATGAGCCTTCAATCGTCGTAACTTAGAGGACTAGAACCTCCAAGGGATTTCCATCTTGTACATGCTGCCAAGAGGACTGAACCACTTCCAGAAATTTTGCATGTCGTGTCCAAGCATTTAAAAACCTAAATGGTTTAGGTTTATTGTCCAAGCTAGTCTTCAGGATTCTTTCTTGAATTCTTTCTAGGGCTTTCTTTCTTACCTCACAAAAATGTAAGGTAATAAGGGGAGTAACGCAGCGGAAAATTTAAAAATTTATTACCTTAGCCATGGATCTCTTTGATGTAATCTATACGATTAAAGGGTGTTTAGCACAAATACCTCAAGCATAGAAGGTTTCTATGCTTCAAAGGGCAAGATCCTATTCGATGAAGGTGTTGATCTACCATGAAAAGCCCTCCAAGTGTCGAGCCTCCAACGGTATCCACACGAACATGATCTTTAGGAACCTTTGGGCTTGCTTGCCTTGCCTTTTGAGTGCTAGCTCCCTTGAATGATTCATGAAGAACACAAGAAGAAGAAAGAAGTTGAAACCCTAACAATTAGGGAAGGAGGTGTGGCGTTTTTCTTGGAGAGAAAAACGCCACCAAGCTCTCAATTTTTCTCTCTCTAAATTTTGTGTTATGTTTCATCAATCAATCAAGAGTCAAGGCATGGACTTATTTATAGATGTAGTATCCTAGTCTTTAAGGAAACAAGAGCAATTGGAAACCAAGAAGGTTTAGGAAGCTTACCTTAAGCTAATCCTATTCCTTTAGGAAACCAATTCCAAAAGGAAACCAAATAGCTTCTTAATTCCTTTTAGGAAACTAATTTCCATCAAGACTTAGAATATTTATAATTAAGTCCTTTAAGTTAATTTATCACATAAATTAACCCCATAAGTATCTTATACTTATCTTAATAACAATTTAACCCAAAGACCATGTTCTTATTGTGTGTGACCCATTAGGTTCCATTCACGTTGGCAATAAGTACAAATTATAACTCATTAATTAATTAATTAAGAGCCAGATAAATTAACACTTTAATTTATCATTAATTCACTAATTAATTAATTTGCACTTATAGATCATGAGTGGCGTCTAGCAATGCATCATGACCACCCAAGTGAATAGGAAAGTCATATGGTAGACTACACCTATCAATGACAATGTTACCGTGTAATTAATATCCTTTCACCACACTATATCCCAATTAGTCTAAGAGTGTAGTGCGCACTCTTTAAATGACTAATTAATGATTTCTTGTTCCCGAAATATAACTTTCATAAAAGTATAACCTTGAAACTCTTTCAAGTCATACTTTCACTTTTGCGCAAAAGATTCTTTAAGTCATATTTCAACAAGTGGCCAATCCGGGATATACTCTCCTATAATAAGGAGTGGTGAATCCTATATCGATTACTCACTATCCTTCCATGCTTCATACTATACCCAATCTCTACCGTATGGGCTACTCTTTTACGAGCACCGAGCAATAGAGTCAAAGCATAGCAATCCACACTCAAGATACCATGGTAATCTCAAGTCTAAGGATCACTTACACCATTGCCATTAAGAGTATAATTCATTAGCACTATGAATAGTAACTCTCGGCGGATCAATCCAATGAACTTGTTCTCTAACAAGCATCCACATACCAGCTTAGGTGTCACACGCCATAGTTGACGAGATCAACTACTACTTACCATAAGTAGAGGCAAAGTATGTGCTAGTCTTCCCATATTAATGATGTCCAATCTCATTAATACTACGACTAGGGATAGTTTAAGAATATAACTTAATGTGTAATAAGAGTCTCATCATTGTAACTCTTACAATCTCTTATACACAGTTAATATTCTATGGACTTTATCAAATAAACAAGTAATATTAATAACAAGTATTAAATGACAAAGAAAATGCCACATATATAAGTATAACACGAAATAAGCGTAATAAAAATCCCAAAAACTAACTTGGTTTTAGGGCATACACTAACAAAAAATTGGATAAATATCTCAATTCCAGCTCCACCGCGAATCGCTCCTTCTCCGTCTTCGCCGTCCACCACCATCTATACCGTGGTATATTCTCAGGCTTCGCCAATTCATATCTTCTCATTTATCTTTAATCTGGTAAATATCTCACTATTTTAGATGTCCAATGAATTGAGTTTCTTTACTTGATTATGCAATTTTAAGGTCTTGCTTTCTATTGCATTTGTTGTATGATTTTTCATTGGATTTACCAATTATGAGCGTTGGCACATGTAACCGAAAACTAGCATTTTTAATTCTTGAAGAAAACTGATTTTCTTTCTATATTATTCTTGAGGAACACTGATTTTGTTTCTGTATTTTTTTTCTTTTTTGTGTTTATGATCAAAGTTTGATTTAGCTTTTATTAATAAAGCCAAAGTTAGAGTTTTTTTTTATTTGCGGAAGAGACCAAGGGTTGTTGGTGTCTATTTTTTTTGCATGTGAAGTATTTGTATCTATAAATTAGATTAATGCTTTTAGAGAGCTTATTTTAGCAAATTATTTTTGTTCAATTTTGAGAGGGCATCTGTGTATGTGATGAGAGATATTTTGTTTTTAATGGGGATTATCATTAATATCTACTTTTTGATTAATTCTAAGTACAATCTAATAATGTTTTGACTTACCTACTAGAGTTTGGTATTGTAGTTATTTTCATGATTGAATTCATTTGTAAAAATCTCCTATGCATATGGTAGTAATAAGACTTACCTTTAGGGGCTGCTCAGTAAAAATTTCTTTAATGCGATATATGTGATCTCTTTCAAGAAGCATTGTTATCGTGACTATATGATGATTATTATTGAAAGTTAAGCCAGGGATAGAACTCTTATATAATCAATAAATTGACAGTTTGAAACTTTGTAAATTGTTAGGTTTATGCATAGCTTATGTGTAGTTCTACATTGGTTTGATTAAGAAAAATTAATGTCAAATATATAGGTAAGGGTTGAAATTAATTAGCTTAAGCTTTTGGACTAAAATTTGGTTCCATCTTGTACACTTAGCCTCTTTGTTGGACTATCCCATGGATTTCTCCCTAACATAAACTTTGAAGGATTACACTCAGATTAGCATATTCATTCGAACTGCATAAATATATCAATGTGCATACCATCAAGCCTTATTAACTGCTCAATATTTTGAGGTTAAAAGCATAAAAAAGCTATTCTGTCTTTCTGTAAAACTCAGCTATTAAAAATGTGTCTTAGCCCTATTGCAATCAAACATGCTTTACTGAGTTTAAGTGTTCTATTTTGCAGTTAAACATAAAAAACCTAGTATGATTCTTTCTTTCGCTTCTTGTCATCATAAAGCTCATACAACTAGCACCATGAATCCTGTTCGAAGTTTTGTAGTTTCATGCCCTCAATAAATTTGAGCATCATTGCTTTTATTAGAGCAATCAATAAAATTACTAAAGGACACAATTAAAGTAGAAAAAGAAAAAAAATCAACGGATATATGAAAGCAGTAAATGGGGTGAAACCTAAGTCAACATTAAGTTATGGAAGTCAAAGTTGACATAGCTATACCAATGGCTATAATATGACCCTATGAAACTAACAACTAGCAATGAGGATGGATGGTCTATATCCTTTCTTTGTGCCAACTGTAACTAAAACATTTAAGCAGAAGCTTTGTCTTAGGTTGGCAGTTGCCCTAATGTTGTGTGATTGTGAATAATTTGTTAAAGTATTTTCTAGTGCCATTCATTGATATAAATTTTACCTGCATGTATCCATTGTGTGCCATATATGTGGATGACATATTGTTGATGGGAAACGACATACCTTTACTATAAACCGTAAAGGTATGGCTGTCCAAGAGTTTCTCCATGAAAGATTTAGGAGAGGCAACCTATATTCTGGGAATTAGGATCTATAGAGATAGATCCAAGAGGTTGCTTGGTCTCAGTCAATCGACATACATAGACAAGATGCTAAAGAGGTTTAGCATGGAGCAATCGAAGAAAGGGTACTTACCTATGAGACATGGGATTACTCTTTCGAGAGACATGTGTCCTAAAACACCTGTCGAGATTGATAGCATGCAAAAGGTTCCTTATGCCTCGGCAATAGGATCCATTATGTATGCTATGCTATGTACAAGACCCGACGTCTCCTATGCTCTAAGTGTTACGAGTAGATTCCAAGCTAACCCTGGTGAGGGTCACTGGGTAGCTGTCAAGAGTATTCTTAAGTACTTGAGAAGAACTAAAGAATTATTCTTGATTTATGGAGGACACACTTTAGAAGTGTGTGGTTTCACTGATGCTAGTTTTCAGTCAGACAAGGATGATAGTAAGTCGCAATCTGGATTTATATTCACGTTAAATGGTGGTGCTGTGAGCTGGAAGAGTTCGAAGCAAGAAACTACCGCTGATTCTACAACTGAAGCCGAGTATATTGCTGCTTCTGAAGCTGCAAAAGAGGCTGTTTGGATCAAGAAGTTCGTCACCGAGCTAGGAGTGGTTCCTTCCATTGTTGATCCTATGCCTTTGTATTGTGACAACAATGGTGCCATAGCCCAAGCAAAGGAACCTAGGTCTCATCAACGATCCAAACACGTACTTAGGCGCTACCATCTTATTAGAGAAATAGTTGGTAGGAATGATGTAAAGATAGAAAAGGTTCCCACTGATGACAATATAGCTGATCATCTCATTAAGGCCTTGTCCCAGAAAAAGCATGATGCTCATGTAAATGCTTTTGGCCTAAAACAAATGAGTGATTGGTTCTAGTGCAAGTGGGAGTTTGTTAGTGTATGCCCTAAAACCAAGATGGTTTAAAGGTGTTTTGTTTTACACTTATTTATGTTATATTTATCCATGTGGTATTTTTCTTTATCATCTATACTTGTATTTCCATGTTACTTGTTTGATTGATAAAGTCCTTAGAATATTGACTGTGTATTAGAGATTGTAAGGGTTACAATTATGAGACTACTAATACATAAAGTCATATTCTTAAATATCCCTAGTCATAGTATTAATGAGATTGGACATCATTAATACGGATAGACTAGCACATACTTTGCCTCTACTTATGGTAAGTAGTAGTTGATCTCATTGACTATCGTGTGCGTGACACTTAAGCTAGTATGTGGATGCTTGTTTGAGAACAAGTTCATTGGATTGATCCGCCAAGAGTTTCAACTATAGTGCCAATAGTTGAACTCTTAATGGCAATGGTGTAAGTGATCCTTTGACTTGAGATTACCATAGTATCTTGAGTGTGGATTGCTATACTTTGACTCTATTCCTCGGTGCCCGTAAAAGGGTAGCTCATAGGTTAGAGATTGGGTATAGTTTGAAGCATGGAAAGATAGTGAGTAATCAATATAGGATTCACCACTCCTTAATAGGAGAGTATATCCCTTAATGGCCACTTGTTGGAAATATTAACTCATAAATCTTCTGCAGAAGTGATAGTATAACTTGGAAGTAGTTTTCAAGGTTATACATCATGGAGAGTTATATTTCTGGAACAAGAAAATATAAATTAGTCATTTAAAAGTATGCACTATACTTTTAGACTAATTGGGATATAGTGTGGTGAAAGGATATTAATTACACGGTAACATTGTCATTGAAGGGTATGGTCTACCATATGACTTTCCTATTCACTTGGGTGGTCATGATGCATTGCTAGACGCCACTCATGATCTATAAGTATGAATTGATTAATTAGTGAATTAATGATAAATTAAAAGTGTTTAATTTATCTAGCTCAATTAATGAGTTATAATTTATACTTATTGCCAACGTGAATGGAACCTAATGGGTCACACACATAAAGAACAAAATCTTTGGGTTAAAATGTAATTAAGATAAGTATGAGATACTTATGGGGTTAATTTATGAGATAAATTAACTTAAAGGACTTATTTATAAATATTCTAAGTCTTGCAGGAAATTAGTTTCCTAAAAGAAATAAAGTAACTAATTGGTTTCCTTATGGAATAGATTTCCTAAAGGAGAAGGATTAGCTTAAAGTAAGTTGCCTAAACCTTCTTGGTTTCTAATTAGCTTTATTTCCTAAAAGACTAGAATACTTCCTCTATAAATAGGTTCATGCTTTGACTCTTGAATTATTATTGCTACACAAAAAGAAAACTAGTGAGAGAAAATAGAAGAAAGAAAAAGGCACGCCTCTCTCTCTCTCTCTAGGTGTCTCTTTCTCTCTCTCCTAAGGGTTAGGTTTTTTCTTCTTCTTGTGTTCTTAATAATTCAAGGGAGCTAGCACTCAAAAGTCAAAGCAAGCAAGCCTACAAGGTTCCCAAAGAAGTTGTTCGTGTGGATATCGTTAGAGGCTCTACGCTTGGAGGGCTTTTTGTGGTAGATCAAACATCTTCTTCGAAGGATCTTTGCCTAGAAGCATAGAAATCTTCTATGCTTAAGGTAATCTTCATGCAAACCCCCTTGTTAATCATATAGATATGTCAAAGAGATCCATGGTTAAGGTAATAAATTTTTATTTTTCCGCTGGGGACTAATAACTCGTAACTAAATATTCCTACTCACGGAGGGGGGAACGACATGTACGCCACTGCTTCCCACGTGAGTAGACGACTATTTCTAGTCAGATCACAAAAATGACCTAAATTCTAAGTGAAAATGCAACCTGAATGTCAGGCACTGAAATTTTTGTCAAAAATAGATAATAGATAATAAAATATATACAAATCATGCAAAAATGAAAATTTCCTAAAAAATTAGTGTGGGAAATGATATGATACGCACACGAATGCACCTGGCACTAAAATGTCCTAAGGGTCTACTGTTGGACTAGCCTTTTCTAGGGATCCCCACCAGCATTGGACTAGCGGGAAAGCAAGAAAAGCCACAACTAGTATTGGACTAGTGTGGTGGCGGAACAATAAAAACTAATAAAACATAAATCAAAATAATAAAAACATAAATTGAAAGCAAATAAACATATAAAGACATATAAGAGCACATAGAAGCACGTAACACATAGGCATAATATCTAGATGCAAAATCCTAATGAAAGCAGTAAAACAAATAAGCACGTAAGCACGCAAAGGCACTTAAGCCTTAACTATTATATCGGGGAATTAACTACAATTTTAAGGGTGAAAAAATAAAACTGATCTATCTATTACACTTGCTATCTAAATACAAAATTTTTTGCTAAAAATGTGAGAAATACTATCTAGTTATTACATCAGCTAGCTAAATACAAAATATTGCAAAAATAAGGTACATTTAATAATAAAATTCGAATCTAAATAACATGATGTAAATAATTATGAAAAAATATGTAAAATGAAAAAATATGAAGAAAATGCATAAAAATCACATAGGAGTACATTGGAACACATAAAAAAGAAATTAACGAAAAATGGGGATACCTCTTGAAGACCCGGTACAAATGCTTAAAAAATAAACACACACGTCAAGATATAGCGACATAAATGATAAAATGTGAAATATAAAAGTATTGACAAATCGGGGTAAAATATAAATCTTAGTAGTAAGGAACCTAAAAATAAAATTCTATAAAGATTAAGGTGCAAAAATTAGAAATTCACAAAGTCTAAGGGGTGGAGATGCGAGATTAAAGCAAATTAGTGGAGCCAAATGTAAATTCCAGCAAGTAAAGGGCACAAAACGTAAATTCCAGCAACGTAAACACAAAGATCCAGCCACTTAAAGGGACTAAAGATAAAATTACAGCTATATACATGTACTAAAACACAACTTTCAGCAACAATGGGGATTAAAAACCTAAATTCCAGCAACAATAAGGGCTAAAATGAATTTTCAGCAACTTTAGAGAACCAAAAATGAATTCCCAGCAATTTAAAGAGGTCAAAACAAAATTTCCAGCAATGTTTGTTGGGGTAAAATATAAATCACAGCAAGCTTATGGGTCCAGTGAAAATTCCAGCAACTAGTGGGGGGTCCAGGACAAATTCCAGCCATATGTAAAGGACTAAAATGCAATTTTTAGCAATTAATGGGGCCTAAAATCAAAATTTCAGCAATATAATGGGGATCTAAAACAAATTCCAGCAACATGTAAAGGACTAAAATGCAATTTCTAGCAATTAATGAGGTCTAAAATCAAAATTTCAGCAATATAATGGGGATCTAAAACAAATTCCAGCAACATGTAAAGGACTAAATACAATTACAACAGGTCATAGGGACTAAAAATGCAAATTCCAGCAACACAATGGAGAATAATACAAAATACAGGACCTAATTGAAAGAATATAAAGTGTGAGGGGGCAATCCATGAAGATTAAAAAATGTAGTGGCATAGAAAATAAAGACTTAAAAGCATACTAAGAAAACGAACGGAAAACATGGTCAGAAGAAAATTTATAATGTTATGACCATAAAATCATAATATAAAATAGAATAAACTAGACTAGAATAAGTACAACTCAATTCAACAGCCTAGCTTAACCACCCAAACTAGACAAAGCTAGAAATATAAAATTAGGGAAAAACCCAACAGATTCCCCAACCTCTGTTTCTTCAATCAAACAGAAAGAAAGAAAAGACAAAACATAAAAAAAATGCTCCCTAACATTTTCTTTCGTCGGCCTCCAAAGATCTAAACCTTTCCAAAAATACTCAATCCCCCAAAATCAAAAAGAAACTTCTTCAATAGAGAGTTGTTGAACTCTCTCAACTTACAAAATCCCAAATTCTCTTGCCGATTCTTTCTACCCCTACCCGAATCAATTACTCCCAATCTTTTTCAAACTAATTCTTGAACCAACATTCAAATCCTAAGTGCCTCAGGTCCATAAACAAATCGTCACCTATTAGACAAAATCCCAAAAAAATAATCATGAATTTGATGGTATGTAAATGTAAGTAGAAAGAGATTGAGATTAACTTTTTGGCTGACAAAACTGATGGTTCGATGGCAGCAATAAAGGCTGTGATTGGTGGGTCTTGGGGCTGTTATGGTGGATTTGAGCTAAATAAGGGGTGGTTCTATTGATTTGAGATGGTGACTTTGATGTGGCAGAGCCTCCAGTGTGGCTTCCGAGCTGTGATTTGTGGGTTATCTTGTGGTGGTTGAACGGTGATTTTGGGGGGCTAATTTTGACAGACTTGGGTTGGAAATGGTGATTTTTGGGTTTTAATTGGAATTGTTAGTGTGGGTGGAGACGGGGGAGGTAGTCATGATTGTGATGATGGCTTGGTGGTCCGGTGGAAATTGATTTCGTGATTCTATGGTTGTGATGTTGATTGGATTTTTTTTTAAACTAATTTTGGCAGCTAATTTGGGTTTGGCTTGGTCTATCGTTGTGACTGATCTATGGCAGGAACTGGTGGTTCCAGGTTAATGCTACTGTTGGTTTTGTTTTTGCAGGTTGTGGTTGGAATTGTTCACCAGTGGAGGTGGTCCGGTTGGAAATTGACTGGAGGAGATTGAAGACAGAGGAAGAGGGAGGAGGAGGAACGGTTGAGGGTCGGGCCAGAGGTTTGAATGGTGAATGGTGGTGGAAGAAGGGGATGAACAAGAACAGCGAAGAACAATCACAGAAATAAGAACGTAAAAGAAAACCTGAACATTCAATCAAATCCCAAAACAACACTAAAAATGGAAGTAAAATGAATCAAAAAATAAAGACACAAATTAAGTAAGATGTTACCTTTTGAAACTTGGAGATAAGTTGACGATGAACAATAGAATAATCTTGAAGTTGTGATGAATAGTGAACGAAACTTGAAGTAATGGCTAAAGTGTGTGTTTTATGGTGTAAAAATGTGTTTTTTGATCCTAATAGCTAAAAAGAACATGTGTTTGTAGTGTTTTTTTCTCTTGATTTAAGGGGGAGGTATTTGTAGAGCAAGTTGTCTTTGTCACTAAGAATACTACAAAATAACAAAACTACCACCGGTAATGAAAATTCTAATTTTATTTAAAAAAATATTGTTAACCCAAAAAAATTAAAAATTAAAACAAAAAAATGAAAGCAAATTCCAAAATTTGCCAAAAATTCAAAGTAGATCTCAAGATGAAGGTTAGAGCTTAAAACTGGTCAAAATACGTTCACAGTGTGAAATGACGATTTTGCTCCTGGCCAAGGAAAATACACAGAAAAATAGCTATTGACCTTGAAAATTTATGAAAAATTAAAAATAAGCTTAAAACCCTAGGAAATGCATTTATAACTCAAAAATTGATGAAAAATAAATTTAAACTGTAAAATGATGATTTTTCCCTTGAATGCAGTATTTATAGAAAAAATAGCAATCGTTCCTGAAAAAATTAAGAAAATTTAGAAACATGCTTAAAGAATTAGAAAAATAAATTGGGGACTTAAAATGAGCTAAAATGGTGCTCGTGAGGCAAAATTACCATTTTACCCTTGTGCTGGTAAAATATAAAAAGAATACCAATTAAATTCGAAAAAATCACAGAAAATTAAAAAATTCATATGAAAATAAAAATATGAATTTAAAACCCCCAAAGCTAATGGAAAAATATTTATAGATAAAAATTACTTTTTTGCCCCCAAGATTATTGAACAATTAGAATTTGACCCAAAAAATATAAACATGCCCCCCAATGTTTGAAAATAAATGGTGTGTCAAAATTTGGTGTCTATAGGAAAAGTTGAGGATATTGTGTTGGATGAGAAGACCTTAGAGCAAGCAGACCATTATGTGTTACGCCATAGTGATGAAATTGTGAAATTTCGACAGTAAGTACATTTTAGCTTAACGTTTTACATACATTATTGTTTTTAATCTTAAGTACATTATTTTCAATTTAAAAATAATAATCATGTAGGCAATTCATTGACGAGGAGAAAAGAAAATGCCGTCGACATACTCGTCTTAACCAACATGATATAGACAAGTTGGTGAATGAAAATCTTCATCATTGGTTTAGAAACAAGGTAATTAATTTTTTTATTTAATTGAAAATAAGTCAATATTGGTTTTTCCAAAAAACAATAATTCTTGGGTATTGGTGTTGAAAATGAATGATCCACATATTTCAATCGAAATTGAAACCCTTGGCAGAGGCCCTAATAGATTTTCGGGATATGCCATAAATGGTTTTAGATTTTGTACCTTTTCTCATGAAGTGAATTTGAGGAGTCAAAATAGTGGTATTATTAACACTTCAAAAATTGGAGATGTGCATTTGATAGGATTCACACTCGGAAATTTAACACAACTATTTTAGAAATCAAGAACCCATCTATTTAATGAAAATAAAACAACACGAAATATGAGGGACACAAAAATTTAATGTGGTTCGGCTCAATTACCAAGCCTACGTCCACGAAGAGAAAATCGCTCTTTATTGTGAGGGAAAATAAACAAATACAAAAATACAACTTGTATCCAAAGTCCAACCCCTTGTATTTCTTCTCTCACTACCAAGAACTCTCTTACCCTCTCTCTTGTGTGTCTCTTGTACAATGCCAAACCATCTATCAATAGGACACATTACTTTACCAATTCTCAAGTAATCAAGGAGGCAACTTGCCTTAAACTATAGATCCTACAATTAGGAAATTACTTTGGCAACTACTACAAGCAATTAGAAAGGAAACTACTTATTCTTCACACAAGGAAAGAAAGTTACCTAAAAGAAAATTTGTCAATTTCTTAACAAATCTCCACCTTGACATTTTTTCTTTTATCAAACAGCAAACCAAACAATAATATACCCATTTGCCCTTAACTACCAAATATCATGGTATCTAGCTACACATCTGAATCAATACGGATCCTATCTCTACTTGCTTCAATTGGCAATGAACATGTGTAGCTAACTGAGTTCAAATCCTAGTTGACTCGTGAGAGGGGCCTCAATTCAACCTTCTCCTTTGCAGGAATTTTTCCCTTCACCACCATTTGAAATTTAGAAGCACTCTTGGGTCCCTTTTCTTGAGCTCTGTTCCCAATCTATTGAGCTCACCGAAATGATACAAATTTCCATACTTCTTCCCTTTCAAGAGGACCATCCTTTCCATGTATGACTTCTAAGACTCTACCTCACCGAAATAATCATAGCCTTTGGAGTCTAACTGACTCAAGAAATTAGATTTCTTCGCATCATTAGGAGACATATGCCACACCACCCAAAGAATGCAACCGTTCCATCAAGCATTTTGATTTTCACAACTCCAAAACCTTTGACTTCACAAGTAGATCCATCACCCAAAGACACAAAACCTGCCTTTTTTACTTGGAGTGTATCAAAATAATCTAGCTTGGAACAAACATGTGAAATAGAACTAGAATCTAAAATCCATCCATCACAGGCGAAGTATTCATACCCTTAGAGGCTGTGAAGAGTTCTCCATTAGATGCATATCCAACAATTTTTTCATGAGTTTCTCCATCCTTTTTCTATCGATGAGAACAATTTTTCTGGATATGTCCAAACTCATGACATCCATAGCATTGGACTCCACCCTTTCCCTTGACCTTTGAACCACCTTCCTTAGATTCACAGTCAAGTGTTCTCCCTTTTTTATTCTTCACTTGAGTAATTAATGCAGTTTCTTGTGTCTCATCCTGGTTTGTCTTCTTTTTTTTTTCATGAGACAACAATGATGATTGCATATTCTCGAGTTCCAAAGTGTCCTTCTCGTACAACAACGTTGTTAGCACACTTACGTAAGAATCAGGGACTGAAGTAAGAAATAAAAGGGCCTTATCTTCTTCCTCAATTTTCACGTCAATTTTCTAGAGTTGATCTAGAATTAATTGAACGTATTCATGCAATCCATGAGATTTTCACCCCTCTTCCACCTTCAGCCTATAAAGTTGTTGCTTTAGATGTAACTTATTGGATAAAATCTTAGCTAGATAGAGTTTCTTCAATTTATTCCAGAGGTTTGTTGTAGAATCATTCTCATCCACCACATTATTAATAATAACGTCCACGGAGAGAAAACCGCTCTTTATTATGAGAGAAAATAAACAAAAACAATAATACAACTTGTATCCCAAGCCCAGCCCCTTGTATTTCTTCTCTCACTACAAAGAACTTTCTCACCCTCTCTCTTGTGTGTCTCTTGTACAATGCCAACCCACCTACCTATAAGACACATTACTTGACCAATTCCCAAGTAATCAAGGAAACAACTTGCCTTAAACTCTAGATCCTACAATTAGGAAATTACTTTGGCAACTACTACAAGCAATTAGAAAGGAAACTACTTATTCTTCACACAAGGAAAGAAAGTTACCGAAAATAAAATTTGTCAATTTCTTAGCAGAATTACTATGAAAGTGCTTTGCTTGGGTGAACTTTTCTCGATTCATACATACGGGTGATAAATTAGAGGATAATCCATTTGTATTTTCATCTCAAGTTGAGCAAGTCTTCTATGTTCATGACCCTCATCAACTAAATTGGACAGTTGTTTTGAGAACTAAACCAAGAGACCTATTTGATATGGGCAAAGAGTTAGTCACAGATGATTTTATTGCTTTAAATAGTTTCAATTTCCCAATTTTAGATGAAAATGGACATCCAAATTGGCTTCAAATGGATGTAGAGATGTTGTGGCATGAGATCAAAGTTCTCATGTTTCAAAATAAGGTAATAAAGTTGTTATACTTTAGTTTTGTTTTGACTTGTGGTTTTCTATGGTTTTTATGAATATGTTTATGTTTATGATTTATCTTGTTTCTTTATTTTTGGATATTTGTCACACGATTATTACATAACTAATAAATATTTTATCAACTATATTTTAGGTGCACGCAATGTCCCAAAGAACTTAAGGCGCAAGAAGTACAAGATCAATGGCTCAGCTACAAGAAGAAAATGCAGAATTGCCTCAAGATCAAAATCAAGCAGCAAATTCACCGATGATTCAATCAAGAGAAGAAAATATTGAACGCCAAATCAAAGGATATTTGGAAGAGAGGATAGGTCATTTTTAATATAATGTTAAAAATAAATTTTTACTTTTAAATTTGCTTGAATATCTAACACATGCTTTACATTGTTTGTAGACAATCATGGAAAACATTTTCGCAAGTGAGAAAAGACTTTAATGGCTGGTGTATGAAAAATTGAGTCCGACGAATGAATCTTCATTGAAATCAACAAACAAGGAGTTCCATGCATGAAAGAATGCACTACATTGGGTTCTTTTATTGGAGTGTTTGCGAGAAATAGGGGATATGCACCATTAGATATCCCAAAATAGAGTCATAAGGACTTTAGACATTTTAAAGCAAAAACATTAAGGCTTTTAGAGGTAACAAATTATGTTGGTTGTTGTTTTCCTTTTCATATGGTTCTTAT
This sequence comes from Mitragyna speciosa, assembly GCA_024721245.1. Classification (NCBI taxonomy): domain Eukaryota; kingdom Viridiplantae; phylum Streptophyta; class Magnoliopsida; order Gentianales; family Rubiaceae; genus Mitragyna; species Mitragyna speciosa. The sequence continues at coordinate 17,734,715 of CM045571.1, forward strand.
TTTGAGCTATGTTTGCTATCTTTTAGTTTGATGTTGAAGTTTTATGATTCTATTTATTGTTTTTTGAGCAATGGCTGCTATCCCTTTAAACTAATGGATTGGTATTTCTTTTGTAATAGTCGAAATTTGGTTACCCTCCGAAAATAATGTAAGGTAATAGCATAGGTAACGCAGCGGAAAAATAAAAATTTATTACCTTAACCATGGATCTCTTTGACATATCTATATGATTAACAAGGGGGTTTGCATGAAGATTACCTTAAGCACAGAAGATTTCTATGCTTCTAGGCAAAGATCCTTCGAAGAAGATGTTTGATCTACCACGAAAAGCCCTCCAAGCGTAGAGCCTGTAACGATATCCACACGAACAACTTCTTTGGGAACCTTGTAGGCTTGCTTGCTTTGACTTTTGAGTGCTAGATCCCTTGAATTATTAAGAACGCAAGAAGAAGAAAAACCTAACCCTTAGGAGAGAGAGAGAAAGAGAGACGTCTAGAGAGAGAAAGAGGTGTCTCTTTTTAAATTTTTCTCTCACTAGTTTTCTTTTGTGCTGCAATAATAATTCAAGAGTCAAAGCATGAACCTATTTATAGAGGAAGTATTCTAGTCTTTTAGGAAATAAAGCTAATTGGAAACCAAGAAGATTTAGGTAACTTACTTTAAGCTATTCCTTCTCCTTTAGGAAATCTATTCCATAAGGAAACCAATTAGTTACTTTATTTCTTTTAGGAAACTAATTTCCTGCAAGACTTAGAATATTTATAAATAAGTCCTTTAAGTTAAGTTATCTCATAAATTAACCCCATAAGTATCTCATACTTATCTTAATTACATTTTAACCCAAAGATTTTGTTCTTTATGTGTGTGACCCATTAGGTTCCATTCACGTTGGCAATAAGTATAAATTATAACTCATTAATTGAGCTAGATAAATTAAACACTTTTAATTTATCATTAATTCACTAATTAATCAATTCATACTTATAGATCATGAGTGGCGTCTAGCAATGCATCATGACCACCCAAGTGAATAGGAAAGTCATATGGTAGACCATACCCTTCAATGACAATGTTACCGTGTAATTAATATCCTTTCACCACACTATATCCCAATTAGTCTAAAAGTATAGTGCATACTTTTAAATGACTAATTTACATTTTCTTGTTCCAAAAATATAACTCTCCATGATGTATAACCTTGAAACTACTTCCAAGTTATACTATCACTTCTGCAGAAGATTTATGAGTTAATATTTCCAACAAGTGGCCATTAAGGGATATACTCTCCTATTAAGGAGTGGTGAATCCTATATTGATTACTCACTATCTTTCCATGCTTCTAACTATACCCAATCTCTAACCTATGAGCTACCCTTTTACGGGCACCGAGGAATAGAGTCAAAGTATAGCAATCCACACTCAAGATACTATGGTAATCTCAAGTCAAAGGATCGCTTACACCATTGCCATTAAGAGTTCAACCATTGGCACTTTAGTTGAAAACTCTTAGCGGATCAATCCAATGAACTTGTTCTTAAACAAGCATCCACATACCAGCTTAAGTGTCACGCACACCATAGTCAATGGATCAACTACTACTTACCATAAGTAGAGGCAAAGTATGTGCCAGTCTATCCGTATTAATGATGTCCAATCTCATTAATACTATGACTAGGGATATTTAAGAATATGACTTTATGTATTAGAGTCTCATAATTGTAACCCTTACAAACTCTAATACACAGTCAATATTCTAAGGACTTTATCAATCAAACAAGTAACATGGAAATACAAGTATAGATGATAAAGAAAAATACCACATGGATAAATATAACATATAAAACACCTTAAACCATCTTAGTTTTAGGGCATACACTAACAAATAAGAGATTGGATTTTAAAGTCTTTAAATAAGAAACGGAGGGATTATAAGTCATACTTGAAGGCAAAGCCCTATCATTCTAATCCAAGATCTAAAGATGAGATTATTGAAGCTAGACCTAAAGATTTTTTGGAATGTTAATGGCCTGCTTTGGTTAATCAGTGGTTTGACCCCCAAAAACTAGGTTATTAATTATAAATTATTTGTTATCTAACTTATATTTTGATATATTGACTCAATTTAACAAATGTTATTTCCTTTTATATAGAAACTTAGTGAAGTGAATGCTACAAATGCAAAAAAGCAAATAACACCCATATAGTAGGTAGAAAATGCTATGCAAGGCTAAAGAGGGAAATGGTAATGTTTTTAGATAATTATAATTTCGTTTATGTTTCCTATTTGGATTAGTGGTTGGGTGCAATTTGGGATGGCCGTTTGGTAAATTAGCTTTGTTGTTTATTAAATGACGTGATTTTTAAATTTGTGGAATTATTTTCTTTTAGATTCATGTTACGTCTAAAAATCTAGATCTCTAGCACATTGATTTGATAGTTTCACCAAATTAAGTTTCTAATTATATAGATAAAATTAAACTGTATTCATAATTGTCATTAAAATGTATTTTGGAAAATTCTGAAAATAATCAGATGCTAGAAATTGTTGCAGACATGAAGTTCAAGAAATAGGTCAAAAGAATAGTTCTAAAATGCCTAGTGTTTTTATTTAATCACTAGCTTTACAGCAATTCTAATTCTTCATTGTGCAAAGAACATATGGTTAAATGACAAGTTTTATTTGATCACTAGCTTTTTGGTTTGTGAATTATTATTCATCAACAACATGTTTAGCAATATATCATGACAATCCTCCTTGAAGCCATTGTTGATTGATAGCTCTTCAAAATTATGGTCGTGGAAAGGTCTTTTCTTTATCTCTTTGGTTTGCTATCATCAAATATAAATTCCTGGCTAGCAGCCCTTTTTTATATTGTTAAATAATAATTCACAAACTAAAGGAGGATTCATCAATGACCCATATTGTTTAAGGAGTCTTCATGTTTATTAGCTAAACCTAATTAGCTCATTATATTTCGATTTTTGCTGTTTGATATTTTTTATTTACAGGAAGTTGTAGATGGAAAAGAGCCAAATTGACTCACATTTTATGAAGTCATACATAAGAAAAGCAATGGCTCATTTATTGATGAGGAATTGCTGGTGAAAAATTGTAAACTTTTATCTTGTAAAGCAAGTGTCACATGTTAACTTTTATTGTAAAATTATCTAAATAATTTTTATTGGACTTGTACAAGAAGGCCTGTAATCTTTTCGTCGAAAAGGAGACAAATTCAGATGCCAGCTCAAAGGAAATTAGTGAGTAGATTTTCTTGGAAGTTCATGGACTAGAGCATAATGGATGAGTACGTGGTTTAGGCTTAGGGCCAACTCCATCTAGGTATTTTGGTTTTCAGACCATCAATATACCTATCACAAATGGAGGACGTAATGAGTCATCTGAAGTGGATAAGCTAAAGGGGAAATGCATGCCATGGCTACCAAACTACATGCTTTGAGATCTTTCATGTCTCAAAAGTTTCCTAGTGAGAATTAGATGGCTACAACATCGTGTGCTTCATTTGAGGTAAATATTCTTTCATCTTTACTTGAGAATATACACATATGTGGGAGACTTTTTGCTTGGTGTTACATTCAAATATTGCCTAAAGAACAAAGGAGATTGAATGGTTTCACTGTCTTTGCCATGGTAACATATGGTCTCTTTCTTCTCTCTATCTTTCTCTTGCTTGTCTTATAGTTGTGCATTGTAGTATTATTTATAGTTATTGGAACTCATGTTTTGGTACCCTTTTAGCTATTGATTGAGGAAATTGGATAAAAGTTGTCATCTTTATTGTCTTTTTCTGTAATTTGAGTGGAAATGATTATTGATTTTTGAATTATATGATCGAATGGTTTTATTTGTTCTCTCTGTCGGATGAATTGTTTGTCTTTTGTATGTTATAGGGTGTAATGATTCTGTGGAATTCAAGTCTTAATGACTCTTTCTTTGAAGTTAAGTTAGAGTAGTTACTTATGTGTAAGCTCAAAGCCTGTAAAATCGTGAGTTGTTCAAGACTCTCTTGTGGGAATGTGGTAGAGATTCACAAAATGGTGAAGGAAAAAAATGGATTTTTTCTATTTTACTACTGTTGCTACTACTACAACTGATTTTGGGTTGTGGATCATTGTTTTGGACTTTTCGTTTTCCATTTTTTGGGCTATTGTTGGAACTTGGACGTGAAAGTAATAGGAATGCTTTGTTTGTCTAGTGTCTATGTCATGTTAAATAAACTTTAATTGTGATATACCAGGCTCATTAATGTTAATAAAATCCTATTTTTAATTGTGATGACTGCATTGAAGCCATTTGCATTAATGCATGCATTGTTCACATATGATAGATGAATTCATGATCTTGT
>CM045571.1:17739178-17917599 GCA_024721245.1 Mitragyna speciosa
AATCATTTGAAAAGCCGAACATAAAGAAAACTTGCCTAAAGAATTTAAGTTCCAGCAATATGTGTCTGGTTTAGAGAGACTTGGAGGTTTCAATTGAAGGATATCCGAAACAAGTTGAGGATCAAGCTGCCGGGCAAGAAGTTCCCCATTCCATTTCCCATCAACCAAAAATCCCTCACCAAAGCATCATTTGTATGTTCCACCTTCAATGCCAATCTACCATCCCCCTTCCAATTATCAAAATAGAAGCTGGAATTACCCTCTTTCAGGTTCCATACAATGTGCATTTCAGCCTTGTCCCGATTCTTTAGCATGCGTCTCCAAGTTAAAGAATCAACCTCGGATATACCAACCATATTAGGATGAACATAACGACAATATTTAGACCTCAAAAAGGCTAACTAAAGTGAATCAGAAGATCTAAATAACCACCATAATTTAGTGGAAAAGCTTCAAACAAATCTAATAAAGACTGGAAGTCAATTCCCCCTTGATCATATGGATAACATAGATCTTCCCATTTCAACCAATGATACTTAGGTCTGTTATCCACTTCTCCCCAAAGAAAATTTGCCATAATTTTCTTAATGGATCTTAAAACACCTTTTGGAGGATTTGAGGCAGCTAGAATGTGAATTGGAATTGAAGATAACACATGTTTGATTAGAATAATCTTCCCACCAGTCGATAATAACCTGTTCTTCCAAGAATAAATTCGAGAGAGAATGGCCTGTGACATTTCATTAAAATATTCAGATTTCCTCCTTCCCGAATATAGAGGGCAACCTAAATTCTTTACTGGGAAATTTCTACTAGAAAAACCCATAGCCCTTCCAATAGAAACTCTTCTTTGAGAGGACGTTTTCCTATGTACCATGAAGCAACTCTTACTAGAATTAATTTTCTGCCCGGAGACCGATTGATAGTCACCAAGAAGCTTCATCAATCTCCTCAAAGATGTAACTCCTGCATTACAAAAAATTAGCACATCATCAGTAAAAGACAAATGTGACACTGTAGGACAACCCCTTGGCACTGAGAAGCACAAAGAAGGGCAGGTGTCAAACAACAAATTCAGACTCCGAGACAAAACCTCCGCTCCCAAGATAAACAATGTTGGAGAGATAGGATCCCCTTGCCTGAGCCCACAAGTAGATTTGAAAAATCTGTAAGAAGAACCATTTAAAATCACCGAAAACCAAGAATTATATATTAATCTCCAAATCATGTCAATAAAAGTTTCTCCAAATCCAAAAGATCGCAGAACTTTAGTGAGGAATAACCAAGAAACTCGATCATAAGCTTTAGCCATATCCAGTTTCAAAGCCACATTACCTCCTCTACTTTTCCTTCCAATCCCAATATTTATTTCTTGAGCCAAAAGAATGTTCTCTGAAATCAACCTCCCCCATACAAAACCACACTGATTACCAGAGATAAGTCTAGGAAGTACCAATGCCAACCTATTCACAAGAATCTTGGACAGAACCTTGTTCATAAAATTGCATACACTAATAGGTCGAAATTGTGAAAATTCTTGAGGTTGCTGTATTTTTGGAATCAAAACAATAGAAGTGGCCGTTACACTCCTTGGAAGCTCCAATCCAAAGAAAAAACCAACTACTGCATAAAACACATCTTGCTTGATAATATCCCAAGCAAAAGTAAAAAATTTCCTTGAAAAACCATCCAGACCAGCTGAGCTATTACCATCCATAGAGAAAATAGTATTTTTTACTTCTTCAATAGAAGGACATGCACTCAAGAATTGATTATCCTCTTGAGAGATAATACTGGGAATCACTCGAAGCATATCAAAAGAAAAAGGACCTTCTTCTGAAGAAAATAAATCTTGAAAAAGTTGAACTGCCTCTTTTCCAAGCTCTTCATCAGACTCCACCCAATCGCCATTTTCCCTTTTAATACGATAAACCACCGCCTGAGCCCTTCTTTGCTTGACTGCAACGTGAAAAAATTTTGTGTTTCTATCCCCATCTTGTAACCACTGAACTCTAGATTTTTGCTTCCAAAACAACTCCTCCACAGACAAATGAAATTGTAATGAAGCTCTAGCTTGAGCTAGTAAATCAAGAGCTTCTTGGGACTCATCATCCTCCACTCTATTTTTGGCTTCCATTAGCTTCCTCTCTGCCTCTTTTACATTGCTAAAAATATCACCGAAATTCAGTTTATTCCATTGCTTCAAATGAGCCTTCAATCGTCGTAACTTAGAGGACAGAACCTCCAAGGGATTTCCATCTTGTACATGCTGCCAAGAGGACTGAACCACTTCCAGAAATTTTGCATGTCGTGTCCAAGCATTTAAAAACCTAAATGGTTTAGGTTTATTGTCCAAGCTAGTCTTCAGGATTCTTTCTTGAATTCTTTCTAGGGCTTTCTTTCTTACCTCACAAAAATGTAAGGTAATAAGGGGAGTAACGCAGCGGAAAATTTAAAAATTTATTACCTTAGCCATGGATCTCTTTGATGTAATCTATACGATTAAAGGGTTGTTTAGCACAAATACCTCAAGCATAGAAGGTTTCTATGCTTCAAAGGGCAAGATCCTATTCGATGAAGGTGTTGATCTACCATGAAAAGCCCTCCAAGTGTCGAGCCTCCAACGGTATCCACACGAACATGATCTTTAGGAACCTTTGGGCTTGCTTGCCTTGCCTTTTGAGTGCTAGCTCCCTTGAATGATTCATGAAGAACACAAGAAGAAAGAAAGAAGTTGAAACCCTAACAATTAGGGAAGGAGGTGTGGCGTTTTTCTTGGAGAGAAAAACCGCCACCAAGCTCTCAATTTTTCTCTCTCTAAATTTTGTGTTATGTTTCATCAATCATTCAAGAGTCAAGGCATGGACTTATTTATAGATGTAGTATCCTAGTCTTTAAGGAAACAAGAGCAATTGGAAACCAAGAAGGTTTAGGAAGCTTACCTTAAGCTAATCCTATTCCTTTAGGAAACCTAATTCCAAAAGGAAACCAAATAGCTTCTTAATTCCTTTTAGGAAACTAATTTCCATCAAGACTTAGAATATTTATAATTAAGTCCTTTAAGTTAATTTATCACATAAATTAACCCCATAAGTATCTTATACTTATCTTAATAACAATTTAACCCAAAGACCATGTTCTTATTGTGTGTGACCCATTAGGTTCCATTCACGTTGGCAATAAGTACAAATTATAACTCATTAATTAATTAATTAAGAGCCAGATAAATTAACACTTTAATTTATCATTAATTCACTAATTAATTAATTTGCACTTATAGATCATGAGTGGCGTCTAGCAATGCATCATGACCACCCAAGTGAATAGGAAAGTCATATGGTAGACTACACCTATCAATGACAATGTTACCGTGTAATTAATATCCTTTCACCACACTATATCCCAATTAGTCTAAGAGTGTAGTGCGCACTCTTTAAATGACTAATTAATGATTTCTTGTTCCCGAAATATAACTTTCCATAAAAGTATAACCTTGAAACTCTTTCAAGTCATACTTTCACTTTTGCGCAAAAGATTCTTTAAGTCATATTTCAACAAGTGGCCAATCCGGGATATACTCTCCTATAATAAGGAGTGGTGAATCCTATATCGATTACTCACTATCCTTCCATGCTTCATACTATACCCAATCTCTACCGTATGGGCTACTCTTTTACGAGCACCGAGCAATAGAGTCAAAGCATAGCAATCCACACTCAAGATACCATGGTAATCTCAAGTCTAAGGATCACTTACACCATTGCCATTAAGAGTATAATTCATTAGCACTATGAATAGTAACTCTTGGCGGATCAATCCAATGAACTTGTTCTCTAACAAGCATCCACATACCAGCTTAGGTGTCACACGCCATAGTTGACGAGATCAACTACTACTTACCATAAGTAGAGGCAAAGTATGTGCTAGTCTTCCCATATTAATGATGTCCAATCTCATTAATACTACGACTAGGGATATTTAAGAATATAACTTAATGTGTAATAAGAGTCTCATCATTGTAACTCTTACAATCTCTTATACACAGTTAATATTCTATGGACTTTATCAAATAAACAAGTAATATTAATAACAAGTATTAAATGACAAAGAAAATGCCACATATATAAGTATAACACGAAATAAGCGTAATAAAAATCCCAAAAACTAACTTGGTTTTTAGGGCATACACTAACAAAAGAATTGGATAAATATCTCATTCAGCTCGCAGCACCGCGAATCGCGCCTTCTCCGTCTTCGCCGTCCACCCACCATCTATACCGTGGTATATTCTCAGGCTTCGCCAATTCATATCGTCTCATTTATCTTTATCTGGTAATATCTCACTACTTTTAGTATGTCATGAATTGAGTTTCTTTAATTCAATTATGCAATTTATTAAGGTCCTTCTTTCTATTGCATTTGTTTGTATGATTTTTTCATTGATTTTACCATTATGAGCGTTGGCACAAATGTACCGAAAATCTAGCATTTTTAATTTCTTGAAGAAAACTGATTTTCTTTCTATATTATTCTTGAGGAACACTGATTTTGTTTCTGTATTTTTTTTCTTTTTTGTGTTTATGATCAAAGTTTGATTTAGCTTTTATTAATAAAGCCAAAGTTAGAGTTTTTTTTTATTTGCGGAAGAGACCAAGGGTTGTTGGTGTCTATTTTTTTGCATGTGAAGTATTTGTATCTATAAATTAGATTAATGCTTTTAGAGAGCTTATTTTAGCAAATTATTTTGTTCAATTTTGAGAGGGCATCTGTGTATGTGATGAGAGATATTTTGTTTTTAATGGGGATTATCATTAATATCTACTTTTTGATTAATTCTAAGTACAATCTAATAATTTTTTGACTTACCTACTAGAGTTTGGTATTGTAGTTATTTTCATGATTGAATTCATTTGTAAAAATCTCCTATGCATATGGTAGTAATAAGACTTACCTTTAAGGGCTGCTCAGTAAAAATTTCTTTAATGCGATATATGTGATCTCTTTCAAGAAGCATTGTTATCGTGACTATATGATGATTATTATTGAAAGTTAAGCCAGGGATAGAACTCTTATATAATCAATAAATTGACAGTTTGAAACTTTGTAAATTGTTAGGTTTATGCATAGCTTATGTGTAGTTCTACATTGGTTTGATTAAGAAAAATTAATGTCAAATATATAGGTAAGGGTTGAAATTAATTAGCTTAAGCTTTTGGACTAAAATTTGGTTCCATCTTGTACACTTAGCCTCTTTGTTGGACTATCCCATGGATTTCTCCCTAACATAAACTTTGAAGGATTACACTCAGATTAGCATATTCATTCGAACTGCATAAATATATCAATGTGCATACCATCAAGCCTTATTAACTGCTCAATATTTTGAGGTTAAAAGCATAAAAAAGCTATTTTGTCTTTCTGTAAAACTCAGCTATTAAAAATGTGTCTTAGCCCTATTGCAATCAAACATGCTTTACTGAGTTTAAGTGTTCTATTTTGCAGTTAAACATAAAAAACCTAGTATGATTCTTTCTTTCGCTTCTTGTCATCATAAAGCTCATACAACTAGCACCATGAATCCTGTTCGAAGTTTTGTAGTTTCATGCCGTCAATAAATTTGAGCATCATTGCTTTTATTAGAGCAATCAATAAAATTACTAAAGGACACAATTAAAGTAGAAAAAGAAAAAAAATCAACGGATATTTGAAAGCAGTAAATGGGGTGAAACCTAAGTCAACATTAAGTTATGGAAGTCAAAGTTGACATAGCTATACCAATGGCTATAATATGACCCTATGAAACTAACAACTAGCAATGAGGATGGATGGTCTATATCCTTTCTTTGTGCCAACTGTAACTAAAACATTTAAGCAGAAGCTTTGTCTTAGGTTGGCAGTTGCCCTAATGTTGTGTGATTGTGAATAATTTGTTAAAGTATTTTCTAGTGCCATTCATTGATATAAATTTTACCTGCATGTATCCATTGTGTGCCATATATGTGGATGACATATTGTTGATGGGAAACGACATACCTTTACTATAAACCGTAAAGGTATGGCTGTCCAAGAGTTTCTCCATGAAAGATTTAGGAGAGGCAACCTATATTCTGGGAATTAGGATCTATAGAGATAGATCCAAGAGGTTGCTTGGTCTCAGTCAATCGACATACATAGACAAGATGCTAAAGAGGTTTAGCATGGAGCAATCGAAGAAAGGGTACTTACCTATGAGACATGGGATTACTCTTTCGAGAGACATGTGTCCTAAGACACCTGTCGAGATTGATAGCATGCAAAAGGTTCCTTATGCCTCGGCAATAGGATCCATTATGTATGCTATGCTATGTACGAGACCCGACGTCTCCTATGCTCTAAGTGTTACGAGTAGATTCCAAGCTAACCCTGGTGAGGGTCACTGGGTAGCTGTCAAGAGTATTCTTAAGTACTTGAGAAGAACTAAAGAATTATTCTTGATTTATGGAGGACACACTTTAGAAGTGTGTGGTTTCACTGATGCGAGTTTTCAGTCAGACAAGGATGATAGTAAGTCGCAATCTGGATTTATATTCACGTTAAATGGTGGTGCTGTGAGCTGGAAGAGTTCGAAGCAAGAAACTACCGCTGATTCTACAACTGAAGCCGAGTACATTGCTGCTTCTGAAGCTGCAAAAGAGGCTGTTTGGATCAAGAAGTTCGTCACCGAGCTAGGAGTGGTTCCTTCCATTGTTGATCCTATACCTTTGTATTGTGACAACAATGGTGCCATAGCCCAAGCAAAGGAACCTAGGTCTCATCAACGATCCAAACACGTACTTAGGCGCTACCATCTTATTAGAGAAATAGTTGGTAGGAATGATGTAAAGATAGAAAAGGTTCCCACTGATGACAATATAGCTGATCATCTCACTAAGGCCTTGTCCCAGAAAAAGCATGATGCTCATGTAAATGCTTTTGGCCTAAAACAAATGAGTGATTGGTTTTAGTGCAAGTGGGAGTTTGTTAGTGTATGCCCTAAAACCAAGATGGTTTAAGGTGTTTTGTATTTACACTTATTTATGTTATATTTATCCATGTGGTATTTTTCTTTATCATCTATACTTGTATTTCCATGTTACTTGTTTGATTGATAAAGTCCTTAGAATATTGACTGTGTATTAGAGATTGTAAGGGTTACAATTATGAGACTCTAATACATAAAGTCATATTCTTAAATATCCCTAGTCATAGTATTAATGAGATTGGACATCATTAATACGGATAGACTAGCACATACTTTGCCTCTACTTATGGTAAGTAGTAGTTGATCTCATTGACTATGGTGTGCGTGACACTTAAGCTAGTATGTGGATGCTTGTTTGAGAACAAGTTCATTGGATTGATCCGCCAAGAGTTTCAACTATAGTGCCAATGGTTGAACTCTTAATGGCAATGGTGTAAGTGATCCTTTGACTTGAGATTACCATAGTATCTTGAGTGTGGATTGCTATACTTTGACTCTATTCCTCGGTGCCCGTAAAAGGGTAGCTCATAGGTTAGAGATTGGGTATAGTTTGAAGCATGGAAAGATAGTGAGTAATCAATATAGGATTCACCACTCCTTAATAGGAGAGTATATCCCTTAATGGCCACTTGTTGGAAATATTAACTCATAAATCTTCTGCAGAAGTGATAGTATAACTTGGAAGTAGTTTCAAGGTTATACATCATGGAGAGTTATATTTCTGGAACAAGAAAATATAAATTAGTCATTTAAAAGTATGCACTATACTTTTAGACTAATTGGGATATAGTGTGGTGAAAGGATATTAATTACACGGTAACATTGTCATTGAAGGGTATGGTCTACCATATGACTTTCCTATTCACTTGGGTGGTCATGATGCATTGCTAGACGCCACTCATGATCTATAAGTATGAATTGATTAATTAGTGAATTAATGATAAATTAAAAGTGTTTAATTTATCTAGCTCAATTAATGAGTTATAATTTATACTTATTGCCAACGTGAATGGAACCTAATGGGTCACACACATAAAGAACAAAATCTTTGGGTTAAAATGTAATTAAGATAAGTATGAGATACTTATGGGGTTAATTTATGAGATAAATTAACTTAAAGGACTTATTTATAAATATTCTAAGTCTTGCAGGAAATTAGTTTCCTAAAAGAAATAAAGTAACTAATTGGTTTCCTTATGGAATAGATTTCCTAAAGGAGAAGGATTAGCTTAAAGTAAGTTGCCTAAACCTTCTTGGTTTCTAATTAGCTTTATTTCCTAAAAGACTAGAATACTTCCTCTATAAATAGGTTCATGCTTTGACTCTTGAATTATTATTGCTACACAAAAAGAAAACTAGTGAGAGAAAATAGAAGAAAGAAAAGGCACGCCTCTTCTCTCTCTCTAGGCTGTCTCTCTTCTCTCTCTCCTAAGGGTTAGGTTTTTTCTTCTTCTTGTGTTCTTAATAATTCAAGGGAGCTAGCACTCAAAAGTCAAAGCAAGCAAGCCTACAAGGTTCCCAAAGAAGTTGTTCGTGTGGATATCGTTAGAGGCTCTACGCTTGGAGGGCTTTTTGTGGTAGATCAAACATCTTCTTCGAAGGATCTTTGCCTAGAAGCATAGAAATCTTCTATGTTTAAGGTAATCTTCATGCAAACCCCCTTGTTAATCATATAGATATGTCAAAGAGATCCATGGTTAAGGTAATAAATTTTTATTTTTCCGCTGGGGACTAATAACTCGTAACTAAATATTCCTACTCACGGAGGGGGGAACGACATGTACGCCACTGCTTCCCACGTGAGTAGACGACTATTTCTAGTCAGATCACAAAAATGACCTAAATTCTAAGTGAAAATGCAACCTGAATGTCAGGCACTGAAATTTTTGTCAAAAATAGATAATAGATAATAAAATATATACAAATCATGCAAAAATGAAAATTTCCTAAAAAATTAGTGTGGGAAATGATACGAAACGCACACGAATGCACCTGGCACTAAAATGTCCTAAGGGTCTACTGTTGGACTAGCCTTTTCTAGGGATCCCCACCAGCATTGGACTAGCGGGAAAGCAAGAAAAGCCACAACTAGTATTGGACTAGTGTGGTGGCGGAACAATAAAAACTAATAAAACATAAATCAAAATAATAAAAACATAAATTGAAAGCAAATAAACATATAAAGACATATAAGAGCACATAGAAGCACGTAACACATAGGCATAATATCTAGATGCAAAATCCTAATGAAAGCAGTAAAACAAATAAGCACGTAAGCACGCAAAGGCACTTAAGCCTTAACTATTATATCGGGGAATTAACTACAATTTTAAGGGTGAAAAAATAAAACTGATCTATCTATTACACTTGCTATCTAAATACAAAATTTTTTGCTAAAAATGTGAGAAATACTATCTAGTTATTACATCAGCTAGCTAAATACAAAATATTGCAAAAATAAGGTACATTTAATAATAAAATTCGAATCTAAATAACATGATGTAAATAATTATGAAAAAATATGTAAAATGAAAAAATATGAAGAAAATGCATAAAAATCACATAGGAGCACATTGGAACACATAAAAAAGAAATTAACGAAAAATGGGGATACCTCTTGAAGACCCGGTACAAATGCTTAAAAAATAAACACACACGTCAAGATATCGCGACATAAATGATAAAATGTGAAATATAAAAGTATTGACAAATCGGGGTAAAATATAAATCTTAGTAGTAAGGAACCTAAAAATAGAATTCTATAAAGATTAAGGTGCAAAAATTAGAAATTCACAAAGTCTAAGGGGTGGAGATGCGAGATTAAAGCAAATTAGTGGAGCCAAATGTAAATTCCAGCAAGTAAAGGGCACAAAACGTAAATTCCAGCAACGTAAACACAAAGATCCAGCCACTTAAAGGGACTAAAGATAAAATTACAGCTATATACATGTACTAAAACACAACTTTCAGCAACAATGGGGATTAAAAACCTAAATTCCAGCAACAATAAGGGCTAAAATGAATTTTCAGCAACTTTAGAGAACCAAAAATGAATTCCCAGCAATTTAAAGAGGTCAAAACAAAATTTCCAGCAATGTTTGTTGGGGTAAAATATAAATCACAGCAAGCTTATGGGTCCAGTGAAAATTCCAGCAACTAGTGGGGGGTCCAGGACAAATTCCAGCCATATGTAAAGGACTAAAATGCAATTTTTAGCAATTAATGGGGCCTAAAATCAAAATTTCAGCAATATAATTGGGATCTAAAACAAATTTCAGCAACATGTAAAGGACTAAAATGCAATTTCTAGCAATTAATAGGGCCTAAAATCAAAATTTCAGCAATATAATGGGGATCTAAAACAAATTCCAGCAACATGTAAAGGACTAAAATGCAATTTCTAGCAATTAATGAGGTCTAAAATCAAAATTTCAGCAATATAATGGGGATCTAAAACAAATTCCAGCAACATGTAAAGGACTAAATACAATTACAACAGGTCATAGGGACTAAAAATGCAAATTCCAGCAACACAATGGAGAATAATACAAAATACAGGACCTAATTGAAAGAATATAAAGTGTGAGGGGGCAATCCATGAAGATTAAAAAATGTAGTGGCATAGAAAATAAAGACTTAAAAGCATACTAAGAAAACGAACGGAAAACATGGTCAGAAGAAAATTTATAATGTTATGACCATAAAATCATAATATAAAATAGAATAAACTAGACTAGAATAAGTACAACTCAATTCAACAGCCTAGCTTAACCACCCAAACTAGACAAAGCTAGAAATATAAAATTAGGGAAAAACCCAACAGATTCCCCAACCTCTGTTTCTTCAATCAAACAGAAAGAAAGAAAAGACAAAACATAAAAAAAATGCTCCCTAACATTTTCTTTCGTCGGCCTCCAAAGATCTAAACCTTTCCAAAAATACTCAATCCCCCAAAATCAAAAAGAAACTTCTTCAATAGAGAGTTGTTGAACTCTCTCAACTTACAAAATCCCAAATTCTCTTGCCGATTCTTTCTACCCCTACCCGAATCAATTACTCCCAATCTTTTTCAAACTAATTCTTGAACCAACATTCAAATCCTAAGTGCCTCAGGTCCATAAACAAATCGTCACCTATTAGACAAAATCCCAAAAAAATAATCATGAATTTGATGGTATGTAAATGTAAGTAGAAAGAGATTGAGATTAACTTTTTGGCTGACAAAACTGATGGTTCGATGGCAGCAATAAAGGCTGTGATTGGTGGGTCTTGGGGCTGTTATGGTGGATTTGAGCTAAATAAGGGGTGGTTCTATTGATTTGAGATGGTGACTTTGATGTGGCAGAGCCTCCAGTGTGGCTTCCGAGCTGTGATTTGTGGGTTATCTTGTGGTGGTTGAACGGTGATTTTGGGGGGCTAATTTTGACAGACTTGGGTTGGAAATGGTGATTTTTGGGTTTTAATTGGAATTGTTAGTGTGGGTGGAGACGGGGGAGGTAGTCATGATTGTGATGATGGCTTGGTGGTCCGGTGGAAATTGATTACGTGATTCTATGGTTGTGATGTTGATTGGATTTTTTTTTAAACTAATTTTGGCAGCTAATTTGGGTTTGGCTTGGTCTATCGTTGTGACTGATCTATGGCAGGAACTGGTGGTTCCAGGTTAATGCTACTGTTGGTTTTGTTTTTGCAGGTTGTGGTTGGAATTGTTCACCAGTGGAGGTGGTCCGGTTGGAAATTGACTGGAGGAGATTGAAGACAGAGGAAGAGGGAGGAGGAGGAACGGTTGAGGGTCGGGCCAGAGGTTTGAATGGTGAATGGTGGTGGAAGAAGGGGATGAACAAGAACAGTGAAGAACAATCACAGAAATAAGAACGTAAAAGAAAACCCGAACATTCAATCAAATCCCAAAACAACACTAAAAATGGAAGTAAAATGAATCAAAAAATAAAGACACAAATTAAGATGTTACCTTTTGAAACTTGGAGATAAGTTGACGATGAACAATAGAATAATCTTGAAGTTGTGATGAATAGTGAACGAAACTTGAAGTAATGGCTAAAGTGTGTGTTTTATGGTGTAAAAATGTGTTTTTTTATCCTAATAGCTAAAAAGAACATGTGTTTGTAGTGTTTTTTTCTCTTGATTTAAGGGGGAGGTATTTGTAGAGCAAGTTGTCTTTGTCACTAAGAATACTACAAAATAACAAAACTACCACCGGTAATGAAAATTCTAATTTTATTTAAAAAAATATTGTTAACCCAAAAAAATTAAAAATTAAAACAAAAAATGAAAGCAAATTCCAAAATTTGCCAAAAATTCAAAGTAGATCTCAAGATGAAGGTTAGAGCTTAAAACTGGTCAAAATACGTTCACAGTGTGAAATGACGATTTTGCTCCTGGCCAAGGAAAATACACAGAAAAATAGCTATTGACCTTGAAAATTTATGAAAAATTAAAAATAAGCTTAAAACCCTAGGAAATGCATTTATAACTCAAAAATTGATGAAAAATAAATTTAAACTGTAAAATGATGATTTTTCCCTTGAATGCAGTATTTATAGAAAAAATAGCAATCGTTCCTGAAAAAATTAAGAAAATTTAGAAACATGCTTAAAGAATTAGAAAAATAAATTGGGGACTTAAAATGAGCTAAAATGGTGCTCGTGAGGCAAAATTACCATTTTACCCTTGTGCTGGTAAAATATAAAAAGAATACCAATTAAATTCGAAAAAATCACAGAAAATTAAAAAATTCATATGAAAATAAAAATATGAATTTAAAACCCCCAAAGCTAATGGAAAAATATTTACAGATAAAAATTACTTTTTTGCCCCCAAGATTATTGAACAATTAGAATTTGACCCAAAAAATATAAACATGCCCCCCAATGTTTGAAAATAAATGGTGTGTCAAAATTTGGTGTCTATAGGAAAAGTTGAGGATATTGTGTTGGATGAGAAGACCTTAGAGCAAGCAGACCATTATGTGTTACGCCATAGTGATGAAATTGTGAAATTTCGACAGTAAGTACATTTTAGCTTAACGTTTTACATACATTATTGTTTTTAATCTTAAGTACATTATTTTCAATTTAAAAATAATAATCATGTAGGCAATTCATTGACGAGGAGAAAAGAAAATGCCGTCGACATACTCGTCTTAACCAACATGATATAGACAAGTTGCTGAATGAAAATCTTCATCATTGGTTTAGAAACAAGGTAATTAATTTTTTTATTTAATTGAAAATAAGTCAATATTGGTTTTTCCAAAAAACAATAATTCTTGGGTATTGGTGTTGAAAATGAATGATCCACATATTTCAATCGAAATTGAAACCCTTGGCAGAGGCCCTAATAGATTTTCGGGATATGCCATAAATGGTTTTAGATTTTGTACCTTTTCTCATGAAGTGAATTTGAGGAGTCAAAATAGTGGTATTATTAACACTTCAAAAATTGGAGATGTGCATTTGATAGGATTCACACTCGGAAATTTAACACAACTATTTTAGAAATCAAGAACCCATCTATTTAATGAAAATAAAACAACACGAAATATGAGGGACACAAAAATTTAATGTGGTTCGGCTCAATTACCAAGCCTACGTCCACGAAGAGAAAATCGCTCTTTATTGTGAGGGAAAATAAACAAATACAAAAATACAACTTGTATCCAAAGTCCAACCCCTTGTATTTCTTCTCTCACTACCAAGAACTCTCTTACCCTCTCTCTTGTGTGTCTCTTGTACAATGCCAAACCATCTATCAATAGGACACATTACTTTACCAATTCTCAAGTAATCAAGGAGGCAACTTGCCTTAAACTATAGATCCTACAATTAGGAAATTACTTTGGCAACTACTACAAGCAATTAGAAAGGAAACTACTTATTCTTCACACAAGGAAAGAAAGTTACCTAAAAGAAAATTTGTCAATTTCTTAACAAATCTCCACCTTGACAATTTTTCTTTTATCAAACAGCAAACCAAACAATAATATACCCATTTGCCCTTAACTACCAAATATCATGGTGTCTAGCTACACACACTGAAACAATATGATCCTATCTCTACTTGATTCAATTGGCAAATGAACATGTGTAGCTAACTGAGTTCAAATCCTAGTTGACTCGTGAGAGGGGCCTCAATTCAACCTCTCCTTTTGCAGGAATTTTTCCTTCACCACCATTTGAAATTTCGAAGCACTCTTGGGTCCCTTTTCTTGAGCTCTATTCCCAATCTATTGAGCTCACCAAATGATACAAATTTCCATACTTCTTCCCTTTCAAGAGGACCGCCTTTCCATGTGTGACTTCTAAGACTCCACCTCCACCGAAATAATCATAGCCTTTGGAGTCTAACTGACTCAAGGAAATTAGATTTCTTCGCATCATTGAGACATATGCCAAACCACCCAAAGAGCAAACCGTTCCATCAAGCATTTTGATTTTCACAACTCCAAAACCTTTGACTTCACAAGTAGATCCATCACCCAAAGACACAAAACCTGCCTTTTTTACTTGGAGTGTATCAAAATAATCTAGCTTGGAACAAACATGTGAAATAGAACTAGAATCTAAAATCCATCCATCACAGGCGAAGTATTCATACCCTTAGAGGCTGTGAAGAGTTCTCCATTAGATGCATATCCAACAATTTTTCATGAGTTTCTCCATCCTTTTTCTATCGATGAGAACAATTTTTCTGGATATGTCCAAACTCATGACATCCATAGCATTGGACTCCACCCTTTCCCTGGACCTTTGAACCACCTTCCTTAGATTCACAGTCAAGTGTTCTCCCTTTTTATTCTTCACTTGAGTAATTAATGCAGTTTCTTGTGTCTCATCCTGGTTTGTCTTCTTTTTTTTTTCATGAGACAACAATGATGATTGCATATTCTCGAGTTCCAAAGTGTCCTTCTCGTACAACAACGTTGTTAGCACACTTTCGTAAGAATCAGGGACTGAAGTAAGAAATAAAAGGGCCTTATCTTCTTCCTCAATTTTCACGTCAATTTTCTAGAGTTGATCTAGAATTAATTGAACGTATTCATGCAATCCATGAGATTTTCACCCCTCTTCCACCTTCAGCCTATAAAGTTGTTGCTTTAGATGTAACTTATTGGATAAAATCTTAGCTAGATAGAGTTTCTTCAATTTATTCCAGAGGTTTGTTGTAGAATCATTCTCATCCACCACATTATTAATAATAACGTCCACGGAGAGAAAACCGCTCTTTATTATGAGAGAAAATAAACAAAAACAATAATACAACTTGTATCCCAAGCCCAGCCCCTTGTATTTCTTCTCTCACTACAAAGAACTTTCTCACCCTCTCTCTTGTGTGTCTCTTGTACAATGCCAACCCACCTACCTATAAGACACATTACTTGACCAATTCCCAAGTAATCAAGGAAACAACTTGCCTTAAACTCTAGATCCTACAATTAGGAAATTACTTTGGCAACTACTACAAGCAATTAGAAAGGAAACTACTTATTCTTCACACAAGGAAAGAAAGTTACCGAAAATAAAATTTGTCAATTTCTTAGCAGAATTACTATGAAAGTGCTTTGCTTGGGTGAACTTTTCTCGATTCATACATACGGGTGATAAATTAGAGGATAATCCATTTGTATTTTCATCTCAAGTTGAGCAAGTCTTCTATGTTCATGACCCTCATCAACTAAATTGGACAGTTGTTTTGAGAACTAAACCAAGAGACCTATTTGATATGGGCAAAGAGTTAGTCACAGATGATTTTATTGCTTTAAATAGTTTCAATTTCCCAATTTTAGATGAAAATGGACATCCAAATTGGCTTCAAATGGATGTAGAGATGTTGTGGCATGAGATCAAAGTTCTCATGTTTCAAAATAAGGTAATAAAGTTGTTATACTTTAGTTTTGTTTTGACTTGTGGTTTTCTATGGTTTTTATGAATATGTTTATGTTTATGATTTATCTTGTTTCTTTATTTTTGGATATTTGTCACACGATTATTACATAACTAATAAATATTTTATCAACTATATTTTAGGTGCACGCAATGTCCCAAAGAACTTAAGGTGCAAGAAGTACAAGATCAATGGCTCAGCTACAAGAAGAAAATGCAGAATTGCCTCAAGATCAAAATCAAGCAGCAAATTCACCGATGATTCAATCAAGAGAAGAAAATATTGAACGCCAAATCAAAGGATATTTGGAAGAGAGGATAGGTCATTTTTAATATAATGTTAAAAATAAATTTTTACTTTTAAATTTGCTTGAATATCTAACACATGCTTTACATTGTTTGTAGACAATCATGGAAAACATTTTCGCAAGCGAGAAAAGACTTTAATGGCTGGTGTATGAAAAATTGAGTCCGACGAATGAATCTTCATTGAAATCAACAAACAAGGAGTTCCATGCATGAAAGAATGCACTACACTGGGTTCTTTTATTGGAGTGTTTGCGAGAAATAGGGGATATGCACCATTAGATATCCCAAAATAGAGTCATAAGGACTTTAGACATTTTAAAGCAAAAACATTAAGGCTTTTAGAGGTAACAAATTATGTTGGTTGTTGTTTTCCTTTTCATATGGTTCTTATTTTGAGCTATGTTTGCTATCTTTTAGTTTGATGTTGAAGTTTTATGATTCTATTTATTGTTTTTTGAGCAATGGCTGCTATCCCTTTAAACTAATGGATTGGTATTTCTTTTGTAATAGTCGAAATTTGGTTACCCTCTGAAAATAATGTAAGGTAATAGCATAGGTAACGCAGCGGAAAAATAAAAATTTATTACCTTAACCATGGATCTCTTTGACATATCTATATGATTAACAAGGGGGTTTGCATGAAGATTACCTTAAGCACAGAAGATTTCTATGCTTCTAGGCAAAGATCCTTCGAAGAAGATGTTTGATCTACCACGAAAAGCCCTCCAAGCGTAGAGCCTGTAACGATATCCACACGAACAACTTCTTTGGGAACCTTGTAGGCTTGCTTGCTTTGACTTTTGAGTGCTAGATCCCTTGAATTATTAAGAACACAAGAAGAAGAAAAACCTAACCCTTAGGAGAGAGAGAAAGAGAGACGTCTAGAGAGAGAAAGAGGTGTCTCTTTTTAAATTTTTCTCTCACTAGTTTTCTTTTGTGCTGCAATAATAATTCAAGAGTCAAAGCATGAACCTATTTATAGAGGAAGTATTCTAGTCTTTTAGGAAATAAAGCTAATTGGAAACCAAGAAGATTTAGGTAACTTACTTTAAGCTATTCCTTCTCCTTTAGGAAATCTATTCCATAAGGAAACCAATTAGTTACTTTATTTCTTTTAGGAAACTAATTTCCTGCAAGACTTAGAATATTTATAAATAAGTCCTTTAAGTTAAGTTATCTCATAAATTAACCCCATAAGTATCTCATACTTATCTTAATTACATTTTAACCCAAAGATTTTGTTCTTTATGTGTGTGACCCATTAGGTTCCATTCACGTTGGCAATAAGTATAAATTATAACTCATTAATTGAGCTAGATAAATTAAACACTTTTAATTTATCATTAATTCACTAATTAATCAATTCATACTTATAGATCATGAGTGGCGTCTAGCAATGCATCATGACCACCCAAGTGAATAGGAAAGTCATATGGTAGACCATACCCTTCAATGACAATGTTACCGTGTAATTAATATCCTTTCACCACACTATATCCCAATTAGTCTAAAAGTATAGTGCATACTTTTAAATGACTAATTTACATTTTCTTGTTCCAAAAATATAACTCTCCATGATGTATAACCTTGAAACTACTTCCAAGTTATACTATCACTTCTGCAGAAGATTTATGAGTTAATATTTCCAACAAGTGGCCATTAAGGGATATACTCTCCTATTAAGGAGTGGTGAATCCTATATTGATTACTCACTATCTTTCCATGCTTCTAACTATACCCAATCTCTAACCTATGAGCTACCCTTTTACGGGCACCGAGGAATAGAGTCAAAGTATAGCAATCCACACTCAAGATACTATGGTAATCTCAAGTCAAAGGATCGCTTACACCATTGCCATTAAGAGTTCAACCATTGGCACTTTAGTTGAAAACTCTTAGCGGATCAATCCAATGAACTTGTTCTTAAACAAGCATCCACATACCAGCTTAAGTGTCACGCACACCATAGTCAATGGATCAACTACTACTTACCATAAGTAGAGGCAAAGTATGTGCCAGTCTATCCGTATTAATGATGTCCAATCTCATTAATACTATGACTAGGGATATTTAAGAATATGACTTTATGTATTAGAGTCTCATAATTGTAACCCTTACAAACTCTAATACACAGTCAATATTCTAAGGACTTTATCAATCAAACAAGTAACATGGAAATACAAGTATAGATGATAAAGAAAAATACCACATGGATAAATATAACATATAAAACACCTTAAACCATCTTGGTTTTAGGGCATACACTAACAAATAAGAGATTGGATTTTAAAGTCTTTAAATAAGAAATGGAGGGATTATAAGTCATACTTGAAGGCAAAGCCCTATCATTCTAATCCAAGATCTAAAGATGAGATTATTGAAGCTAGACCTAAAGATTTTTTGGAATGTTAATGGCCTGCTTTGGTTAATCAGTGGTTTGACCCCCAAAAACTAGGTTATTAATTATAAATTATTTGTTATCTAACTTATATTTTGATATATTGACTCAATTTAACAAATGTTATTTCCTTTTATATAGAAACTTAGTGAAGTGAATGCTACAAATGCAAAAAAGCAAAATAACACCCATATAGTAGGTAGAAAATGCTATGCAAGGCTAAAGAGGGAAATGGTAATGTTTTTAGATAATTATAATTTCGTTTATGTTTCCTATTTGGATTAGTGGTTGGGTGCAATTTGGGATGGCCGTTTGGTAAATTAGCTTTGTTGTTTATTAAATGACGTGATTTTTAAATTTGTGGAATTATTTTCTTTTAGATTCATGTTACGTCTAAAAATCTAGATCTCTAGCACATTGATTTGATAGTTTCACCAAATTAAGTTTCTAATTATATAGATAAAATTAAACTGTATTCATAATTGTCATTAAAATGTATTTTGGAAAATTCTGAAAATAATCAGATGCTAGAAATTGTTGCAGACATGAAGTTCAAGAAATAGGTCAAAAGAATAGTTCTAAAATGCCTAGTGTTTTTATTTAATCACTAGCTTTACAGCAATTCTAATTCTTCATTGTGCAAAGAACATATGGTTAAATGACAAGTTTTATTTGATCACTAGCTTTTTGGTTTGTGAATTATTATTCATCAACAACATGTTTAGCAATATATCATGACAATCCTCCTTGAAGCCATTGTTGATTGATAGCTCTTCAAAATTATGGTCGTGGAAAGGTCTTTTCTTTATCTCTTTGGTTTGCTATCATCAAATATAAATTCCTGGCTAGCAGCCCTTTTTTATATTGTTAAATAATAATTCACAAACTAAAGGAGGATTCATCAATGACCCATATTGTTTAAGGAGTCTTCATGTTTATTAGCTAAACCTAATTAGCTCATTATATTTCGATTTTTGCTGTTTGATATTTTTTATTTACAGGAAGTTGTAGATGGAAAAGAGCCAAATTGACTCACATTTTATGAAGTCATACATAAGAAAAGCAATGGCTCATTTATTGATGAGGAATTGCTGGTGAAAAATTGTAAACTTTTATCTTGTAAAGCAAGTGTCACATGTTAACTTTTATTGTAAAATTATCTAAATAATTTTTATTGGACTTGTACAAGAAGGCCTGTAATCTTTTAGTCGAAAAGGAGACAAATTCAGATGCCAGCTCAAAGGAAATTAGTGAGTAGATTTTCTTGGAAGTTCATGGACTAGAGCATAATGGATGAGTACGTGGTTTAGGCTTAGGGCCAACTCCATCTAGGTATTTTGGTTTTCAGACCATCAATATACCTATCACAAATGGAGGACGTAATGAGTCATCTGAAGTGGATAAGCTAAAGGGGAAATGCATGTCCATGGCTACCAAACTACATGCTTTGAGATCTTTCATGTCTCAAAAGTTTCCTAGTGAGAATTAGATGGCTACAACATCGTGTGCTTCATTTGAGGTAAATATTCTTTCATCTTTACTTGAGAATATACACATATGTGGGAGACTTTTTGCTTGGTGTTACATTCAAATATTGCCTAAAGAACAAAGGAGATTGAATGGTTTCACTGTCTTTGCCATGGTAACATATGGTCTCTTTCTTCTCTCTATCTTTCTCTTGCTTGTCTTATAGTTGTGCATTGTAGTATTATTTATAGTTATTGGAACTCATGTTTTGGTACCCTTTTAGCTATTGATTGAGGAAATTGGATAAAAGTTGTCATCTTTATTGTCTTTTTCTGTAATTTGAGTGGAAATGATTATTGATTTTTGAATTATATGATCGAATGGTTTTATTTGTTCTCTCTGTCGGATGAATTGTTTGTCTTTTGTATGTTATAGGGTGTAATGATTCTGTGGAATTCAAGTCTTAATGACTCTTTCTTTGAAGTTAAGTTAGAGTAGTTACTTATGTGTAAGCTCAAGCCTGTAAAATCGTGAGTTGTTCAAGACTCTCTTGTGGGAATGTGGTAGAGATTCACAAAATGGTGAAGGAAAAAAATGGATTTTTTCTATTTTACTACTGTTGCTACTACTACAACTGATTTTGGGTTGTGGATCATTGTTTTGGACTTTTCGTTTTCCATTTTTTTGGGCTATTGTTGGAACTTGGACGTGAAAGTAATAGGAATGCTTTGTTTGTCTAGTGTCTATGTCATGTTAAATAAACTTTAATTGTGATATACCAGGCTCATTAATGTTAATAAAATCCTATTTTTAATTGTGATGACTGCATTGAAGCCATTTGCATTAATGCATGCATTGTTCACATATGATAGATGAATTCATGATCTTGTTCTAATGTAATGCAAAGCTACATTGGCATAAACTTTCTTTGTGCTCTTGTGTTATGATTGAATGGTCATTTAGCTGTGTGATAGAGTGAATTTATGGATGCTTTGCCAAGTTCTTTAGCTATTGAATCACAAAATCACTATTTTGGTGGAGGGTGTCATTCGGTATCCTCTCAATGTGGTTGGGGTGGGGGGTAATGGACATTATAACTTGTTTGATGGCACATATATAATAAAGTACAGTTAATGTCTATTCATAATCATAACATGCCATGACTATAGCCTTCCTAAACACACTTGAGCAGTTCTATCTCAATATAAGTTTAACTTTTTAATTGGCCTTTGTTTGATATCTTTGCATGCAAATATGATACCCTAATTGAAGTATTTTGATCTACTGATCTATGTCAATGTCTTAAGCTATGACTTGTCATTAACTTGGATGTGTTATGTGGAGGATACTGTAACTACCGTGTAAACAATTACTTTAGGTAATGTTAGTGTATGCCCTAAAACCAAGTTGGTTTTTGGGATTTTTTATTACGCTTATTTCGTGTTATACTTATATATGTGGCATTTTCTTTGTCATTTAATACTTGTTATTAATATTACTTGTTTATTTGATAAAGTCCATAGAATATTAACTGTGTATAAGAGATTGTAAGAGTTACAATGATGAGACTCTTATTACACATTAAGTTATATTCTTAAACATCCCTAGTCGTAGTATTAATGAGATTGGACATCATTAATATGGGAAGACTAGCACATACTTTGCCTCTACTTATGGTAAGTAGTAGTTGATCTCGTCAACTATGGCGTGTGACACCTAAGCTGGTATGTGGATGCTTGTTAGAGAACAAGTTCATTGGATTGATCCGCCAAGAGTTAATATTCATAGTGCTTATGAATTATACTCTTAATGGCAATGGTGTAAGTGATCCTTAGACTTGAGATTACCATGGTATCTTGAGTGTGGATTGCTATGCTTTGACTCTATTGCTCGGTGCTCGTAAAAGAGTAGCCCATACGGTAGAGATTGGGTATAGCATGAAGCATGGAAGGATAGTGAGTAATCGATATAGGATTCACCACTCCTTATTATAGGAGAGTATATCCCGGATTGGCCACTTGTTGAAATATGACTTAAAGAATCTTTTGCGCAAAAGTGAAAGTATGACTTGAAAGAGTTTCAAGGTTATACTTTTATGAAAGTTGTATTTCGGGAACAAGAAATCATTAATTAGTCATTTAAAGAGTGCGCACTACACTCTTAGACTAATTGGGATATAGTGTGGTGAAAGGATATTAATTACACGGTAACATTGTCATTGATAGGTGTAGTCTACCATATGACTTTCCTATTCACTTGGGTGGTCATGATGCATTGCTAGACGCCACTCATGATCTATAAGTGCAAATTAATTAATTAGGGAATTAATGATAAATTAAAGTGTTAATTTATCTGGCTCTTAATTAATTAATTAAAGAGTTATAATTTGTACTTATTACCAACGTGAATGGAACCTAATGGGTCACACACAATAAGAACATGGTCTTTGGGTTAAATTGTTATTAAGATAAGTATAAGATACTTATGGGGTTAATTTATGCGATAAATTAACTTAAAGGACTTAATTATAAATATTCTAAGTCTTGATGGAAATTAGTTTCCTAAAAGGAATTAAGAAGCTATTTGGTTTCCTTTTGGAATTGGTTTCCTAAAGGAATAGGATTAGCTTAAGGTAAGCTTCCTAAACCTTCTTGGTTTCCAATTGCTCTTGTTTCCTTAAAGACTAGGATACTACATCTATAAATAAGTCCATGCCTTGACTCTTGAGAGATTGATGAAACATAACACAAAATTTAGAGAGAGAAAATTGAGAGCTTGGTGGCGTTTTTCTCTCCAAGTAAAAACGCCACACCTCCATCCCTAATTGTTAGGGTTTCAACTTCTTTCTTCTTCTTGTGTTCTTCATGAATCATTCAAGGGAGCTAGCACTCAAAAGGCAAGGCAAGCAAGCCCAAAGGTTCCTAAAGATCATGTTCGTGTGGATACCGTTGGAGGCTCGACACTTGGAGGGCTTTTCATGGTAGATCAACACCTTCATCGAATAGGATCTTGCCCTTTGAAGCATAGAAACCTTCTATGCTTGAGGTATTTGTGCTAAACACCCTTTAATCGTATAGATTACATCAAAGAGATCCATGGCTAAGGTAATAAATTTTTAAATTTTCCGCTGCGTTACTCCCCTTATTACCTTACAGGTAATTGGCTGGAGTATTTATTTTTAGCACCTTTTGGTTTTTAGAATATCTATCTTTAGTTTTATATACTAGATTATGCTTAACAATCCAAACTTTTATAGGCAAAGAATTTTCTTAATTTGGAAAGTCAAAGAGAAACGAAGAAATTTAGTGAAAGAATTGGATCCTAAAAACAATGAAATTGTGTGTCAGACAAATAGTGATCTTAGTAGGTGTGATTTCTTGTTAAATGTTCTTTCTTGACTTGTTTAGCGTTTGATGTTTCAAACTATGAAACAGATTTGACGCAATTGCATGTATATTCAATTCCTGTTTGCTTAAGAGCATATAAACTGCTAAATTCATTAGATAGCCAAAGATTTCATGAAGAGGTCAGTTTTGCTATCTTGAGCATTCTTATTTATTTTGATCTCAATTTCTTAATTCGTGCTCTCTTGACATAAAGCTCTGTAACAAACTGTCTTGATCTTTGTATTGGTAGTTCTGAGTTTCTCTAATTTCGAAATATGAAACAAAACCATCTTGTTGTGTATCTTATCTATTAACTACTGATTGGTTTCAACATCTTAGGTTTTCTAGCACTTTCTATTCCAATATGGATGCCATGCTGATATTAACTGGAAGAAAATTGTGTTTTCTAAGCATATAATTAATTTTTTATATGAACCAAGGCATGTTGTGGAATGGGAAGTTTGACTAGAAATATGTTCAATTGTTTGGGCATCAGGCCTTGTGTGGAGTTGAATTACATCAGTAAACTTTAATTGCTATATATATCATTGGTGTTTTCTCTATTTTCTTTTAAGTGATTGGGGAAAAAAAAGAAATCTAACATTTTTATTATTTTGGATTGACACAAAACTAAGCTATCATGTTAATGATTTGAAATGGATTGATTGATTTATTTTTGATTTAGTGTTCTTATTTGTTTTGTATAGTTTTGAGCATATAATTGATTTTTGTTTATTTGATCAAGTTGAACAGGCCAGATAATCAATCTCTTTAGCTTATTACAAGTTTGACTCGTTTTGGACATGGTTTACAAGCAGAATTCATATCATGCGACAGGGGAAAATTATCGCAATGATATATTGTCTTTTTGTTCATGCTATAGAATACCATTAGTAGACAAGTCAAGACTTGTTATTATTGTAGAAATTTTAAAAGATGACCTTTCATTATCTTTTTGTAAAGATTAAATCGTAATGAAAGTACGTTTAAAGTTAACTTGGTATTCTGTTTCACACACACACTCTCATTTGCACAATTGGTTTTATTATTTATTGATCAAATTTATAAGAGCTAGAGGCAATATGCAAAGTTCATAGAGGTAGTTTTAAACACCCCAACAATAGCTTAATCTCACAAAAATATAAAGTGGTTTAAACGGGAGGGATTGGGAATCTGGGATGAGAGGAGAAGAGATGAAGAGCTGTTGGTTTCATAAAAAATTGTATATTCATTTGAAGGGTAGTTTTGAAAAGTGAATTAGTATTGCTCTGGCATTAAATTTTTTGCTCTGGCAATATCATTTGCCAATATTGTGGACTACAATTTTCTTGCCCCAGTAATTTTGCCGAAATACCAAAAGTACCTCCAAAAGTCAATACTCAAAATTTGTTGGGTCCATTCACAACTATAGTTTTGCTTCCAATGCCTTTCCTTTGTGTTTGAGCATATCCCTTATCCTTCAAAACCCAAATTGCTCTCACATCGATCAGGCTACGTATCTCTCCAACCTATACTAGTTTCTTTTAGATGAGTTTGATTTTGGTATTTGTTTTTAGTTTGGTGTTTTTGTTTTTGTGTTTTTTTTGGGGGGGGGGGTTGATGAGTTCATTTATGGATGTTCTAGAGTTAAATAACGTTGGATTTATATTTCTTGTTATAGACAATGTAATTTTAACAAAATTAAAACTACCAGTTGTTTATGAATTAATTTAAATAGCATATTTATAGTCCAATTAGATATTGTCATATTTCACCTGTATTCGGAAAATTAGTTGTTTAAGTTACCACTTACCACGTATAGTGCTCCACATGATAAGATGAGTGATTTGAGCAATTAAATATTTTAGAGTGGTTCCTCCAATTAAATTATGTTAGATCACATGTGCTTAAGCTTATCCAATTAATAATATATGCGCTCGAATTTGGAAAAGTAAGATGGGCAGAAAATTAACCACAAGGGTCGTAAAATGTAATCTCAAAACAGAATAGAACAATCAGGCACATTTCAAGGTATCAAGAAAAGAAAGATGATGAATCCGAGAAATAGAAGTCACTGAAATGTATTTTCCTCCAATTTTTTCCTACGTCAATTCACAATTAAAATAAAGAGACAATTTAGTGTACTGGCAATTTATTTGATTTAGTTTATTTAATTTTAGTTCCAATCAATTTAAATTAGGTCTTAAGATTAAAGGAATAGAATTTAGACTCACAACTGGTCTGCACTAGGAATAGATGATACCGAGCCAAATTTTGTCATTTTCCTTCTCAATTGAGCTTCTGAACCCACTGTTGATTTTTTGAAAGACCAAGATGTTAGGTAATCAACAGGCTAATAAACAATTGAGGCAGCGCAATTTAAAATTGATTTCTAAACAGGATCATTAATTATCTATACAAAATAGAAACGTACCTTTTGATGAAGTAATAAAACGAATTAACCTGATCAAAGATACGCGATATCAATCACAGCCACACACGTATCCGGCTTCTAAGGTATCCATACGAACACCTTCTTGGGATCCTCATCATAATTGATCAACATCAAGTGAATATGCTAGATCCACTTGATACGTCCCCAACATGAAGAAAATTGTATAAAGAAAACTAAAATTTCTCTCTATGATTTTTTAACATTACGTATTGTATATGTCGTGTCAAATCTTGGTGTTTAGGACTTATTTATAGAGTAATAATTAAGACATCTTGTCCAACAAGAATTCAGTAATAAGGAACC
This sequence comes from Mitragyna speciosa, assembly GCA_024721245.1. Lineage (NCBI taxonomy): Eukaryota > Viridiplantae > Streptophyta > Magnoliopsida > Gentianales > Rubiaceae > Mitragyna > Mitragyna speciosa. The sequence continues at coordinate 17,765,379 of CM045571.1, forward strand.
CTTACCTATTAGGAAATCTTACCAAATAAGATATTTAGTAAGTTTTAATTTCCTTCAAAAGGAAATTCTTCCACTACTATAATTCTTCTATTTATTAATAAGTCCTTAGGATTAATTATCTCACAAATTAATCTCATAATTATCACATAATTATTTAAATCAATTTAATCCAATAATTAGTTCTATTGTGTGTGACCCTTTAGGTTCCTAATCACTTGGCAATAAATATAAATTATAATCTTAAAATTAATTGGCTTTAGTACAAAACCAACAAACTCCCACTTGGACTAAAGTCAATTTAGTCACAAGGATTCTAAGATTGGATAAACTAAACAACTTTAATTTATCATTAATCAAAATTAATTAATTTATATTTATAGAATAAGAATGGCCTCTAGCCAGGCATCATGACCACCCAAGTGTTAGGAAAGTCAAGTGATTGACTTCACCTATTCATGAACCAGATTCCGTATAGTTATTATCTTTTCACCATACTATATCTCAAATTAGTACAAGAGTAAGGTATAGGTGACAACTCTTAATGTACTAATTATTACTATTTCTTGTTCTCGAAATTCAACTCCATTTTTCAATAAATTTAGAACTTTTCTAAATTATTGATTAGTTTGCAAACATTTTTGAGTTGATATTTCAACAAGTGTGGCCACAATAGGGATATACTCTCCCACTATTAGGAGCGGTGAATCCTATATTGATCATATATTATCAATTCGTATTTCTTATTATACCCCACTTCTATTGTACACATGACCAATTACGAATTATGGACTAATAAAGTCAAAGTACAACAATCCACACTAAAGATACTCTTATGATCTCAAGTCAAAGGATCATTTGCACTACTGTCATGTAGAGATTATGCCATTGGCACTCAAATAGTTAACCTTATGGAAATCTCTAAGCAGATCAATCCAGTGAATTTGTTCTCTAACAATCCACTCATATAGCATCATATATGCTAATCTATTTGTATTAACAATGTCCTTGATATTGTTAATACTATGATTAGGGATGCTTTAAGAATAATAAATATTATTCTAAGGACTTTATCATTAAGAAAATAAATAAATTTCAAAATGATAAAATGCCATATCATTATTACTGCATAAATAACAATCAAATATAATAGTTTGTCAAATTACAAGTCAATCTCCCACTTTGACTAAAACCAATCATTCATATACTCTATGTTGAATGAATATACATGACTATCATGTTTCTTTTGGGATAATGCTTTAGTCAATGGATCAACTATATTATCCTTAGTAGAAATTTCATCTATCTTTAAAACATTTTTACCAATTATTTCTTTAAATAAATAGTATAGCCAAAACACTTGTTTGGATCATAAATGAGACCGTAAGTTCAATAATGAACTTCTAAATCCAACTGAGCTTCTAAAGCTTAAAAGCACTTGGCCTTCATTGTAAGTTCTAGATCCAATTGAGCTTCTAAAGCTTAAAAGCACTTAGCCTTTATTGTAGAATCTATTGTAGGATCTAGCTTAGAATTCTTGTAATTAGCAACACCACTATTCAACGTGAACACAAGTATAGATTACAATCTATTATCATTGTTAAATAATTAAATATTTACATCTATAAACTCATACACTTCTAAAGTGTAAACTCCATAAGTCAAGAATAATCCATTAATTCCTTTTTAAGTATTTTAGGATATTCTTGACAACTATCTAGTGACACTCATCAGAATTAGATTGATATTTGCTCATAAGACTTTGAGCATAGGAGACAATAGGTCTCGTACATAGCATAGCATACACTATAGATCCTATCGCAGAAGCATAGGGATCCTTTGTATGTTACAATCTCGACAGGTGCCTTACGACACGTCTCTCGAAAGGATAATTTCATGTCACACAGAAACCCTTCGTTTGATTGCTCCATGCTAAAATTCTTTAGCATCTTGTCTATATATGTAAATTGAGAGACCAAGCAACCTCTTAGATCTATCTCTATAGATCTAATTTTTCAAAAATAGGTTGTCTCTCTCCTAATGTTTCATGCACAAATTCTTGGACAAACACACCACACACCACGTTGAGAAAGACCAACTTCCTATGTACCATACTCTTTCCTTAGCGGCCTTGAAAGGGAGGTCCTCCTTATGATGAAGCATAGATATGTGGTTTCTCAACAACAACATGTCATGCACATAAAGTGTTAAGAAAAATTAGTGCTCCCACTCACTTTCTTCTATACACAAGGCTCGTCTTCGTTTTTGAGAAAATCAAACTCATTGATCATCTCATCAAAACGAATGTTCTAACTCCTTGATTTGTAAGTAATCATATTACTATCCATGTCAATCTTTCTTTTAAAGATTCTCTTGCACCTTATGAGTTTTACTCCTTTGGGTGGTTTGACTAAGGTCCATATCTTGTTGTCGGACATGGAATCCATTTTGGATTTTATAGTTTTATGCCGCTTCAAAAAGTTTACATATGACATGGCATCTTCCTAGCAAGTAGAATCGTCATCAATTATGACTAGCACATCATTACTCTCATTTATAAGAACTCTATATCTCTAAAGAGAATGATGTACTTTACTAAAACTATGAAGATTTTGTGTAACTTGAGCTTTCGTTTGTGCCTCATCAATATATGGCTTAAGCTTAGGTTCCAACTGTTATTTTTGTAAGTTTGCGGTTCTTGAATTTCTTTAAATTCTACTTTACTCCCATTGCCTCTTTTAAGAATAAACACTTTGTTTAGAAAGATAGCATGTCTTGAGACAAACGATTTTGCTCAAGGCAATTGTAGAATAGCATCCTAAATTTTCTTTAGAATACCCCACAAACAAACATTTATATGACTCAGTCTCAAACTTGTTTGATGTGTCCACTTCACATAAGCAAAACATCTCCAAATTTCATGTGACCAAGAATTAATTTCTTACCATACCATATCGTATATGGGGTGGTATCAATCAATTTTAGTTGGAACTCAATTAATTGTATAGGAGACGATTTCGAAGGCAAGTTACCAAAACTAGATTGGAAGTGTATTGTCTCATCACATAACGTACCATATCCAATAGGGTACAATTCTCCTCTTTGGACATTTTGAAACTCGTGACTCAAGTATTCTCCAGCCCGATTAGATCTTAGTACTTGAATACTCTTGTTAATTTGTTTCTCTACTTCAAGTCTAAAAGTCTTGAACTTTTCAAATTTATCAGATTTGTGTTTCATAAGATACACATAACCATATCTAGAATGGTCATTAGTGAAGTATGAGAAACTACCTTTAGCATAGATCGATATTGGGTTACAAACATCAGAATGTATAAACCCAAAAGGATCACTATCACATTCACCTTTTCAATAAAAGATATCTTGGTCATTTAAATAAGTAAATAAGATTCACATGTCTCATAAAATTCATAATTGAATGAGTCCAAGCATACATCTTTATGCAACTTGGATATACATTTCTAATTTACATGGCCAAGTCTAAAATGTCAAAAATAAAATTGCTTCAAAATATCACGTTTTGTCTCTTAATGTTTATGTTGAAAATGGACTCATCAAAACCTAGAATATTTAAGCCATTGTTTAATAAGCTAGTATTACTTAGAACGCCATTACAAAAAAAGAATAACATTTATTCTTTTGAGTAATGGTAAATCTATTCACATCTAATGCAAATATAGATATATGTTCTTTGTAAGCACTAGAATATATTAGCAATCATTTAATTCTAGAATAAGCCCATTTAACAAAGTAAGTATATAAGTCCCTATAGTTAATGTAACTACTATTGCTCCATTCCTTACACATAGTTCGACTTTTCCCTTTCCAAAAATCTACTATTCTTAAGATCTTGCATATTTGTGTAAATATGAGATCCAAATCTAGTATCTAATACTCAAGAATCTTGATTAGTAGATTACTTTATCTCAATCATAAAGCCTTATCGACTTGTAAGTCTTAAGACGAGCCCTACAATACCCTTTCTAAGACTAAGTTTTCCTTTATTAGAAACACGTGCCTATAGATTTGTTCATATTGATCATACCATTATTCTTTGTCATGCTATTTGTGCCTTCACAAGACTAGCCATGGGTTTTCCCTTGACAAGCAATAAGGTGTCCGTTGATTTCTTGATGGATTACCTTTTAGATATCCTAAATTGTGCATCAAACAACCTTTGAAAGATGCACAATCATGGACAAAACATCCATCATGTTATGCTACTTTTATAGCTCAGAAATTATACATGATTTTATGATACAAGCACTAGTATCATTATCATATTTATGCATCTCACATGCATTTTTATTTCCTAGCTATTATTGTCACTTAAGACAATTGGAATCTAGGTATCAAAAACATAATCTATATTCATATGTTTGAGAACCATTCTCAAGTTTATACTAGTCCAAAAATTCATATTAAAATGGAGTTCTATAAAGTGGGTTACGTGTTCACATGATTATACATTCTACAACAAGAAAATAAAGAAAGAATATGACTTCATATTTATGCAATAAACAAATCCAAATAGAAAATATGGACATAAAAATTTTGGCTTTGCTCCCACTATTTTATCCAAATCAATATCCTTCAAAATTGATTCAAGAATTTTCATAAAATTCTTAGTGGACTAGGATCCTATTTTAATTATTTTTTTATCTTGAGTTAGCTCAACAAATCAAAAATAATTTTAACAAGTTAGCTTAACAAATCAAAAATAATTTTAACAAGTGTGTAACAACTACCAATTATAACTTTTGTAACTCTTAGATAGTTAGGTATCAACCTTTGATATACATATCACATATGTCTCCTAACCCCTTACCTCAAAGACACATGACCTTGAGTTAGCTCAACAAACCATGAGCCTTTGTTAACTCAGACCCATTATCCAGAAATCACATCTCATAGTAGAAACATATTCTAGGTAGAACAACATTGAGTTAACTCAACAAGTTATTCGAACAAGAACTTGTTTAAACTATAATAATGGAAGGCAACTATTCATGATTTAATATTTTAATTGAATTAAAACTATTATTTAGAGGTCATATCTCATCGTAAACATATTCTAAGTAGAATAACCTTGAGTTAGCTCAATAAGTTATTCTAACATGAATTGTTTAAATTATAATAATAGTTATGATATATTTCTTTTATTTAAATCAAAACCATTATTTAGAGATTGTATCTCATAGTAACAAATATTCCTGGTAGAATAACCTTGAATTAGCTCAATAAGTTATCCAAACAAGAATTATTTATACTAGAATAATGGAAGTGATCTATTTTTATATTTTTAATTGAGGGATAAATTATGGTCTCATCGTATACATATATCATATATGAAAATAAATATTTGATCAAATAAAGCATACAATATGCAATAAAATAAATCACATTATGCTGTCAAATATAAAATTCATATATGATATTTCATTCAAATAAAATAAATCTTATTATTTTATCAACCATAAATCACATATAATAAAACATTCAAATAATCACATTAAATGAATATTTAAGATTATTGTCATGAATCTATATGTATATTAATTCTAATCACATTAGAATTGATTTAATCGAATAATTTGAGAAGATTCTGGGCAAAAATAATTAACAACAATTATTGGGCTATTTAGCAAAGGAAGAAAGAAAACAAGGGTCAAAACGCAAAAGAGGAAAAATTCCCTTTTCTGCTGCAATCAAGCACACATTTGACAGAGGAACCTTTTTTTATTTTAATAATCTAAGGGCTAAACGATGCCGTTTTGGGTTGCCTGGCATGGTCAACCATGTTCGTTGACCAACTGAAAGAAACCATTGTTCACTTTTTTTTTTTTTTTTTTTAATGAGACGTCATCAAACGACGTCGTTTGAGGCATAGGGTTGAAAACCCAAAATTTTGCCGCCACCCTTTCGTCTTCTATCCTTTTCGGCGACGGCTCCCGGCAACTTTGGTGGGTTCCGGTCTGCATATTCAGACCAATTTCTAGCCAACAAAACTCCGATGAGTCCCAGTTCACAAGCGCGAGTTGTCCTCAGGATGTGGTGGCAAACTATTTGGTTTGTTGCTTCGGCCGCGGCCAGAACTTTTCTGGCAGTGCAACAGGACGCGACGATACAGCTCGCCGGTGGTGTTTCCTTGTCGCCTTTCACTTATCCCACTACCAGATCAGATCGCGTGTTGTGGGTCTTTGCTGTGGCGTGTGACCATATTTTTCTGGTCACGACCACCAAGCTGCTTCAACGCCGGGGATTGCTCCAGACGCATTCTAGTCGCGCAATCGGATGCGATCGCCGGCAGCCTCTTGGCCGTCGGATTGGCAAACCTTAAGCTTCTACCGGAGACCTTTCCGGCTGTTGTGCCCAATTTGTGAGATCCATTAGCCGGAACAATTTCTGACAACACAAACCCACATCATTCTTTTTTTAAATTTTAATCCAAAAATCCAAAAGACAAGATTTTCAAATTTTTTTTAATGATTTTGCACCGAAGTAAAATTCCAGAAACACTTTTCAAGAATTTTAGAAAAAAAATTTTTCTTTACTTGTTCGGTCAAAAACAAAATTAGAAATCAATCACACAATTTTTTTTCCCATAAGTATTTTGAAACAAATTTCAAAATACAATTTCTCATATTCAATTAAATCACATATACATATAATTAATTCATGACAGGATATCATGTACAGATAATCAAAACATATTGTTCTGATACCACTGTTAGGTAATCAACATGCCAATAAACAATTGACGCAGTAGAATTTAAAATTGATTTCCAAGTAGGATTATTGATTATCTATACAAAATAGAAACGTACCTTTTGATGATGTAATAAAACGAATTAACCTGATCAAAAACACGCGATATCAACCACAGCTGCACACGTGTCCGGCCTCTAACGTATCCACACGAACACCTTCTTGGGATCCTCATCAGGATTGATCAACACCAAGTGAATATGTTAAATCCATTGGACACGTCCCCAACATGAAGAAAATTGTATAAAGAAAACTAAATTTTCTCTCTATGATTTTTTAACGTTACATATTGTATATGTCGTGTCAAATCTTGGTATTTAGGACTTATTTATAAAGTAATAATTAAGAGATCTTGTCTAACAAGAATTCAATAATAGGTAACCCTTACCTATTAAGATATCTTACCAAATAAGCTATTTAGTAAGTTTTAATTTCTTTCAAAAGGAAATTCTTCCACTACTATAATTCTTCTATTTATTAATAAGTCCTTAGGATTAATTATTTCACAAATTAATCTCATAATTATCACATAATTATTTCAATCAATTTAATCCAAGAATTAGTTCTATTGTGTGTGACCCTTTAGATTCCTAATCACTTCGTAATAATTATAAATTATAATCTTAGAATTAATTGGCTTTAGTACAAAACCAACACAACAGCCTTCTAGGTATAGGGTTTATTTGTATAAAAATATAGCTTTAATAAAATTTTCTATTTCGGTGACTCATTATACCTAAAATTTATTCCAAAGTGGCGAATCTAATTTTTTTTTTTTTTTGGGAAAGCCCCTGTTTCCTAGATTTGTTTTGCCTGTAGACTGTCACATTTTCAAGCCCTCTCTCATTTTTTTTTACCCTTTACTAAGTTTTTTTATTAAAAGTCCAAAAACAAAAACTGCCTTATCATTTTATTGTAATTTTATTTATCTTTCTTACAAAATTTAGCTAAAGCACAATTTGATTTGCTTTCAAATTCCACTTTCAAGTGGTTTTTTCTTAGTTTTTACTTTTTTATTTTTAACACCAGTTTTATTTCTATTCTATTTTTACAATTAAGAAAAATGGTCCCATGACAAATCCATTATTTAATCTTTGGATGACCTTGTTTAGCAAATCAGACATTTGTATGGAAGTCAGGGGTCAAGTAATAATAATTGCATCAGTAACAATATTTTAATTAATTTGCGGAAAAAATTTATGGACTAAATTTAATTGACACTAGAAGATTAATGATGAAAACAAAAAACAACAAGTTGGAAGACTAAATGGAAACATTCATGGTTATACTGCCAGGTTAAGACAGATGATGAATTTACTAGCCTTGTCTGCAGCTTTAAATTGCTAGAGCTCATCTAACTGCAATGCAGAAAGAAAACGAACACGACAACGCGAAGGCGGGCATTGATATTAGAAAACGAGATGCCAAAAACCAGTTGCACCAATTCTTTCTGTCAACTGGTTGACCAATCAGCCCTTGATTTACTCTTTACTCCTATATTGTGGAAAACGATAAAAACAAAATCAGAAAGAGCGGCGTAACCATTGACTATGTGCAATATTTTGTTTGACCGACCCACATTGAAAATTATTAGAGAAAATTACAAGTCTAAGCTTTCACAAGACCCTTATAAAGAAAGTTATTTTTTGTTTTTGATTCTTGTCAAAATAAAAGATTGTTGCAACTTTACCAAGCAATCAAGCGCTGAGGAGTTAAAAGTTGAAATGTGTAATTTTTTTTTTCACTAAAGCTTTGAATCGAGAACTGACCCAAAAAGAAAAAAAGGGAAAAAGAAAAAGCATTATAGTGGGTATGAACACAAGAATATGATTAATTTGGTGATAGAAAATGGATCGCATGATATTGGCACTCTAGTATAAATGTAAGAACTCTTTTATTCTTTTCAGCACTTCAATACGAAATATTTGAATTTATTTTTCTGACTAAATAAATATATCTTCTGTCTGTGAAAGTGACATTGCAAATAAATAACTAATAACCCTCAGTAAATCCTTGCAAATCAAGAAAAGTTAACTACTCCTATTTGCAATTATTGAAGACGTTTACCACATTTTCAATTTTAAATATTTGTAAAGATTCAAAGATACTGTTTTCTTTAGTGCCCTTCACGTGTTTATGACTTAAAAGAAGAGCTAGGGTAAAAAGCGGAGAATAGAAATAGTTCTAAAGCAAACATCAAAAAGTTGAGGTAGATCTTTTTGTTTATTTTTGCAATTTGGAAAAATTATATATTTCCATAATTTTGTCGTTTAAGACGTCCTTACACATAACAAATATGAGTAAAAAAAGTTATTTTGTTTTACTAAAACTACAAAAATGTGAATTAAAACTCCTGAAGTTATATATCCACTGTTTAGATACATGTTGCCAACCACATGGCTATTATCAGACTTTCATTCTTCCAAAATCGTTAAAGAAAATTTTTTAAATGGTTTCCTTCACATGCGCATCAGTGGGCGGGAGGCGGTACTAGCGTCAAGGTATTTAAATAAATCTCCCCTCAACTCGCGGATAAATCATTTCTATTGACCCTCATTCGCTCCTTGGCATCCGTGAGCAATTCGATTGGTTTAGAGGCCTACCTCAGCTTGCGGATGAATCCTTTTCTTTTGACCCTCGTTCGCCCCTCGTGGCATCAGGTTTCAGTATAGTGGCACCCGATGTGTCACGGGTCGTTCGTTCCCTCAGCGTAACGAGCCGTGTGGCAAGTGACGTCCCCGCACCGTCACTTCCGCCTATCCGACCGACTGTGTGTCGCACTCACAAATATAGCAAACAAATGCATATATATGCTTTAGAGGCACAGTGGTTTAATAGGAAATAAGATTTCATTAAACAATCGCAAGATTTACAACTTTCGTTTACACCCGTTCTTCGCATCAACTCCTTATCACCCCCTTCCTCTGAAGTCGGCTCCTCTTGGCTAAGAAGATTGCCTTTTGCGATCAATGCGTTCACGAGTCTCTTCGTTGGACACTCGGCCATTTTATGGGGACCCTGGCAAATATAGCATCCGTATCTTTGTTGGTCCCCATTATTGTTGCTGGTAATTGGGCCTCGGCCCTTGGACTGTGTTTGAGCATCATTTTGTGGTGTGGAGGGCCGGTCTCCCCCACCGTTTCCCCCATTTGCTCGATGGAATCCGTTACCGGATCCCTTGGACTGATTGACCCCTGGTCTCGTTTCTCGTCGCAGTTCCAGCTGGTAGTCAACCAATCCCTCGGCCTGTGCAATGGCTGAGTCCAGATTCTCAACCCTTGCTCTTTGTAGCTCTGCCCTCGCCCACGGCTTCAGGCCTTCTTTGAAAAAGAAGAGCTTATCCTTCTCCGACATGTCCGTGATGCTCAGGAGATAGGTCTGGAAGCTCTTAACATAGTCTCGAATGGTGCCCGTCTGCCTCAATCCGCATAAGGCACGACGAGCTTCTTCCTCAACATTGTGTGGAAAGAACTGTCGCTTCATCCTCAGCTTCAGTTCCTCCCATGTGTCCACTCGAAGGCGTCCAGCTTGGATCTCCACCTTCTGGGTTCGCCACCACACTTTGGCGTCCCCCGACAAATACATGGATGCAGTCGTCACCTTTGCGGCCTCTTCCCCGACATTTGTTGCCTCAAAGTACAGCTCCATATCAAAAAGGAAGTTCTCAATCTCCCTTGCATCTCGTGCCCCACCAAACGTCTTTGGCTCGGGGACTTTTGGTCTGTTGAAAGCCCTCACCATGTCCGGAGCATGGGCCATAGCGTTGTTGTTGGCAACCGCCAACTGGAGCACCCGCACCTCTGCACGGAGCTCTATCATCATCGTTCGCAATTCGGCAATTGCGTTGGTGTTCCCCGCGACTCCTCCCTCTAGGGCCCTGAGTCTCCACCGAAAGTTGTTGAGTGGTCCCTTGCTCCCTCTCAAGGTCCGCACTCAGGTGGGCAAGGTCTGTCTCTGCCTGACCCACTCGCAGGTCCAGGTTAGCGGCACCTTCGTTACCCACACAAATCGAAGAGAGACGATTGACTGCCTCCTCTAAGGCAACAATCCGTTCTCCCTGTGTAGCCATCTTCGAGTTATCTCAAGCCCTGGTTCCTCCCCCAGAGCTCTGATACCAACTGTCACGGGTCATTCGTTCCCTCAGCGTAACGAGCCGTGTGGCAAGTGACGTCCCCGCACCGTCACTTCCGCCTATCCGACCGACTATTTGTCGCACTCACAAATATAGCAAACAAATGCATATATAAGCTTTAGAAGCACAGTGGTTTAATAGGAAACAAGATTTCATTAAACAATCGCAAGCTTTACAACAATTGTTTACACCCTACTTCGCATCCAACTCCTTATCACCCCCTCTCTGTTGGTCCCCATTAATGTTGCTGGTGCTTGGGCCTCGGCCCTTGGACTGTGTTTGGGCATCATTTTGTGGTGTGGAGGGTCGGTCTCCCCCACCGTTCCTCCCATTGGGCCGATTGAACCCGTTGCCGAATCCCTTGGACTGATTGACCCCTGGTCTTGCCTCTCGTCGCAGTTCCAGCTAGTAGTCAACCAATCCTTCGGCCTGTGCAATGGCTGAGTCTAGATTCTTAACCCTTGCTCGTTGTAGCTCTGCCCTCGCCCACGGCTTCAGGCCCTCTTTAAAAAAGAAAAGCTTATCCTTCTCCGACATGTCCGTGATGCTCAGGAGATAGGTCTGGAAGCTCTTAACATAGTCTCGTATGGTGCCTGTCTGCCTCAATCCACATAAGGCATGGCGGGCCTGCTCCTCAACATTGTGTGGAAAGAACTGTCACTTCATTCTCTACTTCAGCTCCTCCCACGTGTTTATTTGAAGGCGTCCTGCTTGGATCTCCACCTTCTGGGTGCGCCACCACACTTTGGCGTCCCCTGATAGATACATGGACGCAGTCGTCACCTTCTCGGTTTCTTCCCCCACATGGATTGCCTCGAAGTACTGCTCCATGTCAAAAAGGAAGTTTTCGATCTCCCTCGTGTCTCGTGCCCTGCCAAACGTCTTTGGCTCGGGGAACTTTCGGCCTACTGGAATGCCCTAGCCATCTCTGGAGCATCGGCCAGTCATCTGTTGTTGTTGGCAACCGCCAATTGGAGCACCCGCACCTCTGCATGGAGCTCCATCATCATCTCTCGCAATTCGGCAATTGCGTTGGTGTTCCCCACGACACCCCCCTCCAGGACAAAATTGACAAGGTGATTGCCAAGTGCCACGCAAAGGTACTTACCAAACAAGAAAATCACACTGCTATCAAAACGGGAAGGCCGACCGTGGAGGATGCGACTAAGCCAACCCTTGAGGAGGATGAAATTGAGCAGGTTAGGCCAATGAGGGGCAAAAATAATGGCCTAATGTACGTGGATCTAATGGTGAATGGGAAGCCAATACGGGCAATGATTGATAAAGGGGGTGATAAGGAGTTGATGCGAAGAACGGGTGTAAACGAAAGTTGTAAATCTTGCGATTGTTTAATGAAATCTTATTTCCTATTAAACCACTGTGCCTCTAAAGCATATATATGCATTTGTTTGCTATATTTGTGAGTGCGACACACAGTCGGTCGGATAGGCGGAAGTGACGGTGCGGGGACGTCACTTGCCACACGGCTCGTTACGCTGAGGGAACGAACGACCCGTGACACGATGGGAGAGGGTTAAAGCATATAATACTCACTCTAATTATAATTCAATTTAAAAAAATAAAAGAAAATACAATACTTAAGAAATTTCTTAGTCTATATTGCCTGCTTTCCGGTCATAGTAATAAATATTTTCTCTATTTTCCAGTCACATTAAGAAATATTTTCCCACATTCAACTTCAAAGTAAATCTGGTGTTATTATTCTCCTTTCAGAAGATGATACAAGAATTCCAACACCAGTCAATATATGGAAACAAGAGACTCTGTCCAATTGATTCAAAATCATGGAAAGAGAAGTACATTTTATTTGAATGAAATACAACGGTTTGATAGAAACTTTTTGCAAGTTTAACCATTGGTTACATCATTAAATTCAAGTAAGATTTTAAGTCAAGAGTATGAATCAATTAATCATTTAGTAATTAGTCACAATTTGTTATACGAAATCATACTGCTATCTCTAATACTTAAATTGTATGCGTATATTGGTTAGATCAAGAACTTGTAGGTTTTTAAATTTGTGATCCAAATCCAAACTCGTTTTTTATTTACTTGACATTCATTTGTCCTGATCTATAGTTGTGGATTAGATATTATATTTTTTTAATCAAAAAAGTAGATTTTTCAACTGAAGTAGATTTTTCAACTTTTTAAATCGTCAAATATTTTTGCTTATCCCGACTTATACTATTACAATAATTTTGGGTATAGTTTATACACCCGTTGATTTTAACCTATAATTAGAGAGAAACGTGCCAGTGTATGCACAAAAATCAACTAATATGAATCATGTATTTTGTATGCGTCCGGCTATGCAATGTATGGCCCGGCCGGAGAGTAGGACCAATATACTAATGAGAACGAATATTTGCTTCTGAGGGTAAAGTTGTAATTTTAATCAGTGAGAGACAATGTCAATTACCTTCTGCTCTTAGTCCATGTCAATGACCAAGAAAATGGGCAGCCGCAGTTGGTCAATTCAAAAACTTCAAACCTTGGACTCCATCTATCAATGTGACGAAACATTTTCAACGTCGACTGCTATTCCACCTTTCAAACAAATTACCCAAAATACCCTCGACATATGTTGCAATCAATTCCATCCACGCGGTCATCTTTAGGCATTTGAAAAAATTCCAAAGGGCACAGCTAATAGACATATTCAAAAATCCAAAATTCCAAGCACCCCATGCATTCAAAATTCGCACATGTAGCCCCTCGATTCTGATGCAATCAAAGATCAAGACAACTTCAATATTAGATTTCCTTAGTCAATACGCAACAATGAATGAAAAATGCGCATTCAACCATTACGTTCAAATTGTCAACAAGTCTCAAACATTTCCAGCCCCCTCCACTATAAATACAACAACGTCTCCATATTTTGCTACAAACAAACAATCACAGCAAGCATATCCAAAAGGCCAGCAAACTCAATACAGATCAAATTTTCCTTTAGAGTTGTGTTTTTCAAGATTTTGTCTACTTTCTCGAGTTTTGTTCAGTTTGAATTCAAGATGTTTTGCAGAAAAGCAACCATTCTACTTATGGTTTTTGTCATCTTTGTTGCCATCATCAGCAATGTTCAAGTGGAAGGAGCAAGGTTGTTGACAGAGGACGACTTTGCCGGCGCGAATCACTTGGATACATTTCCTTCAGTATATGGAAAAGCAAAGGAGACCATGTCGTTTTGGCTTGAACGGTTGGCTTCTGGACCCAGCCCTAAAGGACCTGGACACTAAGCTTAAAGTACCCAGCAAGTGTTTCAGGAGAAATTAAGTGGCAGCCATCAACTGACAAATAATGATGGCAAAGAGTAGTATACTCTAATATATATTTGGAGAGGACCAAATAATCACTTTTTTACTTTTATTATTGGCTTTTTCTTTATTAATATATCGTTCATTCTTTTATTGAAGGTTAGAAACTTACATTATGGAGTATAAATGCACATATGCATACTCCCTGAAATTTTGTACTTGTAGTGACAGTTAAAATAAAATAAAATAACAATATATCTTACATCGGAATATATGAATAAAGAGTTTGCAACTTTTATCAATCGTTTCGAAATGTATGAATTCTGAAAATATGCTATTCATGTACGAAAATATTTTTACATTACCTATATGATTGATGTCCTAAACAGTACATGAACAAAGATTAGGTTATCTCTATTAAAATTTTCATATTCCCGCTATTTCCATTAATTTTCCTTTATATTTTCACAAATTTGCTTTTATTTTGCATGAGAGTGTAATAATAATAACTTCTATCTACCTCGTCTAATCTTTGTATTAATGAAACAGGAGAAAGTTTTTGGTATTAATAAACTGGTTACTTTATATTTTGTTAATATTAACCTTCTCAAATGATGTTGGTTTAACTACATCCAAGGATACAAAAAGAAATTTTAACATAATATTAACTTTCACTAAATAATTATCTACCCTGTTTTTCTAAATTTAAGCACATGGGAGCGTGCATAAAGCAATAATCTTGATGGGGCGAGAATTACTCCACCCTGATTGTATTAAGTAGGTAGAAACTCAAGGTCTTGCATGCTATTCCCTGGACACCTTCAGACGTCAAATCAATGAAGCAAAGTAACAGTACAGCAGTTGGCATATCACCTACAATAACAAAGTTTGCATTCAAAGTACTTCTTGCTTATTCGCGGATACATTGCCTGCAAATTAGTGGGATTATCTTCCGTTCTTCTCACATGTCATGTGGGAAGACAGCTAATTATATTGGCATCCCGTGCCGTAGACTTATTTATGCTTATTTTTGACTTGTAAGTTGCAAATGACATCACGTAATCATATACACAATTTTGCCAAATTTAGGTGTATTCAAGTCAATAAAAGTTATTGGGCCTTATTTCTTCTTTTTCCTTTCTTTTCTTTTCTTTTTCCATTTTTCGTTTCCTAACCCTACAAGTGAATCATTAGGAAGAAATGCTGAAGTTTCAGTAGTGGATAAATGGAAGAATTGGAAGGAGAAGCCTAGCAAATTTTGACAAAATAACTTAACTAAATTTGATATCTCAAAATTGTAGAATTGATTACAAAAAAAAGGCCAAATTAAAAATCTTAAAACACAATCATCAAAATTGCCTTATCAATTGACATGAATTTTTGAGCTGGACTCCAAACATAGGCACTTAACTCAATACCAAGTGGTGACTCTTTTTTTTTTTTCATAAAAACTCTTTTTAGACTCTATTTTCGTGCCCAAACCATTGCATTTTAAAATCTCTTTTTTTTGCCCTTTTTCTTTTGTTTTCAAAAAATAAAAATTTTTTTTCTAAAAATTATTTTTGACAAAATCCAGTCTACTTTTTGTTTTCTTTTCCTTTTCAAAAAATAAGGCACGACAATAACCTTATCTAATTCTTTTTGTACTCTATTTAAACTTTCACTTGTTTTCTTGATAACTAATTTTCTTATCATAATTTTATTGCTTCCTCTTCTTATGCCGTATATAATTACACTTGCGCATCTCTTCCAATTGGTTGCTGATAAATAATCCAACAGTATGATGCCATTTAAAATGTGTTTCTGATACTATATGGTTTATAGGAGACAAGTATGATGTTCAAAAACAATGTACAAGCACGAACAGTTTTATGGCATTGCCAATTGTAGGAGTTGTGAAAGGAGGTGGGCTGCTGGAGAAACCTGTCATAGAGAGAATGACTCCCAACCATGAATCTGAATTTGACTTGAGGTTTGCCAATTAGATTTCCAATTAGTGGCGGAGCCAGAAAAAAATGTGAGTGGGGACAAAAGCAACATTTAAATTTTTTTACTTTTTTTAAACAAAAGAACATCAATACTCACATAACAAGTAGAAATAATGCATATATTCCACATAAAACATAGTTGAATTCATACTCAAAGATACTAATGTAACAATAATTTTATTTCAAAAAGTAAACCAAGCCATTTACAATTGTTCACGACCAGTTTTCATATTTTGATAATGGTTTATAACCTTGTCATTTTCAACTTCACGAAGTATATTTTTTTTTAATGTAAGTAACTAAACAATCATTCATCCAAGTGTCTCCCGTTCTATTTCACAATTGATTCTACACTATATTCATAGCTGAAAAAGCCCTTTCCATAGTAGCTGCAGCAACAGGTAAAATCAAAGCTAATTTTAGAAGCATATATACCAATGAATACACAATATCTCTTTGAGTCTCCATCAACTTTTGAACTAAATTAGTGATTTTCCTTACATTTAAAAATTCCTTAGCTGATCTCAAGTCGATAATATAAGTATCCAGTTCAATGTCAAGTGCAAGAATATCCAATGAGAAAACTCATATGGACCAAAAGGAGAATGAGGAAGGTAGCTGTAAGCATCAAAGAAGTTTAAGGGAGTGGGGGTACACTTGAAATTATTTTTAAAAACTATGGTTATCAAAGTAATTTGATAGGAGGCAGCGGAAGCCTGTGCCACCAAGGCCCCCATCTGGCCTCCACCCTTGTTTCCAATTGAGTTTTCCCGTTTCTTATTTACTGTAATGACAAAGAATCATATATAGAGCGTTTGTCCCTCGTGTTAACACGTATCATATCTAGATTAGGATTGATTAGATAATTGATTTGATTGGATTAGGATTGATTAGTTATTAGGTAATTGATTTGGATTGATCTTTCCAGATAGGATCTAGATTCATTGCATCTAGGTTCGTTACATCTTGGTATTGTATCTATAAGTCTAGGTATTTGTATCTATAAGCCTATAAATATTGGCATTCTGTACCTTTGTAAGATAGACCATTTTTTATCAATATATTCCATCTTAATTTCAAACTTTGTTTATCATTTTGACATAGTATCAGAGCAAATGATCCTTCTTATTTTCTCCAATTTCTAGTCTTTTTCTTTTTTGGTTGAGTTCTTGGAATGATGGCAGAGCAAACCGAATCATAGAATCTAGGAAATTCCTTGAATGGTGATTTGCTAAGTGATCCAAGTTCTCCATATTTTTTGACCTCTATTGATTACACCAATGCTTCGTTAGTCTCAACATTGCTTGATGGTGACAATTATCAACGGTGGAAACAAAACATCTTGAATTCATTGAGAAGCAAAAATAAAATCTCTTTTGTGAATGGAGAACTACAACAACCGAAAGTTCGAAGCTGAGATGCTTTGGCTGGGATAAATGTGATGGGCTGGTTCTTTCCTAGCTTATCAATTTGATTAGTCTTGACCTTTATGAATGATTTGGCTAGAGAACTTTGGGTGGATTTAGAAGAATGTTTTGGTTAAAGCAATGAACCCAGAATCTATGAATTGAGAAAGACTATTGCTTTTGAACTCAAGGAACGGCTTCAGGAAATACTTTCTACTCCAAACTCAAAGCCTTATGGGATGAGTTGAGTGCCTATTCAAAGATCTCAAATTGCTTATGTGGCTGGTTGAAAGAATGGCTCTTTGAAAGAGACAAAGAACGTTCACATCAATTCCTCATGGGTTTGGATCAAAAGTTCAAAACCATTCGATCCCAAATTTTGGAAACTGAGCCTCTCCCTTCACTCAGTCATAGATACGACATGGTTAAGATGGAAGAGAAGCAACATAGTCTTTTTGATTCACAAGATTTTGATGTGGCGAGGGTTTTCTCTGTTAGACAACAACAACCACCACCTAGTTTTGTCAACAGCAGCCATCTCAGCAAGATTTCGAGGCACATCTTGTTCAACAGCAACAAGGACGACCACAAAATTAGTTTTCTGGGCGGCCCAAATTGAGATGTGATCATTGCAACAAGGCTGGTCATATGAAGGATAGGTGCTGGAAGCTCATAGGATATCCAGCAACTAGCAGGCTTCAAGAAAAAATCCCACTACTGCAAATGTGTGTTCAGATGGCACAACAAATCTTTCGAACTCCAGTACCTCAATTAATGGTTTGACAACTACCCAATATGAGCAACTTTTGTCTTTGTTAAATAATGATAAGGTCTCTGGCTCAGTTAATTTTGCTGGTAATATGACTCATCCTTTGACTTCAAATTCCTTCTCTAGCTGCACATGGTTACTAGACATAGGTGCTACTTATCATTTTATAGGTGATAAAACCTTCTTATTTGACTTAAACAAATCTTATAAACCCAATAATATATTTCTACTCGATGGCACCCTGAAACAACTTCAAAAAACTGGCAGACACCATTTGAACTCTTTAATCACTTTGCATAATGTTCTGCATGCTCCAGATATTCATTGTAATCTTATTTCTATTAGTCATCTCACCAAAGTGAATAATTGTGTTGCCCTATTTTGTCCTGATTTTTGTGTTGTCCAAGACCTCTGCTCGAGCAAACTGATTAGAGTAGGTAGAGAATAGGATGGTCTTTATTACTTTACCATAGTGGTGGTGCTAAGTCTTGTCTTGTCAAAGCCGACGTGATTTCAGGATCTAGTGTTCTGTGGCAGCAAAGGCTAGGACACCCTTCACATGATCGATTGGCTTCGATATCTAGTTTTCCTTATATTCATTTTAATAAAGTCTGTCAAAAGTGTACTACCCTTTGGCAAAGGGCTAAAGACATGTTTTTCTCTCAAATAATAATGAATCTGTAACTCCTTTTCATTTAGTTCATATTGATATATGGGAACCTTGTCAAACACCATCAAGCTCTAGGGCTCATTTCTTTTTAACTCTTGTTGATGATTGTACAAGAATAGTTTGGACCTATTTGTTAAAACATAAGAACGAAGCATGCCTTGCTTTTCAAAATTTTTATTCTTTAATTCAAACTATTGGATTTCAAGTTAAACAAGTAAGAAGTGATAATGCACTAGAGTTCACTGAAGGAGACATGAAATTATTTTTTAGAAATAAAGGAATTGTTAATCAAACTTCTTGTACTGGTACACCTAAACAGAATAGACAGTCGAAAGAAAACATAGGGACATTCTAATGTGGCTTGCGCTCTTAGATTTGAAAGTAACTTGCCTATTAAATTATAGGGAGAATGTGTTTTAACTACTACCTATATCCTCAATTGCCTTCCTACCTCAGCACTCGGAAATAAAGCCCCTTTTGAAGCACTTTTTGGCAAGCCACCGAGCTATGATCATTTAGAGTTTTTGGTTGTTTATGTTATGCTATTAATCCCTTGTAAATTTCATATAAGTTTCAACCCAGTCTAGACCTTGCATGTTTATGGGCTAACTTTAGGACAAGAAGGGCTTTAAAAGTTTATGATTTGGAAACAAAAAAAATTTCTTTTCATGTGGCGTGCACTTTCATGAAACAGTCTCTCCTTTCAAAATGTCTACTATTGCACTGTCTCTAATGTCATCTTCCTTCTCACTTAAATATTCTCCACTTGTTTTGGATAATCACTTTGATGATCAGTGTGATGTTCTTTTCATGATACATCTAATTGTAGTCACGAAGTGCATAGTTCCGAAGCTACTTTACCATTAGTTTCCAATAACGACATCTCTTCCATGGATAATAGTGCTGAAGACATTTAGACTTCACCACCATTTCAGGAACAATGGATCCGAAGGCTGCTAGCTTATCTGAAAGATTATGTCTGTGATCTTCTCAATAGCTCATGTCACTCCAATCTAGTTTCCACTTTCAGACCATCAAAGTACACTAACGTGGCATAGATTAGGTATAAAAATAATAAGCAAAACACACATAATTCAAGTAATAAACCTAATCTCCCATTTAATCTACAAGTGTATAGGTCGATTGAAGTACTTGGAATATTGGCATTGTATCCTACGATGAATTAAATAAATGCAAGAGGCTAGAGATTTATGGCTATTACTATTATCTAAACAAACATAAATTGAGAATGATGATGGATGGATTGGTAACAATAGAATAGATAAATGACAAAACTCTTGTAAGAATTCAATTACACAGAACCTAGAACATAGAATCGGCTAATGAATCATTAGTTGCGTGAATGACTTGCTAAGTTTTACCTTGCCTTGTTAGAAATCCAATTCCATAATAGCCATAACTAGTTCTCCTTATGAAATGTTAAGATTCCAACTATTCTCATGATAAAATCTTATGAAAACACGAATTGTATTGATTCACTTAAGCTTTCATTATCTTCATATGAACAACTTAAGCATTACTTGTTCATTTTCCATTGTTAAATGCATTTTTCAATGTTAAGTAACAACTAGATGACTTGTTTATGTTGGTCATGCAAAATCAAGTATTAAAACTTGAATAAGTAAACAACAATGGCAAGCTTAGCAAGTTAAGATTGATTAAGTCATGCTTTAAGAATCATTAGCTTCATCTATATTCTAGATGAATCTTTTACTTAAACATGACTAATGCGACAACATAAACTTCAATTGCCATGCAAGAATTCATATTCAAACAATGAAAGTAAAGAAATAGAATTGAGAAATGCTTAATTGAACTAGGCTTTAAACTTCTACTTCTCCTTCCAAAATATGAACTACAAGAGTTTTTGTACAATAATCCTCACTATTCTATTGAAATTGGAAGAGAATTCTATTAATTCTCTTAAAATATACTAGCTAACCTTCCTTAAACTAGTTACAAATGACTTCTATTTATAAAGTAAGATTCTGCAAGTCATTTTCCAACCTGCAAATACACTAAATGCATTGAAATGATGAAGATTCTCCTTGAGCTCCAAAATTGGCACAAAAGTCTTCATCTATATTTCCAACGAAATCACTAGCTTCCAAAACCCTATATTCACTTGAAAAGCCTGCAAAACCAGCTAAAAAATGAAGCAAGTTGCAAGCGTTAGAAAATTCTAGCCAACGTCAATTCGCGGGTTAGATCCGTGGGTCAACCACCAGTGGATCACTATAAATGGGCCCCGCTTGATTTCTGACGTTGCTGAGCTGGCTTTCCATGTGTTTAGACCTTTGTTAAGCATTTCCATGTATTTTTGCTAAATCATTAAGTCTCCCAAATATTTGCACAATTTATTCTTCAATTATTACTTAATCACTTGAATCTTCTTTGTTTTTGATCCACCTTGACTCCAATTGATCCAAATCAAGATTATGTATGATGAATATGCAAAAATTGTGGGAGAAAACCCCTAAAGTGTACAAAAATTGTACGTTAAGTAGCTCAAAATAACAATTTCGCCTCAAAACCTTAATTCTGGGAGAAAACCCTAATTTGTTGGGAAATAAGTAGTTTGAAGCCAAAATTACTATAATTATGCTAGAAGCACACCAAAAATACATAATAAAACACATAATAATATTGGTAAATTTATCACTTATCAAACTCCCCACACTTGAATCATTGCTTTTCCTCAAGCAATTAGAAAATCAAAAGATCAAAACATGATTCAAGTATTGAAGTATCATATGCTTCATTGTTGAATGCAATTCCACAAATCAAAGCAAATAGGTATTATGCAATTTCTTGTAATGTTTCTAATAATTATTGATGTGGACATCAAAACCTCTTAAGTAGCTCAAGATGATCTAGTTTGGACCTTAATCAATTCAATGACAAAAGGCCAAGCTATAAGGATCAAAACCTTATCTCAAGTGATGGTTTGTGCTCAATTCAACAATAGAAGCTATGGAGCTCATCAAGAACACTTGCAATTTAGGATTGGTTTACTTGATTTAATTGGAATCTTAAAAAGAAAGTCCAATTACAGGTTGAAAATTCAAGTTCACTTGAAGAATTGAAGCAAGGAAGATCGAAGATATATTGTATGATTCATGTAGTAAACATCCATCAAAATGAAGGACTTGAACGTGTTGGACAATTGAGATCTGTGGGTCATTGTTCCACAAGCCTTATTTGCATATCTGTAATTAAGCAACTCGCGGATCACCTTTTGAAAGTTAGTCATGGACAGACCCAAGCCAACCGTACTCGTAGCTCATGGTCAAAAGTTCATTTGTAGGTGAGTAGATTTCAGCCGTGCTTGCGGCTTAGTGAACCCTACTCGCGGCTCATCCTTAGTCAAAGGCGGTGAAGAAAGTTGACCACAAATTTTGTGCTAGATTTTCACCATTTCTTTTGGTCTTTTAATGTATTAATGTATTAAGGTTCTTTGTATTTTGAAGGTTATAAATACCTAACTTTGTATTACTATTCACAGAAGACTTTGGATATCTTTATGAAAATTTAGAGTTTTCTCTCTTTGGCTTCATGCCTTCAACTTTTTTGTCTTGAACACTTTGAGGCGTGTCTCAAGTGTATAGGCAAGCCTTTTGATCATTATTTGAGGTATGTCCCAGGGGTGAGTCAAAGTTTCTTCACTTTGAGATTCCTTTTGAGTTTGTCTCAAGGAATTTTTAAGACCTTGAACTCCTTTTGAGTTTGTCACAAGGGTTTTCAAATTTGGCTTATCAATCAAGAACTAAGCTTGGTTGCGGTGCCCTTTGTAACCTAAGACCTCAAGCTAGATCCTCGGTTCTTGTATTTGTTGCTGTTTAGTGTCATTTTTGTCTTATTGTTTAGTTTCCTTCTTGTTTCTTTGGGTCAGTTGGTTTATCTCCTTGTTATTGTTGTGTTTGAGTAGTTTTGTTGTCTTAAATCTTGTTCTTGTTGAGATCTTGTATCGTCCTTGATGTCTTTGTTGTCTTCCTACCCTAGATGTTGTATTCTGGTGCTGTTTTTGGTATCTTGTTAGCTTAAATTTTGTGTCTTTGTTGTTCTTGTTGTGTTGTTGTCATAGATCTACAAAGTTTTACTCTTGCTCTAGTAGATCTAAACATCCTAGTGCTTTCTTTGTCCACTTTGTGTTTGTTTCTTGTTCTAAATCTTAAGCTCTTGTTGTTTGTCCTTGTTCTTAGCTTCAAATTTGTTCAAAAGGTGAACTTGTTTGAATCACTTGAACAAGACTTCTATTTTCTTTGTCATTTTTAAAACCCTACTTGTGATTTTGATTTCTTGAAGTTAAATCTTGATTATTGTAGTGTTGAAGTAGAAATGGAAATCAAGTTAGGTCAAAAAGTTGGGCTGCAGTATCGTTTGAATTTGTTGTTGGTTAGAATGTTGTATTGTTGAAGAAATTCAAGAGAACTCTAGAAAGTTCTTGAATTTGGTTGAATAAAAAAAAAATTTGTGCAAGGTTAAAAAAAAATAAGGCTTGCACTTTTGAAAAGAAAAAGGTCAAGGGAAAAGTGAAGGATTGATTGTGTTTCTTGAAGACAAGTGATTGTGAATTTTGAAGGGATAGAGATTTCTCAAGAATTACAAATCAAGAAAATTATTTCTTGGAGAATCTTTGTTCAAGAAATTGAAGAAAATTGAGATTTATATTCAAGAAATCAATCACATTCATTCATTTCTATTCCATTTATCTTAGTTTATCTTTGAAAATTATCCTTGATTGTGCTTAAATTCCAAATCTTCCATATTTTGCAAATTATGTTTCAATCCTATTGAGCTATCTTTTAGTTTTCATCATGCCCAAATTCCATTTCCATTATGTCAATGTCTAGTTTCCTTGTGTCTTAAATAGTACAGTAATCCACTCGTGCCACGAACTTGGTTGGTTCAATTGATAAGTTGAATTGAAACACCTTAGAGGAAGAATTCAAAACTTCTTCAGGAAGGGTGTTAGAAGCCATTGAGATTGGTGAGACCAATAGAGTGCATTTGATTGATACGTGAGTGTAAGTGGATACACATGAGGTTGAGTGAGGAATTATTTTCTTTATTAATCTAATCTTTTGCTGGAATTATCCAAAATGATAAACAAAGGCAAATCCAAGCATTTCGACCCTAAAGACTCTCTCAATAATATTCAATCAATAGGTGATTGGATAGAAAGATTGGAGAATGCATGTTGTAGATCCAGTCATAGGTCTATTCAACGTGATGAAGGTCATGGAGCAGATCCTACTAAAGAAATTCAGGCAAGAATTCCAACATTTCAAGGGAGGCATAATATGGAGGAGTATATAGATTGGGAGGAGAAGATAGAGAAGAAATTTGATTACTATCCATGCACAGAGGAGCAAAAGGTAGATTTAGCAGTAAATAAATTGACTAACTATGCTTCTATGTGGTGGTGTCAGGAATGTCTTAACAGGGTCAAGAATAGGGAACCATCAATTTGCACTTGGAAAGAATTAAAGATGTTATTGAGGAGGAATATGTTCCTATCCATATGCATAGTGTAGGAAAGTACATCATTGACTGATTGCACAACCTCAAGGAGAGATGAAAGGCCATTGAGAAGTTCAAATTCTAGCTCACACGCAAAGGATGATGCGGTTGCAAAAGCCAAATCCAAAGTTGATGATCTTGTTGCAAATAAGGTGGAAAGGAAGAAGCATTACAAAGCTATTGTGGGTGATTTTGTGGATAATTTTTGGTATAAATATGAAGAACTTGCTGCTCAAAAGAAAGGAGCTTGTAAAAAAGAAGAAAAGTTGTCATCATCAAAGAAGATTAAATATGACAATTTGCCATCATTGAAGGAGTCAAATGTAGATAAAGCATCAAAGAAGGAGCAAAATGGAGATGTCATGGTGAAGGAGGACCTCAAAATTGAGCAAATTATCAAGAGGAAGGGTCAAGAGCATCTTCAAGCCAATGCATCAACTTCTCATTGAAACCAATCTCCAATGAAGCCGGACGAAAAGCCATCAACTTCTGCAACTTCCAAAGCAAGAATTGATCAATCAAAGGAAGAATCAACTCCTTGAAGAAGTTGTTTGAGTTCAACTCCTTAAAGAAGTCTGATCAATCAAAGAATTTACCTGTTTGTGGACATTGATAATTTTGTTGATTCTTCCTTTGATTGATGGAGATAAAATGGAGTATACATTTTGAACTCCTTGAAAACAATCAAATTAAACAATAATTTCTTGCATAAAGTGATAAGAGACAAATTTACCTGTTTTAGTTGAAATCAAGAGTTGATCAATCATCAACTTCAACTCCTTGAAGAAGTTTGAGTTCTTCTTCTAAGGTGTTTCAAATCAACTTATCAAGTGAATCAACACAAGTTGTGGCACGAATGGAATAATGTAGGACCACACAAGAAAGTTTGGAATTAACACTAAGGAATTGGAATTGGATGCAACTAGGACAATGTGGAAGATTTGAATTTCGAGGAGCGAACATAAGAATTTTCAAGAACGTGCTAATTCAAAATCGAGTAAAGAGAAAGGAATGTGATTGATTTCTTGAATGTAAATCTCAATTGTGCAACACTTCTTGAAACAAAGATTTATCAAGAATACTATTTATTTGATTGAAAATTCTTAAGAAATCTTTCCTTCCTTTTTCAAATATCACAATCAATTCTCTTCCCTGTTTTTTTTTTTAATAACTTGCATGATTTTTCTTTTCTATTTTTTTTGATCTCATCAAGATCAAGAATTTTCTAGATTTCTCTTGGATTTTCCTTAATCAACAACAACTAACCAACAACAACAAAATTCAATAGATATTGTAGGTGCCTAATTTGATCTCCTTTCAACAAAAGCTCCAAAATAAATCAAGATTTAACTTCAAGAAAATCAAGATCACAACTAGGGTTTGAATATGATAGTCTTGTTCAAGAGATTCAAACATGTTCACTTTTTTGAACAAACTTGAAAGTAAGAACAAGAAGACACAATGAAGACTTTAAGATTTAGGACAAGAACAACACAAAGATGAACAAAGAAACACTAAGATGATTAGATCTACCAGATTAAACTTGAAACTTTGTAAATCCAAAACATCAACACAACTAGAACCACAAGGACACAACAATGACAACAATAACAAAAGATTTAGGGCTAAAATAACACAAGAACTAAACTTGTAGGATAACAAAACAACTCAAAAACAACAAAAACAAGAGCACAAGAGGGATGCCACTAAGAAAGACAAAGAAGAAGCTGAATCAGAACACAAATAGGTAAGAATAACAATGACATCAAGATATAACCTAGAATACCTCAAAGTTCTACATTGATCAAATGATGCGAGACCAAGATCAAGCTTGAGGTCTTAGGTATCAAAATGGATGGATGGATCGTAGAATGGCACCACAATCCAGTGTGATTTTTGATTGATAAGACAAATCTTGAAACGCCTTGAAACAAAATCAAAAGGAAGATCAACATAATGAAATATTGAATCAACCTTGAGACAAACTTCAAAGGTGAATCAAATGGTTAGCTTGAAACACTTGGGAGACATCTCAAAGTATTCAAGAAAAGAAAAGGAAGGCTTGAAAGCCAAAGAGAGAAACTTTCCAAATTCTATTGAAATCTCACTTCTTGTTATCTTGAATAATCTATATATATATACATACACACACACATATATACATACATACATACACACACACACATACATATATATGTGTGTGTGTAAATATATATATGTGTGTGTATATATATATGTATTTATATGTATATGTATATAAATATACATTTATACAAGTATGTATACGTATATACATATATATACATATATATAGGTATATATATGTGTGTGTATGTAGGTATATAGGTATATATACATATATATACATAGATACACACACATACATATATATACACACATATATATGTATGTATGTATATATAAATATACATATATACATGCATACATATACATATTTTGATGTGCACGTAGAGTGTGATTCCCAAATCCTTATATCAGTTTTGGTTGGGAAGGTTTCTGCACCTTGGTTTGAACAATTGGTTCAATTTGTTCCTCAATTTTTGTGTTTTCGACATATATTTCATGAATCTAACAAGGTTGCAGATGTGCTAGCTAATTAGGGATGGGATAAGCAGAGAGAGATCATCATGATGTTTGAGGAAGATGTGTCGAGCATTGCTAGAGGAGAGCTAAGAGTAGATAGATTAGGTTTGCCTTCTTTTCAGGAACGTTTTCATTAATTTAAGTTTTTCTCTTTAGTTTTTTGGATTTTATGTAAGGGAGTAGTACTCCTTTTTTATCTTTCAATTAGTAGATTTGTTTTATAAGCGTAAGGTTTATGTCCCCCCTTTGTTCATTTGATTTATAAAAAATAAATTGGGGGTGGCATCCCTCCCCGTGAATGGGGTTAGCCAATAAAAAAATATATGTATATGTACATATATATATATGTGTATATATATGTGTGTATATATATACACATCTATATATGTATGTGTGTGTGTGTATATATATACACACATATGTATATGTGTGTATACACACACATGTATATATATGTGTGTGTGTCTACACATATATATAGATAGATACATATGCATAGATATATATATATATACATATATTTTTTAATTGGCAAATCCTGTACACAACGGTGGGATGCCAGTGCAAATTTTATTAAAATTAAATAAAGCAAAACATAAAAGGAGGGGGACATGTACCTGACCTCCAAAAATACATGAATAAAACTCAACATCTAAAAGAAGGAATTCCTGATCTATCCATTTTAAGCTCTCCCAAAACTAATCTAGGTAAATCATTTGGCAAAAAAATACAAAGAAGTACATTTGGCCTCACATCCTATATTAGCTAGCAAATCTGCTACTTTATTAGACTGCCTAAAACAATGAGAAATATACTTAAATATAAAGGTCTTCAATCGATCAATTTCAGACATAATAGACCAAAAATAGTCCGCACCCTTTCCCAAAATGTCAACCAAAACCATAGAGTCCAACTAAACTATTATATTAATAGATCCATGCTGCTCACAAAGTTGCAAACCATAAAGCAATGCCTTCAACTCTGCCTGTACACTTGTTGAGCACCCAAAATAGCAGGAGAATGCCAGCTTCAAATTGCCTTGATCATCACATAAGACACCCCCACCACCACTTTGACTAGGGTTACCTTTTGAGCATCCATTAGTGTTGAGCAAAAAATTCCCTTGAGTAGGCTTCACCCATCCAATCGACCTTCCCACATTGTGAACATTCATAACCGAAAATTACCTTCAAAAATTCGTTCCACGCCATGTTAATTTGAAGCACCTTTGGGAATTTGAGGGAGAACAACACTTTGATGTCCCTCATTACTAAAACACAAATGTTCCTCCACTACATCATAGCACTTGTAAAAAATGCTGCATTTCAAGCCTTCCAAATGTGCCAAAAAATGAGAAGTGGTGTCACCTATAACACAAAATCCTCATACTTGGTCTTTGGTGATTTAAATCACCAAGAGGCCAAGCAAAACCTAACAGACATATGATCATAAGAAATATCAAATGAATTCTCAAACCGAATCCCAAACCTTAGACGCTGTTTCTCCAACTAAAAATAAATGAAAAATATATTCAAACTTTACAGCATCACAACAATAACACTTTGAAGGACCCAAATAACCCATCTTCCACAACACATCCTGCATTGGAACTCTATTTTTCACCAATCTCAACATAAAGGAACTTGAGGTATCCACAACCTATCATAAATCCATGAACGACATTGAATCCTCCTAACCAATTGAAAAGCTGAAGCAACTGTAAAATTACATTATCTGGTAAGGGACCAAATGCATACATCCGAGGAAGAGAGCTTTGGAGCAGCAAATTGTAAGATGTCCTATACGATATCTGAGGGCAACCAATCTTGTAACATTCCATAATCCTACTTGCCATTATCCACAAAATCAGCCACCTTATGATCTGCATAAATGTGAGATCTTAAACATAAAGAGCTCGAACCAAGTCAGTTGTCATACCAAAAGCTACATTGCCTATTCCTCCAAATCCAGTATATGTACAATTCAGCTTTATCTCTCACTCGTAACATGCGCTTCCATGTGATAGAAGAAAAAATTGAAGGCTTCACCATGTTGGATGACAATTAGCACAATACTTCTTCATCATAAACTCTGCTCATAAAGATCTTTGAGATTTAAAATGCCACCATAGCTTAAATGAGAAGGAAGAATAAACTTCTGCCAAAGCCCTTTAACCAACCCCATCTTCATTTGTTGGAAGACAAAGATCCTTCCATTGAAGCCAATGGTGATGTTTATTCTCCAAAAACCCCAACCATAAAAATTTATCAAACAACCTTTCAATGAAATTAAAAACTCCCTTGGTAGGATTGGCAACTGCCAACACATGAATAGGAAGAAATGCCAGAAGATTTTTAATCACACCACTCTACCCCCTGTTGACAAAAAATTATTCTTCCAAGAAGCAATTCGTGAAACCATAGCATGAGAAAGATCAAAAAAAAAAAAAAAATTAGCTTTCCTTCTGCCCGCATAAAGAGGACACCCCAAGTATCTGATTGAAAATGATCTCTGTGAAAAACCTAGTAATTTCCACCACCCAATGTCTTTGATGTAAAGGCAACTTTTGATGAACCAAAAAACAGCTTTTAGATTTATTAATAAGCTGCCCTAACACCTGTTCATAACCCTCCAAACATGACATAACCACCCTCAAAGACTTAATTAAAGCCCTAGAAAAAACCAGAACATCGTCAGCATAATCTAAATGTGTAATTTGTCGGCACCTCCTTTGAGCTTCAAATCCCTTAAATGCTACATTGTTCACCAACCCATTCAAAGAACAGGATAACACCTCAGCCCCAATATTAAAAAGGCCAGGAGACAATGGATCACCTTGCCTTAAACCATGTGATGAATGGAAGAAACCAAACGGAGCACCATTAATAATGACAGAGAACCAGATATTAGAGATAATTCTCCAAATTATGTCAATCCATCTCTCCCCGAACCCAAAAGCTTGTAACACCTTTATTAAAAATAGCCACGATACCCTGTCACGATACCCTTCCATAATTCTTCTTCTCAATCCCTGCTAACATCTCCTAAGCAAGCCAAAAATTGTTTGAAATCTGACGCTGACATGGTGTAGATTAGATATAGCAAATATAAACAAATATACACAAATCAAGTAATAAAAACCTAATCTCCCAACTTATTTCGCAAGTGCAAGGGTTGGTTGTAGTATTTGGAGTATTAGGTGTTGAATCCCACGAGAAATCAAATATGTGCAACTATTAGGCTTTTTCACTAACTTTTATTATCTAAACACAAGCAAAACGAAAAGGATATGGGGTCCCTTTAATAGAATAGGTAAATGATTGAGAACTTGTGTAAAGTCCAAGCAAATAATCCTAAAACATAGAATCCACTAATGAATCTTGTATGAATGACTTACTAAGTGTTGCCTTGCTTTGTTTAGAATCCAATTCCTTTAGTGTCATAACTAGATCTCTCTATGAAATGAAAAGACTTCCACTATTCTCATGATGAAACCTTATGAAAAATAAGAATTGTGTTTTTTCACTTAAGCAACCATTATTCTCATATGATTCACTAAGTGTTAATTGTTCATTTTCATTATTACATGCATTTCTTAATGTCAAGTAACAACTAAATGACTTGTTTAAGTTAGCCAAGCAAAAACAAATGTTAAAGCTTGAACAAGTAAACAAACAAATGCAAGCTTAGCAAGTTTTGAGAATTCAAGTCATGCTTTTGAATTCATTAGCTTCATCGATATTCTAGATAAAGCTTTTAGTGAATCATGACTAGTGAATCAATTAAAAGTTCAAATTCAAAGCAAGAATTTATATCAACAATGAAAAGTAAAAGAGAAAGAGTTAAGAATTGCCAAACCAAAGTTGTAACAAACTTCTCATCCTATTCACCTTCAAAAGTTGAACTTACAAAGCACTCTTACAATGATCCTCACTATTTTATTGAAGGATAAAGAGAATTCTATTAATTCTCCATCAAAACTAGTATAAAACAAGCTAACACTATTTTCTTCTTATCTAAACTTGTTACAAAATTATTACAAATGACTTCTATTTATAGACAAATGTTCTTCAAGTCATTTTCCAACTTGCAAATGCATTTAATGTATGGAAATGATGAAAATTTGCTTGGAGATTCCAAACTTACACAAAAGTCTTTATTTATGTTTTCAATGAAATCTCCAACTTGTAAAACTCTATCCTTATATGAAAATGTCTACAAAAACAGTTAGTAGAAGATGCAAGCTGAAGCCGTAGAAGCTGCTGGTCGACATCGATCCGCAGGTGGCAACCCGCGGATCGTGACCCGCGAATCAGACCTTTGTGGCTCCCACTTGATTTCTGATTTTGCTAATCTAGGATTCATATGTGCAGACTTTATCAATGCATTTTCACATATTTTTAGTTCTCCCAAATATTTTTGCACAATCATCTTTCCAATTTCTGTCCAAGTTGTTCATCAAAGCTTAGCCTTTGAATCACTTTTAAATTTGATTATCCTTGACACCAATTGATCCAAAATACATTTAAGTATAATGCACCTACAAATATACACAAGATTTGTGCATTAAAGGTTCAAAATAATAATTATGCTTTAAAAACCCTAATTTCGAGAGAAAACCTTAATTATATTAAATGTTGGAACATGAGTCATTTGCATACAAAATTACTATAATTATACTAAAATAATACCTAAAACATATAGTAATATACATAATAATATTGGTAAATTTATTACTTATTAGACGCCTTTTTACAAATCCACTCTGCTAAGGAGAGATGATCTTGGGCAGCACAGAAGATAATCGCTCAGCCAAAACTCTTGAAAAAATTATGTTGATGAAGTTACACAAGCTAATTGGATGAAACTCCGAAAACCTCTGTGGAGATTGAACCTTGGGCAAAAGAACAATTGAAGTCAAAGTAAAACTCCAAAGCAATTTAGCATAGCAAAAAAATTAAAGATAGCATTGTACACATCATCCCCAATTATCTCCCATGCCATCTTAAAAAATTCCCCTCTAAACCCATCAGACTTGCAACACTCTCACCATTCATGTTGGCAACTGTTTTGTACACCTCTTCCTTTGAAGGGAAAGCCTCAAGTACGGAATTATCATCATCTGTAATAAGCTTCGAGATAAAATTTAACATATCAAAATTATTAGGCATACTATCAACAGTGAATAACTTACTGAAAAAGGTGACAGCCTCCTCTCCAATCAAATTATAAGAAAAAACCCACTGATTTGAATCATCTCTTATTCTATGCATGGTAGTCTAAATCCTTCTTTGATTGACAGAATGAAAATAACTCGTATTACAATCCTCAACCTTCAACCATTTGATATGAGAATTATGTTTCCACAACCTTTCTTCTACAGCAAGTTGGTTTTGTAGCTCGTTTAGTGCTCTCCATAGCTTAGACATCGTCTCTTCTGAAGCATCATGCTTCACTTCCCTCTCCACTTCATTTAGGTTTTATTCGGCCAATCGCACCTTTTGAAATACATTCCCAAAGCTCTCTTTACTCCATTTGCTAAGGATACCCCGCAGTCGCTTTAGCTTCAAATTCAACACTATTGAAGGACTCCCCTGGTAGCCTTTCTCCCATGAAGCCCTTACCACTTGCAAAAATTGTTCATGCTCTGTCCAAACATTAAGGAATCTAAAAGACAAGGTTTATTGACTGATCTTGTCAACATACTCATCAACAAAGGCGAGTGGCTAGAAGGATGTCTGGCAAAATGAAACACCAAAGTTACCAACCCCAACTCCATCCAATCATCACCAATCAAAAGTGCATCAAGCCTTTTCCATATTCTCACACCTCCATCCTGATTATTACACCAAGTGTAAGGAGATCCTGAATAACCTGCATCCACCAAATTAGAAAAAGACAAAAAATGCAATAATTATATCGCATGTGACATCATAAAAGGTCTACCTCCCTTCTTTTCATCAGCATTTAGTATGACATTAAAATCTCCTATCAGCAACCAAGGATGTCCACATGAACCCCTATCCACAAGTAAAGCAGTCTACAAAGTTTCTTGCTCAAGAGCAATAATTTAGCATGAACAAATAATGCCAATAACGAATACACAAAACTCCCATGATTAACAACAACTGAGGCATGTGGGACCTCTCACCAATAATTGTACAACTAAATGGATGATTATAGAATAACCATATAAATCCCACCGAATTACATAAAGCATAAGAAAACCCCAATTTAACTCGATACTCTTCTACCTTTCCAACCTCCAATTTACTCTCACAAAAAGCAACAAATTGGAGATTATGTAAACGAATTAATTTTTTAACCCTTCTAAAGTTTTCAGGCATAGCAAGTGTAGACACCAAATTTTGACACACCATTTATTTTCAAACACTGGGGGGCATGTTTGCACTTTTTGGGACAAATTTTAATTTTTCAATAATTTGGGGGGCAAAATAGTAATTTTATTTATTAATATTTTTCTATCAGCTTTTGGGGGTTTAAATTCATATTTTTACTTTGGTGTTAATTTCTTATGATTTTTCTGGATTTAATTGGTATTCTTTATATTTTTATCAACACAAGGGCAAAATGGTAATTTTGCCTCGCAAATACCATTTTAGTTCATTTTTAGTTCCAAATTCATTTTTCTAATTCTTTAAGCATGTTTTTTTAATTTCTTTGATTTTCAGAGATGTTTGCTATTTTCTCTGTGAATTTTCATTGTCCAAGGGCAAAATCATCATTTTACAAATTAAATTCATTTTCACAAATTTTGAGTCAAAAATGCATTTTCTAGTATTTTAAGCTTATTTGTAGTTTTTAATAATTTTTTGAGGACAATAACTATTTTTCTGTGAATTTTCACTGTCCAAGGGCAAAATCGTCATTTTACAGTTTAAATTAATTTTTTGTCAAATTTTGAGTCAAAAATGCATTTTCTAGTGTTTTAAGCTTATTTTTAATTTTTGGTAATTTTTCGAGTCTAATATCTTATTTTTTGTGTATTTTCGTTTTCCGGGGGCAAAATCGTCATTTTACATCCCGAGCGCGTTTTTATTAGTTTTGAGCTCTAGTTTTTTTATCTTGAAATGTACTATGAATTATTTTTTAAAAAATTTAGAAATTGTTGTCAGATTCTTTTTAATTTTAGGGTTAAAAAATATTTTTTAAATAAAATTAACATTTTTTTAATACCGGTGGCATTTCTGTTATTTTACAACATTTTTGGCCAACAAGACAAGTGACCTATAAATACTCTATCTAATCAGCAGAAAAAGGGAAAGAAAAATGGAAAAACCCTAAAACACTTTGGCTTTTGTGATTTTTAGATTAAAACCCATAGTATTCACCAAAAAATACACACTACCTCCTTTTATTCATTTTCCGGCTACTGTTTATCAGCCTTAATTCA
This sequence comes from Mitragyna speciosa, assembly GCA_024721245.1. Lineage (NCBI taxonomy): Eukaryota > Viridiplantae > Streptophyta > Magnoliopsida > Gentianales > Rubiaceae > Mitragyna > Mitragyna speciosa. Next base: position 17,799,973 of record CM045571.1, read on the forward strand.
CTGTTTATCGTTCAGATTACTGTTCATCTACTGATCAGATTATTTCCAGACTTAAAAGGTAAATTCTTAGCTTTATCTTTTCTGTGATTCACTTTCATTTCCCTTCTTTCATGAGAATTTGATTAAGTTGTGTTAATTTGTTGAGAATTTGAGTTAAATGTTTTTATGTATGTTTTCTGGGTTTGATTTTCTGGATTTATTTCTTCCGATTTTTTTTTCTGGATTTTTCTTCTCTGATTCTTCCTCCCTCTTACACCGCCTGAACCACCATCATTCCTCCCTCTTCCACCGCCTCTCCACCTATCACCACCGTTCAACCACCACCCTCACTTCCAGTCTTCCACCAACCCATTCAATTGAAACCACCAATTACCAACAGCAGAAACAGCCTTAAATCCCTGCAAAATTAAACCCAAAACGGCAAAAAAAAAAAAAAAGGGCCCTACAATCCAAGCTCCAAATTCCTGTGTAAACCGCCCCAAATTCTGCTAAAAAAACAACACAAAAAAAAACCTGCAATAACATCCAATCCAAAAGCTCCTAATCACAGCCCCAATATCACCACCAAAATCAACACATAAACCACCTGAATACCACCAATTGACAGCCCCATAAATCACACGCACCAGCACACAATACACTGCAGAATTCACACAAACAGTTCATATATATACACTTTCGCTCAAATAGCAAACGACTCAAACCACATACACACACAAAGAACTCACACATAGGCACAATCGGACACAGACACATCAATTTCATTTTCACACAATACACACAGCCACATGCACTTGCGCACACACAAAATCATATAACACAGTCAGATTCCAAATCCCAAGTTCAATCCAACACCCATCTCCCCACCACTACCCAAAATCGCAACTCAATTTGACCAGCAACCTGTAAATTCAAACCCACAGCTCCAAACAACAGTCTTAACCCGCCACTGCATCATCACCATTCACCTCCAATCCACCTCCCATCACTCCAATTTCAATGCCCAAATGCCGTCTCCCCCTCCTCAATCGCGTCTCCCTTTCCCAATCGCATCTCCCCCATTTCAAAATTGGAGAAAGAGAACAGGGGAGATGTGAAGAAATAGAGAGAGAATGAGAGTGAGGAAATGGAGAAAGAAACAGCAAGAATTGAGAGAGTAAAATGGAGAGAATCAGAAAGAAAGGGAATCAATAGAGAGAGAGACGAGAGCTGGAAAAAAAAAAGAAGAAGAGAGAAGTGAGAGTAAGAGAAATCAAAGAAGAAAGGGAGAAACGGGAAGAACTAAAAAAAAAAGAAAAGAAAAAAGAAGAAGAAGAAAAGTGATCAGCGAGAGCAGAGGAAGGAAGAAGAAAGAAAAGGTGGGGAAAAGAAAAGGGAGAGATTGGGAAGGCAGAAGAAGGCGCCTGGGGAAATTCTGGAGAAAGTCTTCAGGTGTTGTTTTGTTTTTGAGGATTAGTTATGCTATTTTTTCTTATTCTCTCGTTTAATTAATTGGTTGTTTGAGCCACTTAATTAACTTGTGTTCTGATCAATTTGTTCTTTGATTGTAATTAATCGGATTAAATTTAGCTAATTAGGCTTAGTATTTGTTTAGTATTTTCCTTTCAGTTATTGCATATACTAGTGTGTCCCTTAATAGATTTCATTTTATACAATTAAGCCCTTAATAATTGTAGAATGACCCCTCTAGATTTTACATCCTGTCAATTATGTCCTGTAAATTATGTTTTGACCCTTTAGATTTCATTTGCCTTCAATTAGGTCCCATGACTTGCAAATTCCCCCATAATTTGCTGAATTTATTATTTTGCTCCTCCAACTTACCTTAATTTTGCATTGTTGCCCCACTAGATTTATTTGTTTTTATTTTTGCCCCTCAAGTTTTATAGAATGTTATTCTTAGTCCCTTTAGTTGTTAGAATTTACCATTTCCCCCAATTTGCGTTAATTTATATTTTTGCTCCTAGATTTGTGTAATTTTTTAATTGTTGCCCCATTAATTTAAGTTTACTATTTTGCCCTGATTTACTCTACTTTATTTTATTTTTTTATTTTCCCCCTCAAACTTGCTATAATTTACATTCTTCTAATGTGTTAGTATTTCGTATTTTACTTTTTATTTTATTAAATAGTTGTCCTTTTAACTTGTGCGTTCGTTTTTAAGCTTTTATACCGGATCTTCAAAAAGGTATTTTCATTACCTTTTAATTGCTTCTTTATGTGCTCCAACGTGCTCTAATGTGATATTTTATGCATTTTTTATGCGTTTCTTATTTTATGCACTTTTTGCGTATTTATTTATTTTGTGTTATTTAATTTTAAATCTTATTATTTTGACGAAAAATATAATATTTGTATTTAACTAGTCAATGTAATAGTTAGGTTATTTTTCTTGTATTTTAGCAAAAATTGTGTAATTAGATAGAAAGTGTAATAAATAGGGTATTTTAATTTCCCCCCTTAAATTGTAAATCAAGCTCCCCCGGTGTAATAGTTAGGGTTTTGCTTTTGCGTGCTTATATGTTTATTTCTTTTACCGCTTTCCTTAAGATTTGTGTATCTAGAACATTATGCTTATGTGTTATGTGCTCCTACGTGACCTTATATGTTTTTTATATGTTTAATTTGCTTTTAATGCATGCTTTAGTGTTTAATTCATGATTTATCGTATCCCTTCACCACACTAGTCCAACGCTAGTTGTGGCTTCTTTCTTTCCCGCTAGTCCAATACTAGTGGGACTTTTAGAATGGGCTAGTCCAACGCTAGACCCTTAGGACATTTTAGTGTTAGGTACATTCGTGTGCATTTCTCATCTCATTGCACACACTGTTAGTTTTCTTTCCATTCGGTATGATTTTATTATTATTATCATGATTTTATTATTACTATTATTATTACTAGTATTATTATTATTTTTACACATTGTTAAAATGCATGACATATAGGTTGCATCTCACTTAGAAATTAGGACATTTGTGTGATTCGGCTAGAAATAGTCGCCTACTCACGTGGGAAGCGGTGGCGTACATGTTGTTCCCCCCTCCGTGAGTAGAAACATTCAGTCACGAGTTATTTGTCCCCCATGCCCGTCATGTTGCATACCCACCTTCTTTCTTCACTTACTATGTATTATTATCTTCTTTCTTTTTGCATCACATTTTGCATAAACTCGTGACTCCTCTCAAGGTCTCGACTCGGGTTTTGCAATTAATGCGATAATTCCGACCAAGCCTCGACGAAACATGCTGACCCTCCCGATATTCATATTTAGATTTAGGATTTGCATTCATTTAGATACATCCGAACGCGAAAGAATCCAGGGTTAATTCAGGAAATTTTGATTAAACCTCGCAACTAGTCTCGGTTAGGTTGAAAGGGTGCCTTAGGCGCAAGCCTTTGCCTTCCTTTTCTTCAAATGTGACTCCCGGACCTTTTTCTCTCGTTTTTCGTAGACCAGAGTCGAAAAAGGGTTTTGAATTATTTTTTTCAAAAATTTTACTTTTTGTTTTGTTTAAACAATTTTTTCGGGTGATTTGGTACACCCTAACTCAGTACCAAGTGGTGACTCCATTTTTTTAAATAAAACCCTTTTTCAAAAATTATTCGGCTAAACCTGTCGCATTTTTAGTCCCGGTCTTGTTTTCTTTTAAAATACCATTTGTCTTAAAATACACTTTTTCTACTAAAATTTGATTTTTCTCACACACGCACGGTTTTTCCAAAAAAATTTATTTTCGAAAGGGTCACCGAGACTGGACCGTCCTTTCGGAACGCGACAGTCAATGACCCCTTTTCCCACTAGCACCCTTTTACCTTTTACGATTTTTTTAGGACGCGACAGGAAGCTTTCTAACATTTCAAAATAGAGACTTAATCATCAGATAACAACTGAAAGGAATTTAAAGATGGCTTAGCCATTGAGTGTAATTCCTTATCAAAAAGAAATCTAGCTCGAATGGCCTTTGTACTTCTTTTTGGTTCTTGAAATATCTGAAACGAAGAGTCTAAAATCCCAGCAGTAGAATCGGCTGGCACCTCAGCAACCATAACATCCCTACTACTATCCAATGGTCCCTCATGATGCTCTCCTCCTTCAGTTAATAGTTGCAGCTGTTGATTTTCTGGTCCAGTGCTGGACTACAAGAAAAATCATCAACAATGACGACAAATGTCGTCATTGAAAATTCAAAAGTCGTCACTAATACCTTTTATTGACAAGAAAAATGTCACTGCTGAGTCGTCACTAAAGACTTGTCACTAAATATGAATAGTGTCAAAACTGAAGTCGTCACTGAATATATGCCTTTTAGTGACGACATTTGTGGTCACTAATGACTTGTGCAATTGTGACGACATTGGTCGCCACTATTACATTAAGTATTCAATGACAACCTATGTTGTCACTAGATGGATGCTTGTCAGTGACAACAATGGTCGTCACTATTACCTTAATATTCAACGACAACCTATATTGTCACTAATACAGTATTTCACCACCATTCAATATTTAATGATAAAGATTTGTTGTTACTAATGCACTCTTCAATGATGACTTTGGTCGTCACATAAACCTTACCAATTCAATGACAATACTATGTCATCACTAATGCTTAAGATGTTAATATTCAATGGCAAAGCCTCATCATCACTAATGTATTATTTAGTAACAACAAGAAGTCATCACTGATGCATTTACTTTGAATTGTATTCCGTGACAAAGTTGTCCCTGTGAATATTACATTCAACAACAATATTTGGTTGTCACTATAGTCATTATTTCTACACTTGACAAAAATCAATATATATATAATCGAATCACATAATTCTATAACAATTATTGCATTGAATGTCAAATCAATCACAATATAATTAATAGCAATAGTTATAAAATAACCATCCTTTCTATTTCCTAAAATAATATTCAGAAATGTACAAAAATCATTCAACATACTCTTTCTACAATACATTCTTTTAATGCACAAAACAGAATACAAAGAAACTAGAAAAATCAAAACTCTTAGTTAATAAAGTAATGATTTGCCCAAATGCTTTGTAGCATTAGAAGTAATATGAAGTCAATTTACACATCTCAAAAACCCAGTCTTCACAAAAGTAACCAAAGTAAGAAATAAAAGCTAACTTTAAATGTTCCTTGTTGTCAACCAGCATATTGAATCATCTTCCTGTCAAGTGAAATTGTGAGCTCCACCAACCTTGTCACACCTGCTTTCCATCTTCAGATTGGGCATTAATGTCACTGCTTGGAGCTATGGAGCATTTATGTCACTACTTAATAACAAAATTCAAAATAAGACGTCATAAATTCAAAATTATTTAAAGAGGACAAAAAGGAAAAAAATAAGAAAAATAGAAAAAATTATAGTGATTGAAATCGATGTCAGGCCAATGTTGATGTTCCTCCTTGCGAATTAGCCTCCATCAATGTTTTTAGAAAAACTTGTCCAACAATCCAATAGAACAAGAAACACTAAAAAAAAAAAAAACTAATAAATATAGACTTTAATTATTTAGCTTAGCAAAAATGACAATACTCTACAAAGCACATAATCCCAAAAGGTAAACAATAGCATCTTGCACGCACAAGGACAAAAAAGAATCACAAAACTACAATAATGTAAAGCTAAATATATTTCACATGTTAAAAAAACTACCAGTAAAAGAGAAATAGGGAAACCATTGGTTTTGACGGTTTGTACATTGCTCGAGCAATATTCATCATGCCAAATAAATTCCCAACTGATAGTCTCTCTCATACACAACACACACTAACTATGGCATTAGCATGTAGCTAGAGAAAGGTGTATGTCTCTCCAGTTCAAATTCGTGCTTTCTATGTCTATTAATACACTTGCGAATTGGTAGACATACGAACTAGGCTTTTTATGATTTATCACCAACTTTCACTTTTATAACACCACTAGACAGGAGGAGAGGGGTGTTTGGCTGTGAAGAGATAAAAAAGTCTTATGTTACATGGCATTACTATATCTTGTCAGTCAAATTGACTTAGATAATAGGAATTTCTTTTAGTATTTCAATTTTCCTTTAGTATTTGTATAAGGTTTCATTTAATTTGGTTTTGATTGTCAAAAACTTTCTATCATATGGGGACTAAAAATGGCAAACCATGTGTTTTACAAATTTAGTGAATTTAAATTGTTTGACTGCTTAGTTGCAAAGCCAATCAAACATGATGAAATTTTTAGCAGATAGTTTGCAACTAGCAAGTGAATATAGTCAATTGCCCTCTTACTTCTAACCTGCACCTTTCCTTAATTCCCACAAATTTTAATGCATTTTGGTCAATAGAAAGCAACTGATAGAAGAACAAAGATTAATGTTGACACCGAAAGAGGTAGAGAGAGAGAGAGAGGGATTAACAGCTATATGGGATAAACCCTTGTACGATTTTCATTTTGCCATTTCTTTCAAAGTAACAAGAGAATGAGGATTCATACCAACCAAGCCACATAGGAATGAGATGATTGAAAGAGGCAACACAAACAATACACAATGCCATAACAGGTCAGTGAAAATCAAAAACATTTTAGCCTTGTTGAAACAGTTGTCATGCAAGACAAAAAATTGTGCTAGCAAATATCACCTAAGTTATCCTGCGTTTCAGCAAAGAAATAGGCTTGTGGAAGAAAGAAGTTCTAGGGGTGGACTTGGAGATAAAAAGATGAAGATGTGAAAGGATGAAGAAAAAATGGTGATGCACTATTGTCGATTTACTACATAATTCTTTAGCATGTCAACTTTTTGCAACAAAAGCATGTGACCTGTCCAATTAGATTTTTCTGTAGTTTTCTTTGTGGGTACTATAAAGCAATCAATTCTATCTTGATTGGTTGATTTGCAACTTTATTGTAGTTAAACATATTCCTTACAATCATGGATGTTGTTTAGCAGATAAAAGTTTTGTTCCAATTTAAATTACTGTGGCAATTTAATGGAATATTCCCATGAGTGCTTGACTGTTGATGAATGGTCTCTTTCTACTGAGAAAAAGACCAAAACATTGACAATGCAATGAAACGAATGTGAGAAAGGTTGTCATTCTTCACAAAATATGAGGCAAATTTTAATACGTATAGAATTTGGCCTAAAAGCAGATTGCTTAATTTCTCTAAGCTTCTCCTTTTTGTTTTGAACTCACAGACATAAGTAGGACATAATCAGGACTAAGTCAACTTCGGATGGATATATAATACCTGATACACACAGCATAGGAGCAAAAATAAGGTCCATTGGTTTTCTAGATTCAAACAGGTATCTAGGTGCTTTTGGTGGCTATGAAGATAGAGGATACCTTGGACTCCAAAGCTTACAGGCATCCCATGCTTGTGACGCCCTTTGATCCTAGTATTCTAGTATAATGCAGAAAAGACTTGAGCAAATATAATCAATGGCATTGCAATTTGAATCCTAAATGACAAATTCTATTCATATTTAATTTCTGTATACAAGGGCTAACTAAACCTAACCTGTTCCAACTGATACTCACAACATCTCTATTACACCATCAATCTTTCATAATAAGCACTTTGCCTCTTTGACCAGAAACGAAATATTCCAATCTACACGGTTGATGATTAGTAGCAAGATGCCATTATAACCATAAGGTCAATTTTAGTCAATTATCACCATACCCCTCTTATTAGATTTAACCACCAAGGATTCGGGAACATGATTATTGTAGAGATTAATTATACTATAGCAGTGCTTCAAATATTTTACTACCAACAGAATTATCATTTGTGTATTTTGCATTGATATTCAAAGTCTTTTTAGTATCTAGAACATTTTGGATATGGAAGCAAAATGTTTAACAACATGCACTAAAAAGAAGTCCACAAAAAGCTAATTCCATACATTAAACAACCAACACTAATAAGAAGTCCCACAAAAAGCTGATTCTATACAATAAACAAGCAGGGACTTGTCCCTAACTCTTTTGATAGCTTTTAGCATCATTTTTAGCTAAATGTGAAATTAATCCCACTCAAATTAGCTAATACATATAAGAACTTTACATGGCATTTAGAAATGTAATTAAAAAATTTTTGAAGGACACTTAAAAGCTCAACTTCTACAACTGAAGCAAGAAAATTTTACGTAATGTATAAAATACAATAACCAACAAATTCCAATATAAGTCATTCAGATGCCATTCATTTTTTTTAAATCCTTTAAATACACTTATAATATATCATAGATTTAGCGTATTTTTTCACTATGAATTGGATACAATTATGTAAACTATATTGTATTCAATTATTTACAAATGAGGATGAAGAAGAAAGCCCCACCAAATTTTGCAAGAAAAAAATTAAAGAACAAAACCAAAACCAACCCAATCATTCTACAAAAGCCCCACAAAATTTTGCAAGAAAATAATTAAAGAGCAAAATCAAAACCGACCTAATCATTCTACATTTAGAAAAGGTCATATCATTCCACTTTACTTCCTCAGCTCCAACAAATTTGTTCCAAACTTCTTTCAATTTGTGCATTTTGAACCAAGAGGTCCAAGGTTGATTTCACCATATTCTAATAACATCCCAATTTCCATAAATTTTGTTAAATTGAAACCCTTTTCCAATCAAAAGGGAATGCAGTTGCATTCAAACCATAAAATGCTTCGTTATAATTTTAAACCTTAAAAATAATGAAGTTCTTCCCCTCTTTTAACTCTCAAAGCACAAAGCAGAAAATCAAATAAAAAGTCAAGTTACATCTTCTACTAAGATAGAGTAAATGTAATATAAAAATCCACAGCACCAAAAGTCTTCAATCTTACTATACACAAAAATTAGTAAATCAACAAACATATCATCAGAGACCTATGCAATAAAATTAACTAAACAACAACATCAAATAACCAAGCTGATTAAAGAAACAAAAAATGAAAAATAAAAACAAAAAAGGAGACTTAGAATAGTAGCAGCATCGAAGGACTCAAGAGTGGTGGAGGCAGCTTTGAGTCGATAACATGAGATAGAAAGATAGGGTAGACAGTAGTGGTGGTGAGAAAGGACAAGAGGAGAGAGAGGAAGGGCGGCAGTAGAGAGAGAAAAAGAGGAGAGAGAGGATGGAATTAAGTAGACCAAATAAGAAAATAATAAAGCTGCAAAATGATGGTAATGGACAGAACAATAAGCAAAATGGCCAAAAAGAATGTGGGATGAAAACACGCTCACAACGTGCATTGGACGCTTTTATTATAGTACTAGTGCTCAAGCCCAACATAATGCGTGATGGTGCCCAGTGGAAGGTGTTGAAAATTTTGAAATAGGTATATAAAATATTGCAATAGGGAAAAAGGAATCACAAACTTACTGTCGCGTCCAAAAATCGTGAAAGTAAAAGGGTGCTAGTGGGTAATGGGATTGTTTTGAGACAATTTGGGCGGTGATGGTTGTGCTTGGTTATGGGCTTGTTTGTTCCTCTTGCAGGTTGTCAAATGGCAGTGAGAATGGCTGTGATGGCGTCGAATTGAAGAGAGCAGCAGGGGATGGATTGGGGCTGAAATCCGGTAGTACTTTGGTAGTAATTGGGGTTACTGTTGATGTTCTTGGCAGTGGCTGCAGTGTTTGCGTGGGTGGCTTGGTGAGTTTTGGTGATGGTGGTGAACAAGTTTGGCTGGGGTTGTGGAATGGGGCTGCTGGTGTTGTGCGATTGGGAGGGTTTCGGTGAATTAGAGCTTTGGTTGTTGATTTTGGTTAGCTGTTGTGGGTGGGTTAATGATGAGGTTGTTTGATTGTTGTTTGGAGAAGTGCTATGAGTTGCAGGTGATTGTTGGATGAAGGTAAAACTGATAAAGAAAATAAGAAGTTGAGGGAAGCGGTGGTTAAAGGTGGGGCTTTTGGGTGGTTCAGGCGGTGGTCTGAGGGAGGAGGAATGGTGGTGAGGCGGTGGAAATGAGGGAAGAGAGAGACGGGGAGGATAAACTCCAAGAACGAACAATCAGAACAAAATTCATAAATCAAAATAGAAAACCAGAAAAATAGAATAGAAACAAGCTCATAAACAACAAAAAGAAGATAGAAACTAAATCTCAAAGAATACTCAATTAAAATTCCAAGCAATCAGATTCACAAAAAATTATGGAAGAACAATAAATCAAAACAAAAAACAAAGAGGAGAATAATACCTGTTTAAGCTTCAAGATGTCTGGCACTGTTTCGATGAACAGTAACTTGAAGAAAAGAGATGGCGGCTTGTGTGTTTTTTAGGTGTTTTTGGTGTGTGATTAATCCTTAATGGATAAGAAAATGTGTGTTTCTAGGGTTTTTCATTTTCTCCCTTTTTTAAAATTCCTACAGTGGGGTATTTATACTGTACAAGTCTTAACCTCCAAGAAAGGGCTAAAAGACCAAAATGTCCTTGACTACAAAAAATTACAATTTTATCCTTAAAAAATCTATTTTTCTCTTACAAAAATAATAAAATAAATAAAATAAATAAGAAAAATGTAAATAACAAATTTGTTAATAAAAATTCACCCTAAAAAAGTTAGAAACTTAGTGCTTAAATTCTAAAAACGAATTTGGGACCCAAAAATTGGTGAAAAATGAGTTTGGGATGTGAAATGACAATTTTGCCCTTGGATGACAAAAATACACAAAAAATAGCTATTAATCTCAAAAAATTATTAAAAAATTAAAAATAAGCTTAAAACATTAGAAAATGCCTTTTTGACTCAAAATTTGGTGAAAAATGAATTTAAACTATAAAATAACGATTTTGCCCTCGGATAATAAAAATTCACAAAAAAATAGTTATTGACCTCAAAAAATTACCAAAAACTACAAACAAGCTTAAAACACTAGAAAATACATTTTTGACTCAAAATTGGTGAAAAGTGAATTTAATTTGTAAAATGACAATTTTGCCCTTGGGCAATGAAAATTCATAGAAAAAATAATTATTTTCCTAAAAAAATTTTAAAAAATTACAAACATGCCTCAAGAGTTTAAAAAATGAATTTGAAACTTAAAATGAGCTAAAATGGTATTCGCGAGACGAAATTACTATTTTGCCCTTATGCTGGTAAAATATAAAAAATACCAATTAAATTCAGAAAAATCATAAGAAATTAATAAATTCATATAAAAGTAAAAATATGAATTTAAAACCCCCAAAAATTGATAGAAAAATATTTATAGATAAAATTACTATTTTGCCCCCCGAGATTATTAAAAATTTAAAATTTGTCCTAAAAAGTGCAAAGATGCCCCCTAGTGTTTGAAAATAAATGGTGTGTCAAAATTTGGTGTCTACAGTTTGCCCCTCTTTGTTGGGAATCTCGTAGAGATTTCAGACAAAGACGTAGACAACACCAAATTTTGACTCACCTAAATATGAAAACAGACATTGCTATAAACAAAACACCTAATCATTCATAGTACAAAAATGTGATGAAATGTAACTAATGACCAAAGAACACATATATAAACATGCGACCGAGCTCTCTAGGAGCTGCCTACGTATCCCAGTAAAGAGAATTAGGTCAAACGTAGTTCAGATGCAGGTAAACAGTGGATGTGAAACACAATCGTAAATAGTAAAACAAGAGTTCAAATTTGTGATCAAAAGAAAGAAATGCAACATTCAAATTGCTAAGCAAAGATAACATAGATTGGTACAAGACTGCAAGACAAAGCAAAGTGCTTAAACTAAAAGACAAAAAATAAGTTCAGGTAGCTAAACAAAACAAATACCGACAAGACAAATGCAATGTTTGGGCTGCCAGACTTGAAAATGTAAATAAACATATGCCGTTCAGTCTGCTGAACGGATGCATGACCTTGGACTGCCAAGGTTGATGAATGCAAAGTTTGGGCTGCCAAACTTAAAAAAGTAAATAAATGATCCTGGGCTGCCAGGAATCATAAATGCAAGGTCTGGGCTGCCAGATTTGGAAATATAAATAAAAGATGCCGACCAGGCTGTTGGACGGATGCATGACCTTGGGCTGCCAAGATTGATGAATGCAAAGTTTGGGCTGCCAAACTTGAAAAAGTAAATGAATGATTTTGGGCTGCCAGGAATCATAAATGCAAGGTCTGGGCTGGCAGACTTGGAAACATAAATAAAAGATGCCGATCAGGCTGCTGGACGAATGCATGACCTTGGGCTGCTAAGGTTGATGAATGCAAAGTTTGGCTGCCAAACTTGAAAAAGTAAATGAATGATCCTGGGTTGCCAGAAATCATAAATGCAAGGTTTGGACTTCCAGACTTGGAAACATAAATAAAAGATGCCGACCAAGCTGCTGGACGGATGCATGACCTTGGGCTGCCAAGGTTGATGAATGCAAAGTTTGGGCTGCCAAATTTGATAAAGTGAATGACTGATCCTGGGCTGCCAGGAATCATAAATGCAAGGTCTGGGCTGCCAGACTTGGAAAGGTAAATAAAAGATGCCGACCAGGCTGCTGGACGGATGCATGACCTTGGGCTGCCAAGGTTGATGAATGCAAAGTTTGGGCTGCCAAACTTGAAAAAGTAAATGAATGATCCTGGGCTACCAAGAATCATAAATGCAAGGTCTGGGCTGCCAGACTTGGAAACGTGAATAAAAGATGCCGACCAGGCTGCTGGACGGATGCATGACCTTGGGCTGCCAAGGTTGATGAATGCAAAGTTTGGGCTGCCAAATTTGATAAAGTGAATGACTGATCCTGGGCTGCCAGGAATCATAAATGCAACGTCTGGGCTGCCAGACTTGGAAAGGTAAATAAAAGATGCCGACCAGGCTGCTGGACGGATGCATGACCTTGGGCTGCCAAGGTTGATGAATGCAAAGTTTGGGCTGCCAAACTTGAAAAAGTAAATGAATGATCCTGGGCTGCCAGGAATCATAAATGCAAGGTCTGGGCTGCTAGACTTAGAAACGTAAATGACAAAAAGTGAGTTTAGGCTGTTGGACAAAATAAATACGATAAAGATTTTAAATAAGAGAGAAATAAGTATTGAGCATAGGATGCAATCTAAAAAAAAAATTTCACTTTTCTCTCTTTTTTCTTTTCTTTCTTTTTTTTTTCTTCTTTTTTTCTTTCTCTTTTTTCTTTTTTTTTTTTGAGAAATATAAAAGTAAATAAACTGACATGACGACTAATGCATGATGACATGAAAAGAACAAGAATGGTAAACTAAGACACATAAGTATGCAATTAGAATGACATGGTATCCAATACTGCAAACACAACTATTGAAAATTGAAAAATCGGTACCCAATACTGAAAATTGAGCCTATCGCAAATTAAAAATGAAAATCAGTACCCAATGTAAAGATTGAGCCTACCGAGAATTAAAAATAAAGACGATACCCAATGCAAAGATTGAGCCTACCGCAAACTGAAAATGAAAATCGGTACCCAATGCAAAGATTGAGCCTATCGAGAACTGGTAATAAAGACGGTACCCAATGCTGACGATTGAGTCTACCGCAAACTGAAAATGAAAATCAGTACCCAATACAAAGATTGAGCCTACCGAGAATTAAAAATAAAGACGATACCCAATGCAAAGATTGAGCCTACCGCAAACTGAAAATGAAAATCAGTACCCAATGCAAAGATTGAGCCTATCGAGAACTGGTAATAAAGACGGTACCCAATGCTGACGATTGAGTCTACCGCAAACTGAAAATGAAAATCGGTACCCAATGCAAAGATTGAGCTTACCGAAAACTAGAAATAAAGACGGTACCCAATGTTGACGATTGAGCCTACCGCAAACTGAAAATGAAAATCGGTACCCAATGCAAAGATTGAGCCTACCGAGAACTGGAAATAAAGACGGTACCCAATGCAAACGATTGAGCCTACCACAAATTGAAAATGAAAATCGGTACCCAATGCAAAGATTGAGCCTACGGAGAACTGGAAATAAAGACGGTACTCAATGCAAACGATTAAGCCTACTGCAAACTGAAAATGAAAATCGGTACCCAATGTAAAGATTGAGCCTACCGAGAACTGGAAATAAAGACGGTACCCAATGCAAACGATTGAGCCTACCACAAACTGAAAATGAAAATCAGTACCCAATGCAAAGATTGAGCCTACCGAGATCTGGAAATAAAAACGGTACCCAATGCTGACGATTGAGCCTACCGCAAACTCAAAATGAAAATTGGTACCCAATGCGAAAATTGAGTCTACCGAGAACTGAAAATAAAAACGGTACTCAATGCCGACGATTGAGCCTACCGCAAACTGAAAATGAAAATCGGTACTCAATGTAAAGATTGAGCCTATTGAGAATTGAAAGTAAAGACGGTACCCAATGCTAACGATTGAACTTACCGCAAACTGAAAATGAAAATCGGTACCCAATGCAAAGATTGAGCTTACCGAAAACTAGAAATAAAGACGGTACCCAATGTTGACGATTGAGCCTACCGCAAACTGAAAATGAAAATCGGTACTCAATGCAAAGATTGAGCCTACCGAGAACTGAAAGTAATGACGGTACTCAATGCAGACGATTGAGCCTACCGCAAATTGAAAGTAAAGACGGTACCTAATGCTGACGATTGAGCCTACCGCAAACTGAAAATGAATGAAAAAGCACGAACACAATATGGAAACTATTAAACACATTAAAACACCAGGCAATATGCTAGACAAATGTAAAACAATGTAAGACAATTTCTAAATGAATGCAAATTGAGAAAAGTAAAACATGCTAATGGGGTACGGATTGAGAAATGAATGCATGATATATAAAAATAATGCAAAGTTTAAGCGGCCAGATTAAAATAAACGGAAATTTAAACCCAACGGACGAGTTGGGGCCCAACAGACAAGTTCGGACTTAAACAGAAATGCAAACCCAACGGACGAGATGGGGCCCAACGGACAAGTTGGGACTTAAATAGAAAAGTAAAATATGATTAATGCTGGACAAAATCAAAATAACATGCAACACGCTAATCAAATGATGAACAAGTGTCGGTTCGAAAAAGTAACACAAGATGATGTAACACAGGCTGCTAGATAAAATGCATGAATGCATGATCCTAAACTGATTAACAGAATGCACCAGACTAAAATGAACAAAAATGAGATCCAGACTGATGAAAAAACTACATAAAGAAATTTGAGACATGGAAAAACTTAAAACAATTATCGAACGTTGTATTTAAATCATCCCAAAGATCAAAATTTTCAAAAAAATTTTGCCTCAGTGTATGGCATTCAAACTAACCCGAAATCACTCTTTTGAGATTTGGTATGAAAATCCATTTAAATTCATCCCTTGCAAAAAGCTCGTCCCAGTACAAATGAATCTCAAAGTCAAATTTTTGCCAAAAAATTTGCCCCAGTATTGATTTTTTTTGCAATGAATTGCACTCTTGATCAAATCATCATTATTTAAAAAAAATTGCCCCAGTTTTCATTCTTAATGAAGGCCTCAATGTGATAATGATGTGATTATACCTGCAAAAGAGGAAGCAACTACAATTGCCAAAGTGATGCCACCATCTGACGGTCCCTTGACTCTACTAGCGCATATAAACATGAGTATTGCCATTCTGAGTTTCTGACCAATCTCTTGCTTTACTCTCTACAAGTTCTTCGATTCAGTGAACTCTAATTCACGACTCAAATCCAAACTTCTCAAAACAGTCTTTCAATTCATTCATGCCTCTGACTTCTGATAAATTTAGAATTGCCTTTACTTTTATTGAAATTTGAACAAAGCAAATGTCAAAATTTTAAAAACATGAATTGGTCAGAAAATACTTCACATGCAATAATGTAAAAGAAATTATATACTAGTAAATAACACACAAAGACTAAATGAAATAAAATGAAACATTTTTCAAAAAAAGTCAATTTTGGAATAATGGCTTTAAAAGATGCTTTTTGATTTTTGGATGTCATTCCCATTCGAATTCTGATATTGCCACAACTGATCAATGCAGACGAAAAACCTAAATCCACTGTTCTCATCAACTTCCCAATGATTTCCATGTCGGCATATTGGTTTTCTCATCTGTGAGCCTTCAACTTGTCACATTCTCCTAACCATAGGATTCTTCCCGATTACTGACTTTAGGAGGAGAAATAGGAATGAACGACAGTGTCCAAAATTGAGATGATCTTTCCTTTTTCATTTACAACAAACTAGTGCTCAAAGAATATTTGGCATCAGTAAGGCAATCTTCCTTGTTGATTGGGATAGATATATTAACATCATCTGCCAATGTGCTAGAATGCATCATTTTGACACTTGTCAATTCCCCTACACTTGAATCATCACTTGTCCTCAAATTGTTTGAAGAATGTGAGATCAATTAATGATTTAAGTATTGAAATCACTACATGTGCATTCTAAAATGTATTTCCTCAAAACTGAGTAAATAACCATTATGCAATTTATCATCTTGTCTTTAATACTCATAATATCAAGCAAAGGAGAAGGAATTATATCACAATTAAGCAAATTCAACTTAATTTCTTCAGCTTTACTGAATTTCACAAGTAAACAAATTCATATGATCAATCGGAGAACATCACTATGCCTATGGTCAATTTCATTTTTCACTTGAGGGATATTTGTTCTAGTGACCTAATCACTCAAAATACGAAAGTGTCTTTTGACGCGAAAACCGACATTAGTTATGAAGGTTCCCGGTTACTCAACATCTCGATCTTAAACCAATAGTAGAAACTGTATTCGAAAAGTAAAACTGCCTTTTTACGCAAGAATCGACATTGGTTGGATGAAGATCCCTGGTTACTCAACAATTTACTTACTCGAATTTGCAATGCATTACTCATAATTCAAGTACCGTTTGACGCGAAAGTCGACATTTTTTATGAAGACTCCCGGTTACTAAGCACGAGAACCATTGGAGTAGAAAAAAGTTATGTCATACTTTTTCTTTCTTTTCTTTTTTTTTCTCTCTCTTTTTTTTTTTTTTTTTGCTACAGTACAAAAATCCCTCATAATAGATGTCATAACACATGTTATATGAATGCACTAACTGATCATAATCCATGTTTAACATGTGAAATTAAGTAAAGAAGAGAAATTTTCATCAAACGTGCAAAATTTAGGACATAATTCTAACCACTTTACAAGATATACTTTCTATAAGAACAAAACTCTAAACCACATAATAATCATTTCTTATTGCTCAAAGAAAGTATTTGTCAAATCACATAAAGTAATTTCAACCAGTAGGGGAATTAGACAAACATCAAGCGTGTGACATCCCCTATCTTCACCTCACAATAACTTATACAACACATTCCAACGGTGAATAAGAACTTATGGACATGAAATAATAACTCCCCTCGTGAAATTGTTTGAAGTTGCATCCCCTCCAATGTTTATTCCTTTTGTTGTGCTTGAATTCTCCAAACGTTCATCCAAACTTGCTTGGTGAAGTTTGCTAAACATTTTCAAGGTCTCTGCAGTAAAAGCGCATCTTGCCCTAACTCCTTAACCCATTTCTTGGTGCCAATATTTGTAGCTTCTTTCTCTTTCAGGTTAAGCTTGGATTCCCTTTTTGTACCATTCAGATTCCTTAACACAAAGTCCAAATTCCCTTTCAATGTCATTCTAATTCTTCCTTGCAATTTGCATTATTTTGGAATCAGAAAGAAACCGAAGTGGCAATTATCAGCTTCAAATAAGATGACATCCGAAAACCATGGGCATTTATTTTCACCATAAAAAATACAGAAAAATATTTTTCTTTTCATTCAATTTGAGCTTACACTCACTCATCAAAAGAGAAAACTTTACAATGACACAAACCTATCATTAGGTTTTGAGAAAATGTGACTTATTTCGAGGTCTCATCAAAGAATCGTTTGCTCAATAGGACAAAAGATTTGAAGAAAACTTTTCGAAAGCTAAATGCAAGACATGAAGGGAAAATCAAATGTCATAAACAAATTTGAGAAAGCAACTTATTGAACACTTCATCTGAGAAAAATTTTGGAGATAAGGCAATCTTAAATTTACAGAAGGAGTGCAATTATTAGCATCCAAATTATTTACAATTGTCCAGCTATGACATACAATTTCATTTATCACATTGATTATCCTCACCTATCTAGTTTCTAGGCACTATCAATTCTAAAAAATCGGTCGTCTATGACCCTTCGAATAATTCAAAAGAACACTCATGTTTTTGATGTCCTTACGGGTCTCGAACATGTGACGGTTTATTTAGAATTGGACCATAATTTAAAATACTCAAATGTAAGACCAAATATGTATCAGATGTCTTTCTTATTTTACCGCCTCCGTTAGAGGACCTGTAAAAATGAAAAAAATCAAAGTTAGTATAAATAAAAACAAAAATAGATGCATGTCCTAGGGGAGCCCTTATTATGCCAAGGGTAAGCCTAGCATGAAATGCAATCCTTTAGGGTGAGACCCCCTTTTCTAATCGTAGATAAGCCAGATCCGCCGGGAAGAGATGCCTCCATTTTGCTCGTATTACCTTACCTAGGGTCTCACCCGCCAGGATTTACCAAATATATAAATGTGTATGTCTTTTAGGGTTAAGTACCCAAGACAAAAGGACGGCTTTTTCTATCATGGGATTCCCGAAATGGCATTCCCTCTAAGGTTTATGCATGATGCCAGTTTATTGAAGCAAGTTAAAATATGCAAAAATGCCAGATTTGAAAATGTTGCAGAATTTCTTTGAGAAAAATAGAACATGAATTGTACAAAAGATTATTAACTTAAAATTTATTTGCTTGAAAAATCAAGTTTTTATGGGGTTGTGGGATACAACATTGAAAAAAAATAAAAATCATGACTTTATTTAGAAATATACAAGTCAAAATGTCAGTTTATTATAGTCAAATGAAATATGTGCTAAAATCACCTTTTGTGTAATGTGGGATGGGAGGGTGGGGGATACAGCAAAAATGACATATTAATTTTTTTTTTGAAAAAGGGATAAATGCAAATTGTGCAAAAAATTTGACCACTTGTGTGCATTTATTGACTCTAAGAAAACTTTTGGTTCAAATAAAATTGACAAGTACAACAAGAATGAATAATTATTGAAAAGGATTTAAAAACTAAGGATTTAAAAACTACAATTTTTATTCAAGAATATAAAAGACGAAAAAAATCAAATTTTTAGAATTTTTCAGAAATTCACCATGATGGATTTCTTGGGTATTTATAACAAAATGCAATTTGTAAAAAATTTATGAAATTCCGTTTCCATCTTTCTCGAAGAAATTAATTATGAAAATGAAATTTAAATGTGCCAAAAGAGGGTTGGCTTCCTACGAGAGCACCATGCCAGGGCTCTTTATTCTATGGTTGTGAATGCAATCAAAGAATAAGAAAGAACGCGTTAGTTCATTCAACAAATATCACATAACACATTGGCAAAAATAAATAATACACATAGACAATAGTTAATGGCATAACAAGAAAAATAAAGGAGGTTGGTTCCCTCCTCTCGTGCCTGGTGTGCCTGATAGGGTAAGGTTGACTCTATCCCAGGTTTTCTACATGGATGCATGAGGTTGGGCTCACTAATGCATCTAGACTCGATTAGGCCATCGGTTCCCAAGTCTTCAGACTTAAGGATAAGGGTCATCAATCCCAAAGCCCTTGGTCGGTGGCTCGAGCGATTCCCCAGACACTGCTACGTGCACATCGTGCCCCGGCCACGTGTCCAAGTGGATATATTTTAAAGTCCAAATCTCTAAACTTGTGGACTCAAGTCAAGAGTTTGGGTGATCTCCTAGACATGATCACGTGCACATCGTGCCCCGATCATATATCCAAGTGGATCAAGCCTACGATAAGGTTTAAGGCTCCTGAACCTTCAGACTTAAGGGACCCAAAAGTAACAAATCCGTCAATTCCAAGGGCCCCGGTCGGTGGTTCGAGTGATCCCCTAGACACTGCTACATGCACGAATGCGATGGCCGCATGTCCAGGCAGATTGGTCCTAGTCCTAAAGGGATGGGTGGGTGGCAACCACCAAAAAGAGAAAAGGGGTAAAATATATCGAATGCACGTATGGAGTGCTCCTTGTGAGAGGAGGGAGTGATAAAGCGTGGGCTCTAAGGGTGACTGATCCCCTCCCAAAATGCAAGCGCGGTCGAATAAAGCAAAAGTAAATAAATCATACATACATCACATAAGTAGCCGAGAGACGGGAAGTGTGTGAGATGCAAAAGAAAAACCTAAAAACTTAGGAAAGAAAAATGCAATCCTAACATCCAAACGCGATGGAATAAAAGGGTTAAATAAGGAAAAGGTAATTAAGCCTAGTGCTCGGATTCACTAGTGATCCCTAGTGGAGTTGCCAAAATCCTGTCGCGTCCTATAAAAAAATCGTAAAAAGCAAAAGAGTGCTAGTGGGTAATGGGATTGTTTTGAGACAATTTGGGCGGTGATGGTTGTGCTTGGTTATGGGCTTGTTGGTTCTCTTGCAGGTTGTCAAATGGCAGTGAGAATGGCTGTGATGGCGTCGAATTGAAGAGAGCAGCAGGGGATGGATTGGGGCTGAAATCCGGTAGTACTTTGGTAGTAATTGGGGTTACTGTTGATGTTCTTGGCAGTGGCTGCAGTGTTTGCGTGGGTGGCTTGGTGAGTTTTGGTGATGGTGGTGAACAAGTTTGGCTGGGGTTGTGGAATGGGGCTGCTGGTGTTGTGCGATTGGGAGGGTTTCGGTGAATTAGAGCTTTGGTTGTTGATTTTGGTTAAGCTGTTGTGGGTGGGTTAATGATGAGGTTGTTTGATTGTTGTTTGGCGAAGTGCTATGAGTTGCAGGTGATTGTTGGATGAAGGTAAAACTGATAAAGAAAATAAGAAGTTGAGGGAAAAGGTGGTTAAAGGTGGGCCTTTTGGGTGGTTCAGGCGGTGGTCTGAGGGAGGAGGAATGGTGGTGAGGCGGTGGAAATGAGGGAAGAGAGAGGCGGGGAGGATAAACTCCAAGAACGAACAATCAGAACAAAACTCATAAATCAAAATAGAAAACTCAGAAAAACAGAATAGAAATAAGCTCATAAACAACAAAAAGAAGATAGAAACTAAATCTCAAAGAATACTCAATTAAAATTCCAAGCAATCAGATTCACAAAAAATTATGGAAGAATAATAAATCAAAACAAAAAACAAAGAGGAGAACAATACCTGTTTAAGCTTCAAGATGTCTGGCACTGTTCCGATGAACAGTAACTTGAAGAAAATAGATGGCGGATTGTGTGTTTTTTAGGTGTTTTTGGTGTGTGTTTAATCCTTAATGGATAAGAAAATGTGTGTTTCTAGGGTTTTTCATTTTCTCCCTTTTTTAAAATTCCTAAGTGGGGTATTTATACTGCACAAGTCTTCACCTCCAAGAAAGGGCTAAAAGACCTAAATGTCCTTGACTACAAAAAATTACAATTTTATCTTAAAAAATTTATTTTTCTCTTACAAAAATAATAAAATAATATAAGAAAAATGTAAATAACAAATTTGTTAATAAAAATTCACCCTAAAAAAGTTAGAAACTTAGTGCTTAAATTCTAAAAACGAATTTGGGATCCAAAAATTGGTAAAAAATGAGTTTGGGATGTGAAATGACAATTTTGCCCTTGGATGACAAAAATACACAAAAAATAGCTATTAACCTCAGAAAATTATTAAAAAATTAAAAATAAGCTTAAAACATTAGAAAATGCCTTTTTGACTCAAAATTTGGTGAAAAATGAATTTAAACTATAAAATAACGATTTTGCCCTCGGATAATGAAAATTCACAAAAAAATAGTTATTGACCTCAAAAAATTACCAAAAACTACAAACAAGCTTAAAACACTGGAAAATACATTTTTGACTCAAAATTGGTGAAAAGTGAATTTAATTTGTAAAATGACGATTTTGCCCTTGGGCAATGAAAATTCATAGAAAAAATAATTATTGTCCTCAAAAAATTATCAAAAATTACAAACATGCCTCAAGAGTTTAAAAAATGAATTTGAAACTTAAAATGAGCTGAAATGGTATTCGCGAGACAAAATTACCATTTTGCCCTTATGCTGGTAAAATGTAAAAAATACCAATTAAATTCAGAAAAATCATAAGAAATTAATAAATTCATATAAAAGTAAAAATATGAATTTAAAACCCCCAAAAATTGATAGAAAAATATTTATAGATAAAATTACTATTTTGCCCCCCGAGATTATTAAATATTTAAAATTTGTCCTAAAAAGTGCAAACATGCCCCCCAGTGTTTGAAAATAAATGGTGTGTCAAAATTTGGTGTCTACACTTACTACAACAATAATTACATGTGCTGGCTCTATATGCAAAGCTAGTGAAACCGAAGGAAATCCTTTTAACATCTTCTCGATGTGTGGATACAAAGTTGCCTCTTTATTGCCTTTAACAAACAGAGATGTTGCAAGAGGATATTTTTAAGCCACTTGTAAATAAGTAAGGACATAAAAATATTAAAGACTTGAATATGACATTCTAGTTGCAAAATAAAAGTTCAAAAACAACAGAGAGCACCAAAATAAATAAATAAACAAAAAGGAATATGATTCGAGATTTGAATATGTAACATTGGAACGTTTGGGTTTGAGCAATGGAAAAGTAAAATTTTGGGTTCAGCATAATGGTGATTGCACTTCAACGTTTATGAATGCTCACACAAAAGAAGTTAACAAATGAAGAATCCTCAGGCCAAACTGTTGAGGAGAAGGAGTAACTAATGGTTACAATGACCCCTAAATCACTGCACTTGTTGGCATTGCTTCAAGCTCTTCAAAATCATTAAAAGAATAAAATGAAAATCAACAAGGCACATATATCAACAATGGTTATAACAACCATCAAATTGGCCAAACAGAAAATTCTGCATGAAATAACACTTGTTTGGATAAAACTGTGATATATAGTCAGCAAATTTTCATGCTCGGTAATTTTCTTAAATCTAGAAAAATATAATGTGAAAACGATCCTAAATGTGCACTACAGTGCCTTTCTCTACGTGCTCTATATGCCTTCTTCCTGAAGTGGTAGAACACAATACAAGGGCCAGGACCCTGTCATACCTTTTGCTTGGAGTTACTTGTGAATTTGAAGGAACTTTCGAGTTTGAATTTAATATCCTAAACCAAGAAATATGATAGGCTCCAAGGTCAGCAAGCTTCCAAGTTGACTGAGGATGTACTTCAAGGCTTGGATGGTCCTATGACTAGATCAAGAACTAGGACAATGAAGAATGCTTTGCATGGTCTTATTGTGGACACGATGGATGAAGTGTACAAGGCGACCAACATGGACCCATTATCACATATTGTGTATTGCTTATGGGCTGACCAAGAAATGAAGGATGATTCAAGCAGTGGGTATGAAGTGTGAAACATTCTGACCGTACCCACGCCATGAACCCACGCCGCGTATAGGTGCCTGCGGGTACCATTAGAAGGCTCGTTCGTGAAGTGCTTGAAAGGCCAAACATTCTGACCTGTACCTGTGCCCCAGTACTCGCGCCGCGGATAGGTGCCGCGGGTACCATCAGAAAGTCCGTTTTAGTTGTTTTATGTAATTTTTTTGAGTTGTAATCTGTAGTAGTTGAGGTTAGGTTACAACTAGGGTAACGTAGTTTCTTGGGTTATGTCTTTGTGTCGCCCTATATAAGGGTTTCTTGTGAACAACATTGGGATAGAACGTTTATGATATTTTGAGTGAAATTCTCTCCAGAATTTTCTTGGTTCTTTGGTGATTGAGAACCGCCATAGGTCTTATCAAGCTTTGCTTGTGGCGACCATCTAACCTCGCTTAGAGTTTCCTTTCGGTTTTGTTCAAGATCTATAGAGAATTTAGGTTTGAACGATTGAACTGCGCTCAATTCGGTTCATCTTAGTTTTCTTAGGATCGAGGGCATCTTCAAGGGGAAAAATTCGAGCAACCTACTCCACGTCAAGGGTTCTTGGGAGATCCATCCAAGGGGTCTTGAGTTCAACGAGTAGTAAGCCTAAAATCCAAGGGTCTTGGTAGTCTTCCGTACGCGCGATCTCATCAATTGGTATCAGAGCCAAGCTTCTTTGGATTTGCAGGTTCTATCAATCCGTTTCTTCCTTTGGAATTGCGGATATATCCCTTTTATTTGTTGTTTCATGATATTAAGGCAAGAGCTTCGTGCCTAGCCCTAATATTTTGTCTGTTTCGTGCTGTCTTTTCTTTTCAATTTGTGTTTGCCTTCGTTGAATTTTGTTTCTGTTCGTCTTTAACATTCTTAAAATTTCAGCCTTTAGTTTTCATTGTTTTCTTATTAAATTCAGTGCTTTAGGGTTTGTTTAGAGTCATTCTTGATTGCTTCTCAATTAAGAATTCTAGAGTTGTGTGTGGTATTTTGTATTTCTTGACTGTTTTTATTGTTTTTTGGAATTCTTGTGCAAAAAAAAATCTTTCAAAAAGAATTGGTTTCTTGGATTTGCTATCCTAGGGTTGAAGATTCTTAGAGAGAAAAAAAAAAAAGGGTCGTGTGTACTGTTCACGGTATTGTAGCGTCACTGTTCATGACGGCTACTGTTCACGCCTAGGGTTTACTGTTCACGGCGACTGTTCATAAAAATCACTGTTCATATGGTGAATTTTACTTGTTTGTTTGAGTTTGTGGGTTATCTGAGTTTTGAATTAAAAAAAAAAGTCTTGCACAAAGAAAAGTCGTGCAACACAAAAGAAAGTGAAAGAGGCGTGCAAGGTGACAAAAGCCAAGCACACGAACTAAACCAATTAAACTGAAGTATATTTGGCTGGAATACTTATCCTTGTGCAACCGAATAGACCTGTTGAAACAAACAGATCGTTGGACAGAGAACAACGCCACGTACGAAAGTTTAATTGATCAGATTCCACTCTTCTTGTTCTTGGTGTTTTGTTAGAGTATTGTTTTGCATAAGCTTGGTTATTTTACTTCCAAAGAACATTAAAAATCAAGAAACATCACACAATTATACCACACATTAGGGTCTCTATATTGTGTCTGTTCTTGATTCTTGGTCAATCTTTGTTACTCTCTTGGACAAAACACTCTAAGCATACTTATCCTTGACCTCTACATTTACTCTCACAGATTGGTGTTGCTATAAGCCTTGGTAAGATTGAGTGAGCTGGTTCTTCTCTAAAGGGCCAACAAGAAAATTCATTGAGTGGAAAAAGGCTTAGTAGTGAGCACAAGGAGGGTAAAAGCCAACAAATTTGAGGGAAGCGAGTGCAAACACTAAGGGAGTGATCTACAAATTCTTGTTTATATTGTTCTAACCCTTATTTTGCAGGTTTAAAGTACTATGGCAGAACATGATGATCTTAAGGCCATGATGAGAGGCATGCAAGACAACTTCCAACGCCTCATGGAACAAATGCAAAGCATGTCCATGAGAATGGACAATGTGGAGCAAGTATCTAGGGTTCGAGGGGATCAACATGATGGTAGAGAGGTTGGTTCCAACACTAGAATGACTCGAAATCCAGCTTATGATGATGACATTGAAGGGGAGTCGAGTGATGAAGAAATAGCTCCAAGGAGAGGAAGGAGGGTAAATAACAACCAAGACAACAACCTTGGTAGCATTAAGATGAAGATACCTTCTTTCCAAGGTAAGCTAGACCCCGAGGCTTATCTTGAGTGGGAACGTAAAGTGGAGCACATATTCAATTGTCATAACTACTCCGAAGAGAAGAAAGTGCAATTAGCTGCCAGTGGAGTTCACAGATTATGCAAGTATTTGGTGGGACAAGCTAGGTAAAGGAGAGGAAGACGTATGATGATGAGCCAATTCGAACTTGGCGCGAGATGAAGAACATCATGAAGAAGAGGTTTGTTCCAAGCTACTACATGAAGAGACCTCCATCATAGGCTTCAAATTTTGAAGCAAGGGTCGATGAATGTGGATGAGTACTATAAGGAGATGGAGATGCTCATCATAAGAGCTGACATTAAGGAGGAAGAGGAGGCTCTAATGGCGAGGTTTATTGCTGGATTAAACTTGGAAATTGCTAAAAGAGTTGAGCTTCAACATTATCTTGATATTCATGACTTGGTGGATATGGCCATCAAGGTGGAGAGGCAATTGAAAGGGAGGCGTGCTAGGGGGTTTTCCACTACACAAAACCGTACTAGTTGGAGAGTTGAACAACCAAGGAAGAAGCTTTAGAGATGCTGAACAATCACGTGGTCCTCCAAGTCGTGCACCATTGCCTAGGGCCGAACCAACTACAAAGCAAGATTCTAAGGATAAGCAAATTGTGAAGCCTAGACAAAGGGAGATTAAATGTTTTAAGTGCCAAGGGTTCGGGCACATAGCTGCTTCTTGTCCAAACAAACGCACTATGGTTATTTTTGAGGATGGTGAAGTAGCTAGCGTAGCTTCAAGTGAAGATGATGAGGAGATGCCTCCATTGGAGGGAGGATCTGAAGATGAAGATAATCTGTATGGTGGGGATCAAGGTGAAGTCCTTGTCACAAGGCGTGCTCTTAGCATTGCACCTAAGGAGGATGAAGTGGATTACAAAGAGATCATATTTTTCACACTAGGTGTACCGTGCAAAACAAGGTATGTAGCATGATTATTGACAGTGGATCTTGTACTAATGTTGCTTCTACTTTGTTTGTAGATAAGTTGGGTCTAGAGACTAAACGTCATCCCAAGCCATACAAGTTGCAATGGCTTAGCTGAGGTTGGAGACATGAAGGGTTACCTAAGCAAGTAATGGTGCCATTCTCCATTAGTAAGTACAAGGATGAAGTGTGGTGTGATGTGATTCCTATGCAAGCATGCCACATCCTACTTGGACGTCCTTGGCAATTCGATAGAAGAGTGACATATGATGGCTTCAAGAATAGGTACTCATTCATGTGGAACAACCGAAAAATCACTTTGGATTCCATCAAACCTTCTGAAGCTCATGCGGATCAAGTGAGAATAGCAAACGAATTCAAGGTGAGGGAAGAGCAACAACAAGCTGACCAGATCAAGCATGAAGAGGGGCTACGGACTGGTCCAAGCAATGAGCAATGTGGCGGATCCAAGGCTAGTAAGAAGGTGAATCGTGACTTGAAGATGGAAGAAAAGAGGAAGGTTAATGCTTTTGCAACCAAAAGTGAGATCATTTCAGCTTTGGAAGCTAAGCAACAACTTTTAATTGTTTTGTATAAAGATGTGTTTTTTTCTTCTATTGAGCTTAATGAACTTAATTCTTCTTTGCCTAGTGTTGTGGTGTCTCTTTTGTAGGATTTTGAAGATTTATTTCCTGAAGATATACCCAAGGGATTGCCACCTGTGCGAGGGATTGAGCACCAAATCGATTTTGTACCTGGTGCTAGCATACCCTAATCGCCCTGCTTATAGAGCAAATCCTGAGGAGACAAAAGAGATTCAAAGACAAGTGGATGAACTTGTGGAGAAAGGATTTGTTCGTGAGAGTATGTCACCATGTGCCGTACCAGTCATTTTGGTGCCAAAGAAGGATGGAACATGGCGCATGTGTATTGATTGTAGAGCCATCAACAAGATAACGGTAAAGTATCGTCATCCTATTCCTAGGTTAGATGATATGCTTGATGAATTGCATGGTTCTACTATTTTCTCAAAATTGATCTTAAAAGTGGATATTATCAGATTAGGAATGAAAGTAGGTGATGAATGGAAAAGCCGCATTTAAGACCAAGTATGGATTGTATGAATGGTTAGTTATGCCTTTTGGTTTAACTAATGCACCTAGTACATTCATGAGGCTTATGAACTATGTGTTTAGGAGCTTTCATTGGTAAATTTGTTGTGGTTTATTTTGATGACATTCTAATCTATAGTAGGTCACTTGAGGATCATGTTGAGCACTTGCACCAAGTTTTGTGTGTGTTACGAGAGCACCATCTTTATGCTAACTTGGCAAAGTGTTCATTTTGCATGGAAAGCATTGTGTTTCTTGGATTCATTGTTAGCTCTAGGGGTGTACATGTTGATGAGTCTAAGGTACAAGCCATACGTGATTGGCCTACACCAAAAAGTGCTAATGATGTTAGGTCTTTCCATGGTCTAGCAAGTTTTTATAGGAGATTTGTGCGAAATTTTTCTACTATTGCTGCACCTCTTAATGAACTTGTTAAGAAAAATTCTGTTTTTAAGTGGGAAAGTAAACACCAAGAGGCGTTTGATTTATTAAAAGGACACGTTGACTAACGCACCCTTGTTGTGTTTACCTAATTTTGACAAGCTTTTCGAGGTTGAGTGTGATGCTTCTGGAGTAGGTATTGGGGCCGTTCTTATGCAGGATTCCAAGCCCATTGCGTACTTTAGTGAGAAGCTAAGTGGTGCAACCTTGAATTATCCCACATATGACAAGGAGCTCTATGCCCTTGTGCGAACTCTTCAAACCTGGCAGCACTATCTCCTTCCCAAAGAGTTCGTGATTCACTCTGACCATGAGAGCTTGAAGTTTTTGAAGACTCAAGGCAAGCTCAACAAAAGACATGCGAAGTGGTTAGAGTTCATTGAGTCCTTTCCATATACAATCAAGTACAAGCAAGGTAAAGAAAATGTGGTAGCTGATGCATTGTCAATGAGGTATACTCTTATTACCACTCTTCAAACTAAATTGCTTGGTTTCGAATGTATTAAGGAGTTATATGAGCATGATTTAGATTTTTCAAAAATCTGGTCTTTATGTTCTAAACGTGCTCATCTTGATTACTTTAGGCATGATGGATTTTTATTCAAAGGTCATAGACTATGCATGCCTAGGTGTTCTATGCGTGAGTTGTTGGTTAGGGAAACTCATGGGGGTGGTCTTATGGGACACTTTGGTGTCAAGAAAACTTTGCATGTGTTGCATGAACATTTCTTTTGGCCTAGCATGCGAGTTGATGTTGAATCTGTTTGTGCTAAATGTCTTACTTGCAAGCAAGCAAAGTCTCGAGTTCAACCCCATGGTTTGTATACACCTTTACCCGTTCCTTCACAACCTTGGGTAGACATTTCTATGGATTTTGTTTTGGGTTTACCAAGGTCTTCTAATGGTAAAGATAGTGTGTTTGTTGTGGTAGATAGATTTAGTAAGATGGCACACTTCATTGCATGTTCAAAAACTAATGATGCCACTTACATATCTGATTTGTTCTTTAAGGAAATTGTGAGGTTGCATGGTTTGCCTCGTAGCATTGTTAGTGATAGAGATGTCAAATATTTGAGTCATTTTTGGCGCACTTTGTGGAGTAAACTTGGTACTAAACTATTATTTTCTACTGTTGCACATCCACAAACTGATGGTCAAACTGAAGTAGTTAATAGAACACTCTCTACACTTTTGCGTGCAATCATTCAAAAGAACTTAAAGAATTGGAAAAAATGTTTACCACACATTGAGTTTGCTTATAATAGAACTGTTCATTCCACTACTTCTTACTCACCTTTTGACGTTGTTTATGGTTTTAATCCCCTAACTCCTTTAGATATTTTACCTTTGCCTACTAATGAGGTTGCTGATCTTGAAGGTAAAAAGAAAGCTCAATTTGTTAGGGATCTTCATGCTAAGGTGCGTGAGAATGTGCTAGAAAAAGAATGAGCATTTTACAAGGGTAGCAAACAAGGGTCGAGTGAAAGTCGTATTTGAGCCCGGAGATTGGGTTTGGGTGCATGTGAGGAAGGAAAGATTTCCACAACAACGGAAGTCTAAGTTGCATCCAAGGGGGGATGGACCCTTCCAAATCCTTGAAAGAATTGGGGACAATACCTACAAAGTGGATTTTCCTAGTGAGTATGGAAATGTTAGTGCCACTTTTAATGTTTCTAACTTGTCTTTGTTTGATGTAGGTGATTCAAGGATGAATCCTTTCGAGGAAGGAGGGAATGATAGGCTCCAAGGTCAGCAAGCTTCGAAGTTGACTGAGGATGTACTTCAAGGCTTGGATGGTCTTATGACTAGATTAAGAACTAGGACAATGAAGAATGCTTTGCATGGTTTTATTGTGGACACGATGGATAAAGTGTACAAGGCAACCAACATGGATCCATTGTCACATATTGTGCATTGCTTATGGGTTGACCAAGGAAGTGAAGGATGATTCAAGCATGGGTATGAAGTGTGAAACATTCTGACCGTACCCGCGCCTCGAACCCGCGCCCAAATAGGTGCCGCAGGTACCATCAGACGGTTCAATTTTGAAGGCCTCAACCTTCTAACCATTCTCGCGCCAGTACCCGCGCTGAGGTGCCGCGGGTACGATCAGAAAGTCCGTTTTAGTTGTTTTATGTAATTTTTTGAGTTGTAATATTTAGTAGTCGAGCATTAGGTTACAACTAAGGTAAAGTACTTTCTTGTTTTATGTCTTTGTGCCGCCCTATAACAGGGTTTCTTGTGAACAATATTGAAAAAAAGAACATTGATGAAAATTTGAGTGAAATTCTCTCCAGAATTTTCTTGGTTCTTTGGTGATTGAGAACCGCCATAGGTCTTATCAAGCTTTGCTTGTGGCGACCATCCAATCTTGCTTAGAGTTTCCTTTCGGTTTTGTTCAAGATCTTTAGAGAATTAGGTTTGAACGATTGAACATGCTCAATTCGATTCATCTTGGTTTGCCTAGGATCGAGGGCATCTTCAAGGGGAAAAGTTCGAGCAACTTACTCCACGTCAAGGGTTCTTGGAAGAACCATCCAAGGGGTCTTGAGTTCAACGAGTAGTAAGCCTAAAATCCAAGGGTCTTGGTAGTCTTCCGTACGCGCAATCTCATCAAAATAGTTTCCACTTGTCAAGATCACAAAAATGTCTAAACAGCAACTACTGAGTTCGTTAATCTCCTGTTCTCTCTTCATCCATTATAATATAATCACTCAAAAAAAAAAGAAAAATTATTTTTCAACTAAGTTTATCAAAAGGTGCCTAGTTAATATATTTTAACTCTTAAAGCTAAAATCTCATTTCTCTTCCTTTCTTTTGCTCTTTTTTTGGTTTCTTTATTTGCCGCCCAAACCCACATGTGCACGGAAAGTAAAAGGGAACTGGGTAGCAAGGGATACGGATTGAAGCAATATGAATCAAATTATCAATAGCTTTGTGAATATATCAAAAGTAAATCAACATCATAGATCTTCTACACAAATTAAAAAAGCATAAGCTACACCTACCAAAAAAATGATGAAATTGCAATAATAAAATATATAGGACAGAATGTCAGGATAGTGAAGATAAATAGGATAATGCCTACTAAAGAGATTGCCAACCTCCTCGCGTTTGAGTGTATTATAGAACCATATGTCATTCACTTCTTGTGCAACATTACACTACAAAAAATATGAAACTTGATTTTCAAATTCAAAGTCACCCAAGAGATCCTCCACAATATTTTATGACAACAACAAGAAAACTATCAACAAAATTATACACAAATTGGCATATATTAAACAATCATAATTCCTAGGAATTTCAAGCAGGAGAGTCACTTATAAACAAGAATTTCAAACAATCATAGGCTAAATTTGATAAAGTTTTGCTCACAACCCAATTTCTTTCCAAACCCCACTATCTAATTATTCATGGTTTGTTACTTTACAGATAATGCTATGGCTTTTTCTTTGAGTCTGGTGGTGTATTTGTTGGGGTGGAGGTTGAGTCAAGGACGGCCAGGAGCTCCCCTAAAGCTGACGATGAGGTTTTTCAGGTTTGAGGATTTGAGGTTGGAGAAGGGTGGGAGAGGGCGGAGGCTAAGGGTGGAGGTAGTGGAAAGGAATTTGATGTTGGTGCATGTGGTGGAAGGAGATGCAATGTTTGGCATGCTAAACCAAAAAAAACAAAAATAACTAATCAAAATCTAGAAGGAATGTGAGGTAAACAAAGTGAGGTCAAACAGCATGAGTGCAAAATGATGAAGTTGATTAGCGGGGGCCGAGAGAGAGAGAGCGAGAGAGGAAAAGAGGCGAAACAAAAGGCCAACGGAGAGAAGAGAAGGGAGGGAGATGGGGGGGGAGAGAGAGAGAGAGAGAGAGAGAGAGAGAGAGAGAGTAAAAGTCTGTTGGCACCACTAGCTAAAAACCAGAGGTGGTACAGCAGGAAAAACAAGGGAATACAGGTTTTGAATTGACGAACATGGGCTTGACAATAAACAAAATGCCCACAAAGGAAGTAGGACGAAATGCCATCTATAGTGTATGTTGGCTGCATTTATAGTCGTAAAGATAAGGATTCAATTGCTAGTTATCAATAGTCCTCCCTATCCTAGTTAACATAACAACTAGCTCTCTCCTTGTTGCTCAACCAAGAAACAATCAACTATAAAACAAGGTTTACCTTCCCTATTATTTCCCTCACTCAATGCCCTGAATAGAATCCAATCCACCAACAATATGAAACTAGCTTCTTTTCTCTAAATCGAGTCTAACACTCAATCAGCACTCCAAACCCTCAGCTATAGCTCTGAAATTAAGCTACAATGAGACCCATTTTTTTAATTACAATATCAAGAAAATGTTTCAATCTGCAATAAAAAAAAAATAGAAAACTCAAACACTTCAAAGCTGCAATATCCCTTTTTTCCAACTAAAATGCCAAAGAAATGGGATCCATTTACGTCCAAGAAACACCTAGAAAATCAACCACTTCAAAACTAACTTCTTGCTCAAAAACTAAGGAGCAAAGTGCAGAATCTGATACTCTATGCATATTCCTCACATAAATACGCACGCAACACGCACTAACATAGAGTGGGTTCTGATTTAAATTAACATATCACCATCAACTTTTAGCTAGCTAAAGATCAAACAACATGTGCTATAAAAGGAACGAATCCAATTAAAAAAAAGGACAAACAGGAGTGTAGATAGGCTTACATGGGTGTTAAAAGTCTATGTCTGGGCTCTATAGAATTTGGTGAACTACTAAGAATTCCTCTCATGCTGTAAAATTTACTACCTTTTTGGAGGGTTTTTCAAGGATTCAGAAGCAACTTGAG
Organism: Mitragyna speciosa; assembly: GCA_024721245.1. Classification (NCBI taxonomy): domain Eukaryota; kingdom Viridiplantae; phylum Streptophyta; class Magnoliopsida; order Gentianales; family Rubiaceae; genus Mitragyna; species Mitragyna speciosa. The sequence continues at coordinate 17,832,949 of CM045571.1, forward strand.
CTTGGGGCAGGGAGCGCCTGATCTGAGAGAAAACCAAAGAAATCATAGGCAGCGGCGGACCGGAGCATCTAGTGGTCAAGCGGAGATGGAGATAAAAGCGAAAATGCACAAACAGCGGCCAGAGAACCTACTGTAGAAAAAGCACCTCCTTTACCTTGTATCGGTTGTGTAAGAGGGCGACAGTAAGGCTTTTTGACTCCACCGGTGGTAGGTGCCGATTAACTTCCTTGTAGCCTTTGAAATTTATTTGAAAGAAAATAAATTTAGTAAAAAAAATATTAAATAAAATTAGGAACAGAAGAATAATTTAAAACCTAAATCTTCTAAGAGTAAAATACGTTAATTTGAAGGGAAGAGAGGTAAAGAGAAGAGAGAAACCTTGGCGGTGAGTTATTTTTGGGAGTCCTTCCGCCAGTTCACAACGGAGATAAAGAGGTAAAGGTTATGGAATTTGGAAGGGAATGAGAAAGAGAGAGCAAGAGAGAAAGGGGAAGGAGAAAGAGAGGAAGGGCGAAGATATTGGGGAGGGAATTTGATTTTTGGTGAAAAATTTTGGAGGGAGTGCGGAGATATTGAAGACATTTTCCTCCCCTCAACTTAAGTCTGCAGTAAGGCAACACACTCAGTGACGACTTCGGATGTTGCTAGTGAAGAAGCTTTTAGACAATGAAGAATTATCAGAATAGAATTCCTATTCAGTGACAACAACTGTTGTCACTGTCATGATGAGTATAATTTAACATTACGATGAAAATTTAGTGACAACATTAGTTGTCACTATCTAATTATAAATACAACAGTAACAACATTGTATAGTTGTGAAAAAAGGGGCTAAAATTCAGTGACGAAAATTGACAGCTACTAATTAGTCAACATAGTTTAGTGACAACATGTGAAAGTTGTCAGAATAGATTATGTATTCAGTGATGACAAAAGTTGTCACTACCTCAGGGGATATATACCAGTGACAACTTGGTTTAGTTGTCAGAAAAGGGCATTCATTTGGTGACGACTCTAGTTGTCATAACCTTGATGGACATGTATCAGTGACAACTTATTAAGTTTGTTAGAAAATGGTATTGATTCAGTGACAACTTACTTTGTCACTACTTTAGTAGACCAATTTTAGTGACAACTTTGAAAATGTTGTCACTAAAATATGATAGTTTAGTGATGATTTTCGACACTTGTCAATAATGGAATTTGGCGCCTTTTACCGAGAAATAATCAGTGACAACATTTCGTTGTTGTCACTGATGAGTACACCCCATGCATGTCAATTGTGACAAGATGTTTTGTTGTCACTGAAATAGTTATTCTGTGACAACATTTTATTGTCATTGAAAATTGTCGTCACTAATAATCATTTTTCTTGTAGTTATAGCTGCTGCAGCACCTTCATCAGACAGTTCAGCCACTTCATCTCCTACCTGCAATTTAGCTATGTCATCCACTCCAATTGTAGCTACTTTTTTAGCTTCATTAGATGCCCCACCATCAACTAGCATCCTTCCCAAAGATGCCACCATTTGCTCCTCCACGACTTCCCTTCCCTCTTTCCTAACATCAGAAATATCTACCAAGGCACTACACCATCAGAAAGATTGTAGTGAACATTGCATGAAGCAACAGTCACTACCTCATCTGTAGCATTGTCCTCCTCCGTTTCACCATGCATCAAGTCCACCCCATTACTATACCCACTTCCACTTCCTCTACCTGGTCATTTCCAGTCTTCCCCATTCCTTTTAGTGTCTCCTTAATATTTTGGGTTAAATTGTAAATAACAGCAGCACCTATAACACCATCATCTGCAATCCCTTTATCGCCCTTATCACTTCAACCCATCAAGTCTTTTTCCAGAACACTTTTCACCACATTATCCACCTCTGGAAGACCCTAACTATTCAACTTGTGCATAGGTAAATATTGCAAAGTGCCCTCCTTTTGGCAATTGTTCTTTGACTATTTTACTCCCTTATTTCTTTCCATCACATTTTCTTTTTTATATTCAGTTGGAGAGTAACCAAAATTCCAACAAGAACTGCAACATGAAGGCATATTCTCAGGGATTAAACTTAACGAAAACCCTTTTGACTCCCCTTTAACTCCTATTCCATACACAATCTGGAATTATCTTTGTTAAGTCAACCTCAATGGATACTCGACCAATACTTGGGCGAACAAGAGATGATGTTGCAGCATCCATAAACAATGGTCTACCAATAACATTGACGATTGAGAACAAACATTACTTGTTGAAGAAATGAATGGGCAATGCTGGCAAAGAAAACCAAACTGGAACCAATGGTGATTCTCTAGCAACATGGAATTCAAGCGTCCATGTAAAAATTTGCATGGAAAATTTACCAATGTGGCATAAACCTCTTATCCAAAAGCAAAGAAAATTGGCCTCTGAAGTGTATCGAATCAATACATGTCTTGCATTTAGATGGCCAAGAGTGACTGAACTTTTCAAATCCAATGTAGCGAGGATTTTACGAATCTCTTTAAGTTTGGGACGTCTTGAGAGAACTTCCCCACGAGTGCAAACTCAAAAGCCATTTTCACATCTACAAAGATCTTCCCCGCAATCCTTTCTCACTTTGGCAAATTACCTGAAAAGGTTCAATCATTCCTTGCTTTCCAGAGATGCCATAAAATGACCATCGGGGTAACCTTCAACAGAAAAGCTATTAGCCCGTTCATTCTAGGTAGAAGCCACCATTGTAATAAACTTATTCAAAAGCCTTGCTGCTTATTGACGATGCCCACTAGCTTCTCAAAGAAGTTTTAGACCTGCCATGGAATCTCACCAAGACTAAAAATATAGTCAATAATCTCCTCAGAATGTCAAAAACAACAGATACAACAAGAGGGGCCATGAAAACCAAACCTCTATAAAATATCAACAACATGGAGTTTTCCATTCAAAAGTCTCAAGAGAAAAAACGAGATTTTAATGGGAATAGAATTGTCCCAAATTAATGCGTAAATCAAGCTCTTACTCTGTGCATGCCGAATACAATCAAAAGCTGATTTAAGAGAAAACTCCACAGAATTAGATAACTTCCAAACAGGAATGTCAGAAGAAATCACTCCAGAGGGCTTCATGCTAATAATCTCCTACACAACTGAATAAGGCAAATAATTCATCAAGTTTACTTACATCCCATTCAGCTTCACTCACAAAATCACAAACCTGAAAATCATCCTGGTTAAGGGTATAAGTAGACAGAGCACTTGTTCCAACCCAATTGTCACGCTAGAAATTAATCCTACCACTCCTCACATGTCAGATCATATTACCGTCAGCAATATTCCTTACCTCCGATATTCTTCTTTACATCCCAGAATCAAGAGGAGACTGAAGAACCTACATGGGGTGTCTAGATTTGCAATATTTAACATGCATGAAATTGGCCCATAAAGACTCATTCTTCCTAAAAAGCCACCATAACTTTACTGACAGCATTACACACATCCATCAAGCTTCTTAGCCCCAAACTCCCTTCATTCGTAGGGAGACACAAGTTGTTCCACTTAATCTAGTGTCTTTTTGCTCCATCTTGAGTCAAATTCCATAAGAATCTAGCAAAAATCTTCTCCAGCTTGCAAGAAAATCTCCTTTGGGGAAGAAGAGATAACAAGAATATGTAAAAGCATAAAGGACAAAATATGTTTATTAAGGATCAACTTCCCTACACAAACAATAATCTATTATGCTAGATAAGAATCCTTCCTACTATGGACTGAACCAGATCAGAAAAATAGTGAATTCTCCGTCTACCATAAAAAGGGAGACAACCCAAGTAACACACAGGAAAAGATTTCTTCATAAAACCAGTTACCTAGGAGATAACAAAAATCCGACCTGGAGAAGTGCTAGGATGACAAAGAAACTCACTCTTGGAAATATTAATTTTCTGACCTAAGCATTCTTCATACTTAATGTTTTCATAAAAATCTATCTTAGGGGTGAATCCTTGGATTGCAGGAAGATTATTCAGAGCTCTCGAAAGTGTCTCAGCCCCAACGATAAGAAGACCAGAAGAGATCGGATCTCCTTAACTCAAGCCTCCAGTAGATTGAAAGAAACCCCTAGATTCTCCATTAATGATTACAGAAAACCAACTAATTCAACACTAATCTCCACATCATGTCAACCTAACGTTCACCAAACCCAAGGGCTCTTAGGATACCCATCAGATATGGACAAGAGATCCTATCATACGCCTTTTTCATGTCAAGCTTCAAAACTACATTACTACCACGTTGTTTCTTACCCAAACCTTTAACCATTTCCTGGGCTAGCAAAAAGTTTTCTACTAATTGCCTACCTCTAACAAATCCACTCTGTTGGGGAGATATAATTTTGGGCAAAATCCTTGTCAACCTGTCTACCAAAAGCTTAGAAATAATTTTGTTAATAAAATTACATAGACTAATTGGCTGGAATTGAGTAAAATCCTGCAGGTGAGTAACTTTGGGAATGAGAACAAGCATTGTAGATGTGAAATTCTTAGATAGCTCTTCCCCATAGAAAAAAGAAATAACAGTATTATATACATCCTCAGCAACAATTTCCCAAGCTTCAGTAAAAAACTTACCGATAAAGCCATCAGGCCCTATAGCACTTTCTCCATCCATAGAAAATACAACACCACGAACTTCTTCCATTGAAGGAAAATCTTCCAACATACAATGATCCTCTTCCAAAAGCAAACTTGAGACATGATGGAGCTGCAAGTTTCCAACTTCCCCTTCATGTGAAAATAAAGTCCAAAAAATTGGCATGCTTCCTGAGTTATCTCCTCTACATCATACAACCAACCATCGTGAGTCCCTTTGATACAATGGATGATAGCTTTCTTCCTTCCTTCAGCAACAATGGAATAAAAATATTTTGATTTTTTATCACATTCTCTCCACCATTTTACCCTTGCTTTTTGTGACTAGAACTTTTCCTCAATTGAGATTGCTTTGTTGAGTTGTGCCCGAGTCTTTTGCATTAATTCAAGGTTGCTAGTCAAATTATCCTCATTAAAAGCTTGCTCTACCTCTTTAGCCTGTTTCTCTGCTTTCCTAACATTTTGAAAAATATCTCCAAACACCTCTCGAGACCACAATTGTAAACCTTTTTTGACCTTCTTTAACTTCACAACTAGCATTATCAATGGTGATCCCAAACAGTCCTCCTACCAACAACTCTGAACAATATCCAAGAAACTGTTATGGTTAGTCCTGAAGTTTAAGAAATGACATTGCTTTGGCTTACCATACCCCTAGTAGAGACTGTAACCAAAAGCAACGCATGATCAAATAGACACCTCACCAAGTGTTGAACCGCAACCACCATATTCAAATTTATAAAGGCTTGATTCAAGAGAGTTTAGTCCAATCTTTTCCAAACTCTAACCTGACCATGCCTACTGTTGCACCATGTATATGGAGAACCACTAAAACCTACATCAAAACTTGAAGATCATGCATAAATGTTAAAAATCCAACAGCCTCATTAACGTGGAAAGGCCGACCCCCTTTCTTTTTTTTCTGCATTAACAATCACATTAAAATCCCCCGTAATCATCCAGGGCTTATCTACTCTTTCTTCATGTTTCAAAGATTTTGAAAGAGATCTTTGTTCTTCTTCCAAACACTTGGCATGAACAAAGGAAACCGAGCATGCTTGAGAAAACAAAGGACTTTGGACCTTACCAGATAAATGTTGGACACTTTAACCAACAACATTGATTGAAATTGACTTGTGAAAAAAAATCCAGATCATACCTTCTTCATTACAGAACTCCAAATCTATCCCCAACCTCAAACGAACAGACTCAAACCTCCTAGTATCAATCTGAGGTTCAGTTATAGCAACAAACTCTAAAGAATACAAATGGATAAATTTTTTGAATCTTTTCAAATTAAGAAACCTTGCAACCCTCGAATATTCCTAAACATGCAGCTGATCATTGTGATAAAATGTCAAAGGAATTATTTAAGGATTTGGTCTTGGACCGTAGAATTCTATCGAAAACCAAAAACCATACACCCTTCTTACCTCTAGTAGGTCCCCTCCATTTAGCTTTTTTAGCCTCTCAGTAGCCCCCAACTGAGTAGAACCCATTTCAAGATTGCAATAATCCAGGGCAATCCTACCGCCGGAATATTTCTGCAAAATTCCATCAGCTTCCTTGCTGCCTCTAGGTGATAGATTTCTAGTAACAACCTCCACCTCATGAAGAAGAGGTCTAGGACATTCCTCTCCATTTGATTCCCTAGCAGATGCTGATCTTTCGGTCTTCACACTAGTCACTAGATCATTGTTGATAAGGAGCTGCTCACCCATTAACATATTTGCCTAGTGAACTTGGACATCTCTAAGGATAGCTGCTGCACCACAAGCCTATTTGCCTCATGCATAGCCTCCCTACGGGCAACCTCCACAACCCAGATAACGCCATGTTAATATCCTGATCATTCGCAGGACCCTTTGCAGGAGAACCTGCCGTCGATTTGCCTGATACCAAACCACTTTGCTTCATAGCATCATAACATACCCTACATCCATGCCTTGCTTTAGGCCTAACGTATGTTGAGACTCCTGCTGCCCTCCTTCAAAACCCCTTGGTAATTAGTTACTTTCTTTCTGCTAGTTTTGGACTTCGGGCCTGTATTGTTGCCTTTCATTTGGCCGATTGTTAGTCGCTTCCATCACTTGTTTGTCTTTGCCTTTAGGATTCAATAGTCTACAATTGGAAGATGCATGGCCTTGCTTGCTGCACTGGTTACAATATTGAGGAAGATCCTCATAGTAAATCTTCTACTAGAATCCATCTTCACCAATCGCGATCTAGATGTGTCCAGGAAATTGCTTGGTGACATCCACATTAACATAGATCATCGCCATATGTGGTGTAGCAAGTGTCAACATTGCAGCATCCAGTTTTAGGGGGTTTTCCACTGCATTATTACTAGAAAATAAAGCGTCCTTGTCAAAGAAGTGCACTGGCAGTTCCTCCAAAGAAATCCAAATAAACGCATGAGTAGACTCAGATTCTGCCCTAAAATCCGTTAAAGACTCTCACGAGAAAATCATTGATCATCCAAAGGCCCATCATCCAGCAACGCAAATAATCTTTTTCATTAGACATATGGATAAGAACATGGCTACCCAAAAACCCTATTGATGCAAAAGCCTCCCTCATTGCATTCATATTAGGTCTTCTGTGTGAGAACTTGCCACTAAGGGCAAAGTTGAAAGGAGCAGCCAAATTTTTCATGTTATCATGGGAGAAAGCTACGGCCAGTTCTCCTTTATGCAGGGATAGAGGTTTAATCTTCAATGGTAAACTTGTTTTGTTAAGCAAAACATTTGCCAAAAATCTATTTGGCTGCTTTGGTTGCCCTCCAACAGTAGGTTGAAGGGCCTCCATGAACCCTAATTTTGAAAAGCAAGAAGCGGCAAGTAGAGAGAACAAGCTAGAGAGAGAAAGTAGAGAGAACAAGCCTCATGTTTTTGAATTTAACACTTTCAACTTTAAATTAAACATGTTTTCGAACAATTTAACACTAGGACCAAATTTGAATAATCAAAATACACATGTACAACAAATTTGACAAGTTTTGCAAATCAAAATCACAACATTCAGCCATGAAGTTGAGCATGAATCCTCATGTTGTATAAATTGTAAAACTTGAATGCACATTCCAAACCAATAGTACACACATGTTTTTTATAGCATATTAAGCTTATAAACAAGATCAAACAACATATCAATTCAATGAATTATCAAATGACCTTTTTGTTCAAAAAGTTCATCAACCATAAATAGTGATTCCTATCAACTCCTACTTCTACAACATATTATTGAGCACATAATACACATGTTAAAACAATCTTTCAAGCATGATATGCATAAAAAATAGGTATTCTAGAAACTAACTCATAATTGTGACTTCTTAATCAAACTTGATCTTCATATTCCAATTTGCCATCTTACAAAACAAACAAAAACACACTTCAAACTACAAAATACATAGCAAAACAAACTAAATTTTCACAACAACATTAAAAATGTTGGGTCACCTTCCAACAAGTGCTTCATTTAGTATTGAGAGCTAGACTCTTTCTTAACCATGTCACATGATTGGAGTATCCCACAAAGGATGTATTACACCTTTGGTGCTTAATTAATTCAACAAGTGCATGTACATCTTTTGCTTCAATAGAAGTGCTCCCATGTCCATGATCTATTTTGCAATTGTACCTACTACATGAAAATAATTGGAAAGAACTTCATAGCCATGATTGGCTATGCTTTTCTCTTGTGTTAGTATTTTCCCAATACCCATAAAATGTAAAGACTCGTAATTACTTTAGCAAATACTAGTGGTTGCATTAGTTGATTGTATACTTTCTAAGGTTGAGCAAGGCTTCATAGTAAACAAACTATTTGAGTCTAACTACTAATATTATCACTCTTACAAATCATAAGTCAAAGTGGTGACCAAGTGATTAACTTGTAAAAAAAAATTCCCCATTGTTCGTATCGTATCTAAATGATTGCTTATGCACTTTCTAAGGTTAATTTACGTAATTGTAATAATACTTGAGTTGACAAAATATAGTATTTAGAGTTAGCACACTTGAAACCCTGAAACCCATAAATGATAGTGCAACATGCAGTAGTTATGAACAAAGTATGTATGAGATACACATAATTATTTGAATGGCATGATTAGACACTTAGACAATACTTAATTAGGTCATAAAAAAAAGTAGAAAAATAAATAGAACAACAAAGAAAAGCCAAGCTAAGAGCTGGCTGGACATGTTGGAGATTAAGCTGGTAGGAGGTGGCAAGCTTGGGGAGAATTTGGGCAAGTTAGTAGGTGATTCATGCACTCCCTTAAGTTGACCAGATGAGAGATTATCGTAGCTAGTTAAGTTAGTAGCTTGGAGATTAGCAAAGACGAAAGAATAGAAACCAGGTGAAGAAGGTAACCAAAAGAAACAAACCAGCTATCCAAAAAATTATAGTGGTAGGAGAGATTGAAGGTGTCGCATCCCGAAATGACAAACGGTGGGGTCCGGGACAATCGCACCTCGAAAAGGTGGTCTGGTCTGGTGACCCGTTTCGAAAAGAAAGTTTTTGGAAAAAATGTGCGTGTATGAGAAAAAAATCATATTTTTAGTGAAAAAGTGCTATTTAGAAAAAATGGAATTTTAGAATAAAAATAAAATGAGGTCGGGACTTAAAAGTGCGATGGTTTTGGCAATTAAATTTGAAAAAGGGTTTTATTTTAAAGAAATGGAGTCGCCACTTGGTATTGAGTTAGGATGTACCAAGTCACCCAAAAAATTGTTTAACAAAGCAATGCAAAAAATAAAATATTTAAAAAAATATTTAAAAATCTTTTTTCGACTCTGGTCTACGAAAAAAACGAGAGAAAAAGGTCCGGGAGTCACATTTGAAGAAAGGGAAGGCAAAGGCTCATGCCTAAGGCACCCTTTTAACCTGGTCGAGGCTAGTTGCAAGGTTTAATCAAATTTTTCTAAAATAACCCCTAAATTCTATCACGTTTAGATGTGTCTATATGAATGCAAATCCTACATCTAATGTGAATATCGGGAGGGCCAAAATGTTCCGTCGAGGCTTGGTCAGAATTATCGCATTAATTGCGAGATCCAAGTTGAGACCCTAAGGGAGTCACGAGTATAGATGCAAAATAGAATGCAAAAAGAAAAGAAAAATAGTATAGATAGTAAGTGTCAAAGAAAGTAGAGGATGCAACATAACGGGTATAGGGTACTAACAACTCGTGATTGATGTTTCTCTACTCACGGAGGGGGGAATGACATGTCAATCCACCGCTTCTCACATAAATAAACAACTATTTCTAGTCAAATCACACAAATGACCTAATTTTTAAGTGAAATGCAACCTAAATGTTATGCGCTTGAAGTTGTGTCAAAATAAATAATAATAATAATAACAATAACAATAATAATAATAAGAACAATAATAACAATAACAATAACAATAACAATAACAATAACAATAACAATAACAATAACAATAACAATAATAATAATAATAATCATCATCATCATCATCATCATCATCATGCAAAATGGAAAGAAAACTAAAAGTGTGCGAAATGGGATGTGAAATACATACAAATAGTGATACTAACACTAAAATGACCTAAGGGTCTAGTATTGAAATTGCCCTTTCTAGGGATTCCCTACTAGCGTTGGACTAGTTGGGAGACGAGAAAACCAAAACTAGCGTTGGACTAGTGTGGTGACAGAATAATAGAGCTGATAAAACATGAATTAAAATAGTAAAATGTAAATTTAAAGCAAATAAACACATAAGGCATATAAGAGCATGTAGGAGCATATAGCATGTAGGAGCATATAACACGTAGGCAGGATATCTAGATGCATAGTCCTAAGAAAAGCGGTAAAGTAATTAAGCATATAAGCACACAAAAAGCACATAAGTCCTAACTATTACACCCGAGGAATTAACTACAATTTTAGAGGGGAAGAGGTAAAAACGACCTATCATTACACTTGCTATCTAAATACAAAGTTTTTGCTAAAAATATGAGAAATATTATCTAGCTATTACATTGACTAGCTAAATACAAAAATAGTACATTTTTCTGCCCAATAATAAATTTTAAAATTAAATAGCATAAAGTAAACAAATGCGCAAAAAGCATATAAAATAAGAAACATATGAAGAATATGTAAAATAAATCACATAAGGGCACATTAGAACACATAAGAGCACAAAAACACGTCAAGGTACCTCGGTATATACAAATAAAGACTAAAATATTAAATAGTAACAAAATTTGGTAAGAATGTAAATTCTATGAAACTAAAGGCTTAAAAATAAATTCAAACAAATCTAGGGGCCAAATAATAAATTCAAGTAAGCATGGGGGTACAATTATAAATTAACACTAATTGGAAAGGGGCAAAAATGAAATTTCAGCAAGTATGGGGGTACAAAATGTAAATTTCAGCAAGTTCATGCCAAATTGCAATTAAGGGACTTAGTTGAAAGAGTGTAAAACTCTAGGGGATCAATCTATAATTATTCGGGACTTAAATGCAGAAGACCAGAGATTTTTGAAGTACATCCCCAATAATCCAAATATAGGGACTAAAAAACAATATTTATAATTTTAACAATAATTATAACACTAAAAAGATCAAATTAAAAAAATAATTTCAACCAAGTGAACTAATTTTAATTAACTTAACTACTGAATAAAATTGAATCAAGATTAAATCATCAACTAAACAAAACTACTGACTAGATGAAATCCAAAACTTAACAAAAACAAAACACAAATAAAAAAACTAAAGTTAATACTACCCCACCCCCCCCCCCCTCAATCGATTCCAAATTCCTAAAAAATCTATCATTCTAGAAATGAAATTTCCACCCCAAAATTCCTAATTCACCCATCTTCTTTCTCTCTTTTTCTCTCCATTCCTCCTGATTTCTCGATTTCTTCTTCATCTCTCTCGCGTTCTCTCTTTCTCTACTCCTGAATCATTCTATCTCCCCTAAACTCCCTCTCTTCCTTTGTTACTCTATTTCTCTCACTGTCTCTCTCTATCTCTCAGTTCTACTCCCTCTTTCTCTTCTCTTTGACGTCCTCTCTCTTTCTTCTTCTTTCTCAACTTCTCTCTTTCTCTCCATTTTTCTTCTCGCTCCAGCTACTTCTCTATTTCTTCTTTTCCTTTTCTCTTCTTTTTCCTCTATTTTCTCTATTTCTCCATCTCTGTTCTCTCTATTTCTCCTTTTCTAGATTTCTCCAGCTCTTGCTATCTCTCTCTCTCTCTCTCTAGAGGCTGACAGAACCCATTTTCGCTCGAATTGATGGCGACTGGAGGTTACATGGTGGTGATTTTGGTGTGGCAAGGTGCTAATTGGTGGTGGGTGGTGATTGTGAGAGAGGAAATTGGGGGTTTGAGATGGTGGGTTTAAATTTTGGGGCTGATGGATTGTTTTTAACTCTTGATGATGGTGAATTTGTCTGCCTGTGCAGGATGTGTGAATAGCGTGTGTTGTGCGTAATTAATTGTGTATGTGTGTGCAATTGATTTTTGCATGTGTGAGTGATTATGTGTGTTGTATGTGATGTTCTTGTGGCTATGCTAGTAATGCTCCATGTGTGCTGTGTTTGTTGGCTGTGAATGGACAGATGACTGTTGGGGACGCCTAACAGGTGGTGGTGCTCTAGGGACGGGGTTGTGTGGGTGTTTTTTAGGGTAACAGGTGGTTTAGTGGTTATAGGCAGCACTGGTGGTAGGAATTTGGGTTGGGAGGGGCGGCTGTTGTGGATTGGAGGTGATTGTTTGACAGTAAGGGCAGTGGTAATAGATGGCTTGTGAAAGTGGCGATCCTAGACTGTTTGCAAGGGTTGGCTTGGATTGGTGAGGGTGAGGGATAATGGCTGGAGTTAGGATTCTAGGTCTGGTGATGGGTGTGGCTTGGGTTGTTTGGCTTGCGGTGGTTATATTGTTGACGGATGGCTCCATTGGAGGCTCTGGTAGTGATGTTTTGTGATTTCTGTTTAATTGGTGGGATTTGGGAATTGTGGTATTGGTATGTGATGTTTTTCTGCAGGTGATTAATGGTGGTCTTTGTGGGATTTTGATGATAGTTTTTTGGTTTTAGTTAAGAAGAGGGAAAAACAATGTTGAAAGTAAAACTGGGGGTCTAGCTTTGTTGTTCCAGTGATGCGATTGTGGGCTTTTTTAGTTGTTTTACATGGTAGAGGAGTTGAGATTTGGGTGGCGTTGGTGGATCTGGTGAAGTGGTTGGTGTTTGGGAAGGGAGAGAGGGACAGGAGAGATTAAAGAGGATGAAGAACAAACAAGTCCCAAGAACAAAACTCAAAACCCAAAAACAAGAACAACATGCAAAAAACAAAATAGATGGAAAAATTCAACCAAAATCTCAAATAAATATATACAATTAATCAGTTTCACAAAGGAAAATAGGAGAAAAGTGAATCAAAATAAAGACAAAAACTACATAAGATTTCACCTTTTGAACCTTGTAGAAAATTTGATGATGAACAATTGCTTTAAATTGAAGCTGATGATGAATAGTGCCTGGTACGATGAACAGTAACTGAGAATGGAAAAAAATGGAGTGTGTGTTTTTTGGTGAAATGAATAGGTGTTTTGATCTCAATAGAATAAAATTATATGTGCTTTTAGGGTTTTTTTCTTCCTTTTTTCTGATTTTAATGGGGGGCATTTATAGAGCTAGCAGTCTTGACCTCCAAGAATACTCCAAAATAACAAAAGTGCCACTGGTAATAAAAATCTTAATTTTATTCTAAAAAAATTATTTTTGACACAAAAAATCAAAATTAATACAAAAATGACAATGAACTTCAAAATTTGTCAAAAAAAATTCAAAATAGATTTAAAATCTAAAAAATAAATTTTAGAGCTTAAAATTGACCAAAAATGCCTTCGGGGTGTGAAATGACTATTTTGCTCTTGTAATGACAAAATAAACAAAAAAATAGCTATTGGCCTCAAAAAATTTTTAAAAATTAAAAATAAGCTTAAAATCACAGGAAATAAATTTAGGACTCAAAAATTGGTGAAAAATGCATTCACGGTGCGAAATGACTATTTTACCCCTGGATAAATGAAAATATACAGAAAAATAGCTATTGATCTCGAAAAATTACCAAAAATTAAAAATAAACTCAAAATATTAAGAAATAAATCTGGGACTAAAAAATTAGTAAAAAAATACATTTAGAATGTGAAATGACAATTTTGCCCATGAACACAGTATTTATAAAAAAAATAGCAATCATTCCTGAAAAAATCAAGAAAATTTAGAAACATGTTTAAAAACTTGAAAAATAAATTTTGGACTTGAAATAAACAAAAATAGTGTTTGTGGAATGAAATTACCATTTTGCCCCTATGATGTGAAATACAAAAAAATATCTGTTAAACTTGAAAAAATCACAAAAATTTAAAAAATAAATATGAAAGTACAAAATATGAATTTAAAATCCCCAAAGCTAGTGGAAAAATATTTACAGCTAAAAATTACTGTTTTGCCCCCGATATTGTTGATTTTGCCCTTTTTTGCTAAAAATCAGAATTTGACCCCAAAAATAGAAAATATATCCCTCTAGTGTTAGAAAAATAAATAGTGTGTTAAAATTTAGTATTTATAGTTTGCCTCCCTTTGTCGGGAATCTCGCAGAGATTTCAGACAAAGACGTAGACAACACTAAATTTTGACTCACCTAAATGTAAAAACAAGTACCAACGTAAACTAAAACATTTAAACATGCATAGTATGAGAATATGATGAAGTGTAAACCAATGAACAAATGAATATACCTAACATGCAACCGAGCTCTCAAGGAGCTGCCTACATATCCCGATGAAGGGAATCAGGTCAAACATAGTTCGGATGCAAGTAAACTATGGATGCGAAACACAACTGCAAATGGTAACATAAGAATTCAAAATTTTCAAAACTTGTGATCGAAATAGAGAAGGAACTGCGACACTTGAATTGCTAAACAAAGATAACATAAAGCGATAAAGACTGCAAGCCAAATTAAAGTGCTTAAACTAATATACCAAAATGAGTCTAAGCTGCTGGACAAAATAAGCACTAATAAGCTAAATGCAATGTCTAGACTGCCAGACTTGAAAATGTAAACAAACATATGCTGTTCAGACTACTGAATGGATGCATGACCTTGAGTTGCTAAGGTTGATGAATGCAAAATTGGGCTGCCAACTTGAAAATATAAATAAAAGATGTTGACCAGACTGCTGGACGGATGCATGACCTTGGGCTACCAAGATTGATGAATACAAAGTTGGGTTGCCAATTTAAAAATGTAAATAACAGATGCCGACCAAGCTACTGGAAGGATGCATGACCTTGGGCTACCAAGGTTGATGAATGCAAAGTTGGGTTGCCAACTTGAAAATGTAAATAATAGATGCATGATCCTGAGCTATCAAGAATTATGGAATGCAAAGTCTGGGCCGCCAACTTGAAAATGTAAATAACAGATGCATGATTTTAGGCTGTCAGGAATCAAGCAATGCAAAGTCTAGGTTGCCAACTTGAAAATGTAAATAACAGATGTATGATGCTAGGCTATCAGGAATCATGAAATGCAAAGTCATGGGTTGTCAGGCTTAGAAAAGTAAATGACAAAAAGTGAGTCCAGGCTACTGGACAAAATAAATGCAATACAAAGTTTAAAACAGAGCAAAACAAGTGTCAAGCATAGGATCTAATTCAACTCAAAAGTCAAAATTTTTCTCTTTTCTTTTTCATCTCTTTTTTTTTTTTTTTGAAAAAACATGAAAGTAAATAGACTAATATGACGACTAATGCATGAACATGTAATTGGAACGACATGGTATCTAATGCTGCAAATGGAAAAATTGATACCCAATGTTGAAGATTGAGCCTATAGCAAATTTGAAATGAACATTGGTACCCAATGTACGAATTGAACCTGTCGAGAATTGAAAATAAAAATCAGAAAATGAAACACAATATGCAAACTACTAGGCACATTAAAACAACATGCAGTATGCTGGACATATGCTAGATAATTACTAGGTGAATGAAAATTAAAAAAAATAAAACTTACGAATGGGGTACGAACTGACAAGTGAATGTATGGATATGAATGAAAATGCAGATTCTGAGCTGCCAGACAAAAATGAACCGAAATTAAAACCCAACGGACGAGTTGAGACTTAATAGAAATGTAAACCCAGCGTACAAGTTGGGGCCCAACAAACAAGTTGGGACTTAACAGATAAGTAAACCCAACAGATGAGTCGGGACCCAATGGACGAGTTGGGATTTAATGAAAAAATAAATTCAACAGATGAGCTGAGGCCCAACGGACGAGTTGGGACTTAATAGAAAAATAAACCCAACGGATGAGTTAGGACCCAACGAACGAGTTGGGACTTAACAAAAATGTAAACCCAACGGACGAGTTGGGGCTTAATAGCAAAGTAAACCCAACAGACTGATGTGGGGCCTAACGGACGAGATAGAATTTGACAAAAAAGTAAACCCAACGGATTAGTTGGGGCTTAATAGAAATGTAAACCCAATAGACAACCTACGCCCAATGAACGAGCTGAGATTTAAGAGAAAGTAAACCCAACAGACGAGTTGGGGCCCAACGGACGAGTTGGGATTTAACAGAAATGTAAACCCAACGGACAAGTTGAGGCCTAGCAAACGAGCTAGGATTTAACAGAAATATAAACCCAATGGACAAGTTGGGGCCCAACGGACGAGTTGGGGGCCAACGAACGAGTTGAGACTTAACAGAAATGTAAACCCAACGGACGAGTTGGGATTTAACAAAAATGTAAACCCAACGGACGAGTTGGGACTTAACCAAAAAAGTAAACATAGTGTGTGAAATGCTAGACAAAATCAAAACAACATGCAACGTGCTAAACAAACAATAAACAAGTGTTGATTTGAAAAAGTAAGACATAATAGGACTGGTCTAGGTTGCTAGACAAAGTGCATAAATATATGATCTTAGATTGATGAATAAAATGTCGTGTCTGGATTGCCAACTAAAATAAACATGATGAGGTCCAGGCTATTGGATAAAATGCATAGAGAAATGACATAGGAAAACTTAAAACAACCATTGAACATTGCATCCAAATCAAATCAATAATCAAAATTTTTTTAAAAATTTTGCCCCAGTGTATGGCATCAAACCAATTTAAAGTCACTCTTTTCAAGATTCAATGCTGTTATAACACATCAAAATTTATTTCAAATCAATTATTCCAAAAAATATTTGCCCAGCATGAATCCGTCTTTTACAAGTTTTGCCTCAAGCATTTGAAATCAAATTTTCTCAAAAAATTTGCCCCAGTATCAATTTTTGAAATCAATCTTTCAATTGAATTGTTTCCTTGACTAAATCATAATTAACTTAAAATTGCCCCAATTTTTATCTTTAACGAAGGGTTCAATTGTGATCCTACCTGCAAAAAGAGAAAAAACAACGACAATTGCAAAAGTTATGCCACCACCTGACGGTCCCTTGACCCTACTAGCATATATAAACATGAGTATTGTCATTTCGAATCTTTGATATGACCTCTTGCCTTACTCTCTACAAGCCTCCCAAATTCAACGGCCTCTGATTAATGATTCAGCTCAAATCCTTCAAATAGTCTTACAATTCGTGCATGACTCTGGCTTCTGATAAATCTAGGATTGCCTTTGCTTTTATTTCAAATTCAAACAAAGCAAATGTTAAATTTTTCTAAACATGAATTGATTAGAAAATGATTCACATGTAATAATGTAAAAGAGATTCTGTACAGTAAACAATACGAAACGAACAAAGACTAAATGAAATATATTTTTCAAAAAATTAATTTTGAAATAATGGCTTAAAAGATGCCTTTTGATCTTTGGATGTCATTCCCATTTGAATTTTGACATTGCCACCAAATGATCAATTCAAACAAGAAATCTCAAACAACTGTGGTCATCAACTTTCAAAGAAATCCTATGTCGGCATACTGGCTTTCTCACTTGTGAATCTTCGACTATCATGTTTACCCAGCTATAGTGTCCTTTTGGATTATCAGCTTTAGAGAAGGAAATGAACAACAGCAACCAAATTTTGAAAGTCTTTTTCCTTTTCATTAAAACGGACTAGTATTTAAAATGTTTGGCATCAGTAAAAAATACTCTTTCCTTGATGATTTAGAATAGATATATTAACATCATTTGCTACTTTGATTTGTAAATTTTCATTTAAAAAATCATCCCAAAATACAGATGGAAGCCAGTAACATTCTCGGCTTTTAAAATGGGGTGGGTAATGTGCTAGAAAAGTTGAGGCTAGAATGCAGAATTCATGAAGGGTTTAAACAACTTGAGATTGCATTTGCAAAGAAATTTGCCCTAGTTTTGGTAGCTTTCATTTTTTTACAAATTTTCACCTCAGCTTTGCTATGGGCTATTGGGGTTCTATTTTTTCTTTAAAAAAAAAAAGAAAATATGCCCTAGTTTATTGCTTTCTTTGGACTTTCTCTCTCTGTTTTTTTTTAAACACAAGTCAAAAAATAAAATTTGCGCCAGTGTGGGATGAAATGTCACAAAATTGCCCCAGTGTGGGAATGCAACATTCAGATGGGTTATCAAACGAAAATTTCATATTCTGAAGGCTCAAAGGGGAAAACTAGGAAATAAATGTTTAAGGAAGAAGAAAGAAGGCCCACATTTAACCCGTCCTCTTTTGCAACAATTTTTAAATAACTCGACCTCTTTTGCAACAATTTTTAAAGGAAAATTTACTAAATCAATATAAGAAACTCATTCGTGGTGTTTGAATTAATGATCGAGGGAACTATCCAATTGTTTATTTATGCTAGGATCCCAATAATGTTTCTCTTTTTTTCTTCTTGATGTGAGAGGTTGTGCTCCAACTGATCCAATCTGTTTGAATGTCCTTAACCTGCAAAAATCCCAAAAGCTTGTGTGTCAATCTGCTCAAATTATTTCTGCCTTAAAATTCTAAATTCGACTGGAAAATATACAAAATGAGTCAGATTCACACTAAAAGAAACAACTCAGAAGTATAATTTTGACATTTGTCAATTCCCTCACATTGAATCATTGTTTGTTCTCAACCATTTGGAAAATGTGAGCTCAACTAATGATTCAAGCATTGAAATCACATATGTGCGTTCTAAAATGTATTTCCTCAAGACCAAGTAAATAATAATTATGCAATTTATTGTCTTGTCTTTAATACTCATAATATCAAGCAAAGGAGAATGAATTATATCACAATTAAACAAATTCAACTTAATTTCTTCGCTATACTGAATTTCACACGTAAATGAATCATATGGTCAATCAAAGAGCATCACATGTCTATGATCAATTTCATTCTTCTCTTGAGGGGAATTTTGTAATATTGAACTAGTCACTCGAGATACGAGAGTGCCTTTTGATGCAAAAATCGACATTGGTTTATGAAGATTCTCGGTTACTCAGCATCTCAGTTTTAAGCAAATAGAAAAAATGATATTTGAGAAGTAGAATTGTCCTTTTTACACAAGAATAGACATTGGTTGGATGAAGATCCCTAGTTACTCAACAATTTACTTACTCAAATTTGTTATGCATTACTCATAATTCAAATGCCGTTTGATGCCAAAGTCGATATTTTTGGATGAAGACTCCGGTTACTAAGCACAAGAACCATTGGAGTAGAAAAAAATTATATCATCCTTTTTCTTTCTTTTCCTTTTCCTTTTGCTTCTTTTTTTCTTTTGATTTTTTTTTTATAAAATTTCCCAGAATGACTTTTACATCATAAATTGCATGATTGCACTAATCGACCATAATCAACCTTTAACATGTGAAATTAAGTAAAAAGGAGAAATTTTCATCAAATATGCAAAATTTTAACATAATTCTAACCACTTTACAAGACATACTTTCTATACGAACAAAACTCCAAACCACATAATAATAATTTCTTAGTACTTGAAGAAAGCATTTGTCAAAGTACATAAAGTACTTTCAACAAGTAGGGGAATTAGACAAAAATCACGATTGCTAGCAATAACTCACAAGCATGTGACATCACTTTATTTTAATCGTACAATAACTTATGCAACACACTCCAAAGATGTAAATAAGACATTAAGGAGATGAAACAATAAAACTCCCCTTGCGAACTGGCTAAAGTTGTACCCCTCACTTCTTTTTTATTGTGCTTGAATGCTCTAATCATACATTGAAAACTTGCAAAATTCTAGGTCTTCAAAGCAAAAGTGCATCTTGACTTAACTCCCTAACCAATGTTTTGGTGCCAATATTCGTGGCTTCTGCCTGTTCCAAGTTAAGGTTGGATTCCCTTTCGTACCATTCAGAATCCTTAACATGGAATCCTGATTCCTTTTTGGTATCACCCTAATTCTTATTAACAATTCGATCTATTTCATAATAAATTGAGATATCGAAGTGGCAATCATCAGCTTCATGTGAGATGACATCCAAAAGTTAGAGGCATTTATTTTGACCATTTGAAGGAAAAAATGAAAAATATGGAAACAACTGAATAAATATATAAATGAGGAAAACTTCCATTTCATTGAACTCAAACTTGCATTTTCTTAAAAAAAATATTTACAAATACGTAAACTAGCATTGGCCTTTGGGAAAGCAATAAACACAGTCCAAGTCAAAAACATTTTCTTAAAAGTAAATAAAGACTCATGACCATTTTCTAAATAAAAATAAAAGATGATATAAGCCAGACACCAAAACCATTCGGATGGAAAAACTATTCCAAGGCTCTATCTAGAAATGAATTTTGAAACAATGGCAACCCTAAATTCAGTGTCACTTCCTCAACACAAGAAAGTGTTTAGTTGTCCCGTTGTTCAACACTCATTCCTTGATGACCTCGAAATAGCAGTATCGGATGTTTCCTCCATCATGAATTTCTCATCTAGCGCTATCATCCCAACATTAGGCTCGTGTTTGGGCAAAGGATTGTTGTCGACATTTGGAGCCTGCTCCCCACCCCTCCTCAATACAATGTCTTCAGCTTCAATCATATCTTGAATTTTGTACTTTAGTGCCCAACAATTAACTATGGAATGTCCCTAGTTTCCTAAATTGTAAGCACAAAAACCCTAGGGATTGTAGTCACGAGGTAATCTATCAGAGTAGATAGCCTGAGGCATTGTACCTAGTTTGCCTACGCCATTCAACTATTCATAGACTTGCTCTACAGGACGACCTAGAGGAGTGAACACCATGTTTGGCCTTTGTGGTTGGTTGGCTTGACCAATAACTACTCGATGTTGGGTAGGCAAAATATAGGTGTTAGGGTGAATTGGCCTTAGGCGGGGTTGAAATGGAGAACGAATATTATTTTGTGGTGTGGGTTGACAATTTTGGAACGTAGGTGGTGTATTTAGGTAAAATGGTTAGGTATTCACTGGTTAGGCCTCGGTGTTAAAAATAGGCTGAGGATATTGGGGATAAACAGGTAGCGGATATCCTGACTGGGGGTACTATGGGTATCGAGCATAATAGTTTGTTTTGTTTTGAAATTTGGATTTGGGGTTTGGGTCTTGGTTTATGATGAAAGATGTTTCTCCTTCCCCTTTCTTGGGGTTCTTCCTAGCTGCTTTCTTCATATTGTTGTTGTTTTGCAAATTTTCCACTTGTAACTTCATGACAGCCATATCTACCACTTTCCTTTTTTTCACTCCTCTCTCAATGGCGTCCACTTGTTCTATGGCTTGAGCAAATATTTTTTCAATAGAGCCCATAATGGCTTGATAATATGGCGGGTCCTGAGCATCAATGAAGAGTTTTACCATCTCGTTCTCGTTAATGGGTAGGTGCACTTTAGCAGCAATGCTTCGCCACCTTTGACCGTAAGCTACATAGCTTTCCAAGGGTTTCTTCTTTAGCTGTACCAAAGCAAATCTATCAAGTACCAAGTTGCAGTTGAATTCATACTGCTTGATAAAAGCCCATGAAAGATCAGTCCAGCTTCGGATCTTTGAGAAGTCCAATTTCAAATGCCACTCTAATACGTCTTTTTTCAAACTTTCTTCAAAAAGCCTCATTGGCAACTTGTTGTCCCTAGTTGGTTTTCCTAGTTTGTTACAGAATATTTTGAGATGCACCACAGGATCCCACTACTATTATACTTGGAAAACTCTGGTACCTTAAATTTCATGGCAATTGAGTATTTGGGAACATACAGAAATCCTCGTAGTCTAATCCACCATATCTATCAATTCCTGACTCTTTGATGAAATTGTCAAATCTATCCAGTCTTTTCAACCAAGTTTTTTCATTCATAAAACATTTCTCTTCTCTGGCGAAAGGTTCTATCTTTCTCTCCACCCTGATGCCCAGTATCGAGCACAAACTGATTTGCGTTAAGAGTTGGTGATGGTTGAGTGTTCTGAGTAAAATGAGTTGCTTGTTCAGGGTAGTAAGGTTAGTTCGGGGCGTTTCTCGGGCTGGATAGAATATATGAACAAGCACTTGAGGATTTTGAGTAGGTGGAAGTGGAATCTGAGTATTTTGGTATTCAGAGTGAGACTTATATCTGGACAATTGGCCATTGTTGTTCGTACCCAGGGTGCCTTCACATGCATTAGGCTGGGTTTGTAGGGTCTCCCGAGTGGGTGGTACATTCGAGGTAGAACCATTATTGTTCATATTGTTTATGAAGTGGGTAATGATTTGGCTATGAGAGGACACCTCGTGAGTCATGTCATTCATCTTGGTTAACATTTCATTCATTTGTGCCCTTAGCTACAGTCGGTTCAGATGCCTGATTTCTTACTGGCACTTCGAAAGAATTTGGATGGTTACTCATGTTTATATGCAATAGCTGGCGTGAGACCACGTGTAAATGGGGCTTCGGTGAAAAGAAGCTATGATTTATGGTAGCTAAAAAATGGGAATCGAAAGAACATGATTCAGGTATTTATCTTGCATAACTCTATCAAATTTTATTCTGAGAAAGAAAAAGAAAAAGATTAGAGTTAGTAAATGTATAAACAATTCGGATGCATGCCCTAGGGGGTGCCCTTATTGTGCCAAGGGTAGGCCTAGCATGAAATGTGGTCCTTTAGGTTGAGAACCCCCCCCCCATTTTAATGAAAGTGGCACCTAATCTATCAGGAAGAAATGCCTCCATTATGCTCGTATTACCTTACCTAAGGTCTCACCTGTCAGGATAGAACTAAAAATATAAACGTGCATGCCATTTTAGGGTTATGTACCCAAGACCAAAAGACAGCTCTCCTATAATGGGATTCCCGAAATGGCATTCCTTCTAGGGTTTGTGCATGATGTCAGTTTATTAAAGCAAGTTAAAATATGTAAAATTCAAAAATTTGAAAGGCGTCTTAAAGATTTTTAATCTAATAATGATGCAGAATTTCTTTGAAAAAGATGAAACATGAATTGTACAAAAAATATCGATTCAATTTATTTGATTTGAAACATTGAGCCTCCATAAGGCTATAAGATACAATACTGAAAGAAAGCCAAAAAATTAAAACACTATTTAGGGTTACATAAAAAAATGCTAGTTTCTTAAAATAGAATGAAATATGTGTTAAAATCCCTTGTTGTGCAGTGTGGGATGGGAGGGTGGGGGATACGGCAAAAATGACGTATAATTTATTTGAAAAAAGATGAACATGAACCGTATGTGTCGTGCCCTGAAATGACACACAATGGGGTTGCTGACTGTCAAGTCTCAAGAAAACGGTTCGGTCCGGTGACCCTTTTCAAAAAGATAGAATTTTGGAAAAAACCATGCGTGTGTGATAAAAATCGAGTTTTTAGTAAAAAATATGTTTTTTAGGAAAAATGGTATTTTAAAAGAAAATATAGCCGGGACTAAAAGTACGACAGTTTTGGCCAAGTAATTTTGAAAAAGAATTTTGTTTTTGAAATGGAGTCGCCACTTGGTATTGAGTTAGGGTGTACCAAGTCACCCAAAAAATCATTTAACAAAACAAAAGTAAAAATTTTAGAAAAATCATTTAAAACCCTTTTCCGACTTCGGTCTACGAAAAACGAGAGAAAAAGGTTCGGGAGTCACATTTGAAAAAAGGGAAGGCAAAGGCTTGCGCCTAAGGCACCTTTTCTACCTAGCCGAGGCTAGTTACAAGATTTAATCAAAATTTTCTAAATTAACACTAAGTTCTATCGTGTTCGGATGTATCTAAATGAATGCAAATCCTAAGTCTAAATGTGAGTATCGGGAGGGTCGAAATGTTCCATCGAGACTTGGTCAGAATTATCGCATTAATTGCGAAACTCGAGTCGAGACCTTGGGGAAATCATGAGTATCTATGCAAAATGCGATGCAAACAGAAAAGAAAATAATAATATATTGTAAGTGAAGAAAGAAAGTGGGCATGCAACATGACGGGTACGGGGGATTAATATCTCATGACTGAATGTTTCTACTCACGAAGGGGGGAACGGCATATACGCCATCGCTTCCCATGTGAGTAGGTGACTATTTCTAGTCGAATCACACAAAAATGTCCTAAAAATCTAAGTGAAAATGCAACCTAAATGTCATACATTTGAAGATGTGTTAAAATAAATAAAAAATAGTAATAATAATAAAAATCATGCAAAATGGAAAGAAAACTAAAAATGTGTGAAGTGGGATGTAAAATGCACACGAGTGCACCTAACACTAAAATGCCCTAACAGCCTAGCATTGGGCTAGCCCGTTCTAAAAAATCCCACTAGCGTTGGACTAGTGGGGAAACGATGAAACCACAACTAGC
Organism: Mitragyna speciosa; assembly: GCA_024721245.1. Lineage (NCBI taxonomy): Eukaryota > Viridiplantae > Streptophyta > Magnoliopsida > Gentianales > Rubiaceae > Mitragyna > Mitragyna speciosa. The sequence goes on from CM045571.1 coordinate 17,857,373, forward strand.
GTCGGACTAGTGTGGTGACGGAATAACATAAAACATGAATTAAATGGTAAAGCGTGAATCGAAAGCAAATAAATATAAAAAGACATATAAGATCACATAGGAGCACATAACACGTAAGCATGATATCTAGATGCAAAACCCTAAAGAAAGCGGTAAAACATATAAGCACACAAACACGCAAAAGCACATAAGCCCTAACTATTACACCAGGGATTTAGTTACAATTTTTTAGGGGTGAAAAAAATAAAACTACCTATCTATTACATTTATCTATCTAAATACAAAATTTTGCTCAAAATATAAGAAATGTGACCTAACTATTACATTGACTAGTTAAATACAAAACATTTGTAAAAAATTACGAAAAGGAAAATAATCTAATTGTTACATTGACTATCTAAGTACAAAATATTCACTTTTTTCCAAAAATAATAAAATTTAAAATTAAATAGCATAAAATAAATAAATATTCAAAAAGCTCGTAAAATAAGAAACATGGGAGGAAAATGCATAATAAATCACATAGGGCACCTTGGAGCACATAAAGAGAATTTAGTAGTAGTGGGGATACCTCTTTGAAGATCCGGTACTAATACTATTAAAAAATAAACAAACAAGTCAAAGTACCACAATATAAATGAATAAAACACAAAATATGTAACTATTGACAAATTGGGGCAAACATGTACATTCTATGAGACTAAAGGCTTAAAAAATAAATTCAAAAACAACTAGGGGCCAAATAATAAATTCAAATAAACACGGGGTCACATCTACAAATTAAAACTAGATAGAGGGCAAAACAAATAAAATTTCAGCAAGTTTGAGGCACAACTTGAAAATTATGGACCCTAGTTAAAAGAATGTAAAACCTAGGGGGTGAATTTACAAATAATAGGGATTAAATTACAGAAATCAAAAGGTGGCACAGGGGCATGACAAGATACTAATAAAAATCAAGGATTTAAGTGCAATTTTTACTTTTATATTTAAAGCTGAAGGGGAAAATTCAACAAGAAATAAATCATGAATTAAACTAGAACTAAAGAAAAAGGAATAAAGCTGAGAATAAAATTAAATGAATAAATAAAATTAAATAAAAAACAAACAAAACCCAGCCCCCTCCCATCGTCTTCTTCCAGCAGACTCTATCTCTCTTCTCTCTCTCTCTCTCTCTATATATATAGCTGATTTCCCTGCTTCCCTATTTCTCTTTATTTTTCTATTTTTTCCTCTGTTTCTTCTATTTGTCTTCCTCTTCCTCTCTTCTCCCCTTCTCCGTTTCTGTTATCTCTCTGTTTCACTCTCTTTCTCGCCTTCGTAGCCATCATTTCCCTATGCTTCTTCTCCTTTCTAGCTCTCTCTGGTTTTTCCTTCCAGTTCTCCCTGGTTTCTCTCTAGTCTTCTTTCTTTTACTGATTGCCTCGAGTTCTCCCTTAATTCAATCATACCCAAATCCCATTAAATCATAGTACCACTCCGTAGGAAAATTATCAATTGAATGATAAACCAGAAAAATTAAGAAAAAAGAACTAAAATTGACCTGGGTTTTGGCTCTGTGTGTGTAGCTGACGGTGGTCTCATTGGAATAGCAAGTGGTGAGGTGGTGTTTGGTGGAGGAATTGGGCCAAGAGAGAGGATACAACATTGGTGGTGATGAGCTGCAATGACTCGTTGGTGGTGGCACGATAGGGAGTGATTGTTTATTGCTACTGTGACGCGAAAGGGAAAGGAGCTAGAGGTGATTTCGTTGTGTTGTTGTTGTTTGTTGGGCACTTGGTGGGAAGGAGGTGTAGGCCTGGTTGGTTATGGCAGTGGTGATTAAAGACTACTGATTGTGATTGAAATTTTCGGGAATCTTGTGCAGGTTTTGTAACTATTTTTTCAGTTGTTTATAGTGACTAATGGCTCGTGTTTATGGTGATGGAAGGCAAATTGGTGTGGTGTTTGGCGACAGTTTTATGTGTGTTTTGGGGCTGTTGGCTTGCTAATATTGTAACTAGTAGTGACGGTGGTTACAAGGGCTTTGGGATGTTGACTTTAGGGTTCATTTTGCAAGTTCTGGTGGCTATTGCTTGGAGCTATAATTGTGATTTTTCTAGCAGGCTTGAAGGTGGCGGTGGAGCTAATTGAGGATGGTTCTGGTGGGTAATGGCATTCGTGGGGTGGTCACTGATGAAACCAGGGGCAACAGATGGGGATTGGGACTGCTGGTAGTGACTGGGCATTAGTGGGCAGGGGTGGATTTGGATGAGCTTTGGCTGTGGAATGGGAGGCTCCTAGTGGTCGTGTGGCTGAGTTTGGGTTGTGATTCTTGCTGCTGCGTATGATAGGCTGCAGTCGGTGGAACTAACTGTAGCCTGGTGTTTGGGCTTATGAAGTTGGTGTGTGTATCTGTGAGGGTATTATGTGAATCTACTGCGTGTGAAGTTTGTGTGTGTGTGTGTGCCTGGTGTGTGTCTATGTGGAACTTTGTGTACCTGTGTATGTATTGTGTGTGAATTGATGTGAAGAATTGTGTTTGTTGTGTGTATGATTTACTGTGTGTGTGATTGTGCGTAAACTGTGTGTATGGTGTGTGAATTGTGTGTTAGAAATGTGGATGGTGTGTGTGTTAATAAGCTGAAATGTATGAAAATACGTGTTGAAATGTGTGTGATTGTGTGTTACTGGTGTGTTTATGTGTGAGAGAGACATTAAATTTGTGAAATTTCTTGTGAAATGTGTGTAGAATTGGTGAACCTACTAGGTGAGAGTGTGTGTGAGATGTGTGCTGTGTGTGTCTGACTATGTGTTTTGCGTGCTTGGCTGAATCTGTGTGTGTTTGTGTAATTGTTGTTTGTGTGTGAGAATTGTGTGACTGGTGTGTGTGTAGTGTGTGAGAGAGAGTGCGAGTGTGTGTAGTGTGTGAGAGAGAGTGCGAGTGTGTGTAGTGTGTGAGAGAGAGTGCGAGTGTGTGTAGTGTGTGCGAGTGTGTGTAGTGTGTGAGAGAGAGTGTGAGTGTGTGTGAGAGAGAGTGAGTGCGATTTGGGAAAGTGTGTGTTCTTGGTGTTCTAGGTGTAAGTTGAAGATGTACTAGTGTGTGTTCTAGGTATTTTAGGTGTAGGCTTGAAGATACACTAGTGTGTGTTCTAGGTATAGACTTGAAGATGTACTAAAAGCTAGTAGGCGTTCTTGGTGTTCTTGGTGAAAACTTGAAAAAAAATGTAGGAAAAACTATGTGTTTTTGGTGTTCTTGGTGTAAGAGATAAAATTAAAAAAACTAAAAACTAAAAACTCTACCCAGGCTTTTTATTTTTTTCTCTTCTTTTTAAATCTCCAAGTGGGGATATTTATAGTGTACAAAAAATTTATCTTTCAAGAAATGACTAAAAAACCAAAACACCTTTAACTATTAAAATTACAACTTTACCCTTACAAAAATATTAAAAACTATTTTTCTCTCATAAAAATGAAAAAATTAAGAAAAATTTAAAAATAAATTTATTAATAGCAATTCACTCCAAAAAAAGTTAGAAAAACTTAAAAACATGCTTAAAACTTAAAAACGAATTTGGGACCCAAAAATTGGTGAAAAATGAGTTTGGAATGTGAAATGACAATTTTGCTCTTGGATAACGAAAATATACAGAAAATAACTATTGGCCTTGAAAAATTATCAAAAATTAAAAATAAGCTTAGAACTCTAAGAAATGCATTTATGACTCAAAAATTGGAGAAAAAATGAATTTAAACTATAAAATGATGATTTTGCCCTTGAATGCAGTATTTACAGAAAAAATAGTAATCGTCTCCGAAAAAATAAAAAAAATTTAGAAACATGCTTAAAGAATTCGAAAAATAAATTTGGGACCTGAAATGAGCTAAAATGGTGTTCGCGAGGCAAAATTACCATTTTGCCCTTGTGCTGGTAAAATATAAAAAGAATACCAATTAAATTCGAAAAAATCACTAGAAAATTAAAAAATATGTATGAAAGTAAAAATGTGAATTTAAAACCCCCAAAACTAATAAAAAATATTTACAGATAAAAATTACTATTTTGCCCCCCCGAGATTATTGAAAAATTAAAATTTGACCCCAAAAATATAAACACCTCCCCAATGTTTGAAAAGTAAATGGTGTGTCAAAATTTGGTGTTTACAGTATGAAAACTTGCCCTCTTGGGTGCATTTATTAATTTTGAGAAAAATTAGTTCAGACAAAACTAACAGGCACAACAAGGATGGATAAATTTCGAAAAAGATTTAAAATTACAACTCTTATTCAAGAATGTACTAGACGAAGAATTAGATTTTCAAAATTTTCAAGAAATTTACAATAATTAATCCCTTTGGGTATTTGTTTATAATCAAGTGCAATTTGCAAAAATTTATAAAAAATCATATTTCATCTTTTTCAAAGAAATTAGTTGTGAAATGAAAATTTTAAACGAGCCGACAAAAGGTTGGCTTCCTACAAAAGTATCATGCTAGGGCTCTTTATTTAATTGTTGTGAATGCAATCAAAGAATAAGAGAGAGTGCGTTAGTTTATTCAACGAATATCACATAACACATTGATAAAACAAATAGCAGTAAATAGTACAACAAAAAAATAAAGGGCGATGCATTCCCTCCTCTCATGTCTGGTGTATCTGATAGGGTAAGGCTGACTCTACCCTAGGCTTATTCTATATGGATGCATGAGGTTGGGTTCACTAATGCATCTAGACTTGATTAGGCTGTCGATTCCCAAGTGTTCAAACCTAAGGGTAAGGGTCATCAATCCCAAAGCCCTTGGTCGGTAGCTCAAGTGATCCGCTGGACACTGCTACGTGCACATCATGCTCCCGCCATGTGTCCTAGTGGATCTATTCTTAAAGTCCCAAAACTGTAGACTTGTGGACTTAAATCGAGAGTTCGGTGAACTCCTAGACTTGGTCACGTGCACATTGTGCCACGATCACATATTCAAGTGGATCAAGCTCGCGATATGACTTAAGGCTCCCGAACCTTCAGACTTAGGGACCAAAAGTAACAAATCTGTCAATTCCAAGAGTTCCAGGTTGGTGGTTCGAGTGATCCCCTAGACACCGCTACATGCATGAATGCAATGGCTACATGTCTAGGTAGATCGATCCTAGTCCTAAAGGGGTGTGTGGGTGGCAACCACCAAAAAGAGAATAAGGGTAAAAAACATCGAATGCACGTATAGAGTGCTCCTTATGAGAGGAGGGAATGTAATATTAACACGCGTGGGCTCTAGGGGTGATTGATCCCTTCCCCAAATGCAAGCACGGTCGAATAACAAAGATAAATAAACCATACATCACATAGATAGGCAAGAGACGAGGTGTGTGAAATGCAAAACAAATCCTAAAACCGTAAAAACAAAAATACAATCCTAACATTCAAACGCGATAGAATAGAAGGATTAAAGAAGGAAAAGATGATTAAGCCTTGTGCTCGGACTCACTAGTGATCCCCAATAGAGTCAACAAAATCTGTTGCATCTCGAAATGACGAATGGTGGGGTCCGGGATTGTCGCGCCCCGAAAATGTGGTTTAGTCCAGTGACTCTTTTTGAGAAGAAAGTTTTTAGAAAAAATGTGCATGTGTGAGAAAAAAATCAGATTTTTAGTGAAAAAATGCTATTTATAAAAAATAGTATTTTAGAATAAAAATAAAATGAGACCAGAACTAAAAAGTGCGACAATTTTGGCCAACTAAATTTAAAAAAGAGTTTTATTTTAAAGAAATGGAGTCTCCACTTGGTATTGAGTTAGGGTGTACCAAGTCACCCAAAAAATTGTTTAACAAAACAAAACAAAAAATAATATATTTAAAAAAATTTTAAAAATTCTTTTTCGACTCCGGTCTACAAAAAAACGAGAGAAAAAGGTCCGAGAGTCACATTCGAAGAAAGGGAAGGCAAAGGCTCGCGTCTAAGACACCTTTTCAACCTAGTCGAGACTAGTTACGAGGTTTAATCAAATTTTTCTAAAATAACCCCTAAATTGTATCACATTTAGATGTATCTATATGAATGCAAATCCTAAATCTAATGTGAATATTGGGAGGGTCAAAATGTTCCGTCGAGGCTTGGTTAGGATTATCGCATTAATTGCAAGACCCAAGTCGAGACCCCAAGGGAGTCACGAGTATAGATGCAAAATGGAATGCAGAAAGAAAAGAAAAATAGTATAGATAGTAAATGTCAAAGAAAGTAGGGGATGCAACATAACGGGTACAAGGTACTAACAATTCGTGACTGATATTTCTCTACTCATAGAGGGGGGAATGGCCTGTCAACCCACCGCTTCCCACGTAGGAAGACGATTATTTCTAGTCAAATCACACAAATGACCTAATTTCTAAGTGAAAAGCAACTTAAATGTCATGCACTTGAAGATGTGTCAAAATAAATAATAATAATAATAATAATAATAATGCAAAATGGAAAGAAAACTAAAAGTGTGTAAAATGAGATGTGAAATGCACACAAATAGTGATGCTAACACTAAAATGATCGAAGGATCTAGCATTGGAATATCCCTTTCTAGGGATTCCCTACTAGTGTTGGACTAGCGGGGAGATGAGAAAACCACAACTAGCATTGGATTAGTGTGGTGACGGAATAATAGAGCTAATAAAATATGAATTAAAATAGTAAAATGTGAATTTAAAGCAAATAAACACACAAGGCATATAAGAGCATGTAAGAGCATATAACACGTAGGCAGGATATCTAGATGCATAGTCCTAAGAAAAGTGGTAATGTAATTAAGCACATAAGTGCGCAAAAAGCACATAAGCCTTAACTATTATATCGGGGGAATTAACTACAATTTTAGAGGGGAAGAGGTAAAAACGACCTATCTATTACACTTGCTATCTAAATACAAAGTTTTTGCTAAAAATATGAGAAATATTATCTAGCTATTACATTGACTAGCTAAATACAAAAATAGTACATTTTTTGCCAAATAATAAAATTTAAAGTTAAATAGCATAAAGTAAACAAATGCACAAAAAGCATGTAAAATAAGAAACATGTGAAGAAAATGTAAAATAAATCACATAAGGGCACATTGGAGCACATAAGACAAAATTAACTAGAAATAGAGATACATCTTGAAAACCCGATAATAAAGCTTAAGAGCACAAAAAACACGTCAAGGTACCTCAGTGTATATAAATAAAGACTAAAATATGAAATCCTAACAAAATTAGGGTAAGAATGTAAATTCTGTGAAACTAAAGGCTTAAAAATAAATTCAAACAAATCTAGAGGCCAAATAATAAATTCAAGTAAGCATGGGGGCACAATTATAAATTAACACTAACTGGAAAGGGGCAAAAATGAAATTTCAGCAAGTATGGGGGTACAAAATGTAAATTTCAGCAAGTTCGTGCCAAATTGCAATTAAGGGACTTAGTTGAACGAGTGTAAAAATCTAGGGGATTAATCTGTAATTATTCGGGACTTAAATGCAGAAGACCAGAGATTTTTAAAGTATATCCCAATAATCCAAATATAGGACTAAAAAATAATATTTATAATTTTTACAATAATTATAACATAGAATAGATCAAATTAAAAAAAATAATTTCAACCAAGTGAACTAATTTTGATTAACTTAACTACTGAATGAAATTAAATCAAGATTAAATCATCAACTGAACAAAACCACTGACTAGTTGAAATCCAAAACTTAATAAAAACAAAACATAAATAAAAAAACTAAAGTTAAAACTACCCCCCCCCCCCCAATCAGTTCCAGATTCCTAAAAAAGCTATCATTCTAGAAATGAAATCGCCCCCCACCCCAAAAAAAATCCCAATTCTCCCATCTTCTTTCTCTCTTTTTCTCTCCGTTCCTCCTAATTTCTCGATTTCTTCTTCATCTCTCTCGCGTTCTCTCTTTCTCTACTCCCGAATCATTCTATCTCCTCTGAACTCCATCTCTTCCTTTTTGTTCCTCTGTTTCTCTCACTATCTCTCTCTATCTCTCAGTTTTGTTCCCTCTTTCTCTTCTCTCTGACGTCCCGTCTCTTTCTTCTTCTTTCTTAACTTCTCTCTTTCTCTCCATTTTTCTTCTCACTATAGCTGCTTCTCTGTTTCTTCTTTTCCTTTTCTTTTCTTTTCCATCTCTTTTCTCTATTTCTCCGTCTCTGTTCTCTCTATTTCTCCCTTTCTAGATTTCTCTAGTTCTCGCCATCTCTCTCTCTCTCTCTCTGGAGGCTGACAAAACCCATTTTCGCTCGAATTGATGGCGACCGGAGGTTTGTGGTGATTTTGGTGCGGCAGGGTGCTCATTGGTGGTGGGTGGTGACTGTGAGAGAGGAAATTGGGGGTTTGAGATGGTGGGTTTAAATTTTAGGGTAATGGATTGTTTTAACTCTTGATGATGCTGAATTTGTCTGCCTGTGCAGGATGTGTGAATAGAATGTATTGTGCGTGATTAATTGTGTATGTGTGTGCAATTGATTTTTGCATGTGTGAATGATTATGTGTGTTGTTTATGATTTTCTTGTGGCTATGCAAGTAATGCTCTGTGTGTGCTGTGTTTGTTGGCTGTTAGTGGACAGATGACTATTGGGGACGCCTAACAGGTGGTGGTGCTTTAGGGACGGGGTTGTGTAGGTGTTTTTGTGGTTAATAGGTGGTTTAGTGGTTATGGGCGGCGCTGGTGGTAGGAACTTGGGTTGGGAGGGGTGGCTGTTGTGGACTGGAGGTGATTGTTGGACAATGATGGCAGTGGTAATAGATGGCTTGTGAAAGTGGTGGTCCTGGACTGTTTGCAGGGGCTGGCTTGGATTGATGAGGGGGAGGGATGATGGTTGGGGCTGGGATTCTGGGGTTGGTGATGGCTGTGGCTTGGGTTGTATGGCTTGCAGTGGTTCTATTGTTGATGGGGTGGCTCCGGTAGAGGCTCTGGTGGTGATGTTTTGTGATTTCTGTTTAATTGGTGGGATTTGGGAATTATGGTATTGGTCTATGGTGTTTTTCTACAGGTGATTGATGGTGGTCTTTGTGGGATTTGATGGTAGTTTTCTGGTTTTGGTTAAGAAGAGGGAAAAACAACGGTGAAAGAAAAACTGGGGGTCTGGCTTTGCTATTTCAATGATGCGATTGTGGGCTTTTTCAATTGTTTTACATGGTAGATGTGCTGAGATTTGGGTTGCGTTGGTGGATTCGGTGGAATGGTGGTGTTTGTGAAGGGAGAGAGGGACAGGGGAGATTAAAGAGAATGAAGAACAAACAAGTCCCAAGAATAAAACTCAAAACCCAGAAACAAGAACAACACGCAAAAATCAAAACAGAAGGAAAAATTCAACCAAAATCTCAAATAAATATATACAATTAATCAGTTTCACAAAGGAAAAAGGAAGAAAAGTGAATCAAAATAAAGACAAAAACTACATAAAATTTCTCCTTTTGAACCTTGTAAAGAATTTGATGATGAACAATTGCTTTAAATTAAAGCTGGTGATGAATAATGCCTGGTACGATAAACAGTAACTGGGAATAGAAAAAAATGGAGTGTGTGTTTTTTGGTGAAATGAATAGGTGTTTTGATCTCAATGGAATAAAAGTATATGTGTTTTTTGGGTTTTTTTTCTCCCCTTTTTCTAATTTTAATGGGAGGTATTTATAGAGCTAGTAGTCTTGGCCTTCAAGAATACTCCAAAATAACAAAAGTGCCACTGGTAATAAAAATCTTAATTTTATTCTAAAAAAATTATTTTTGACACAAAAAATCAAAATTAGTATAAAACATGACAATGAACTCCAAAATTTGCCAAAAAAATTCAAAATATATTTCAAAATCTAAAAAATAAAGTTTAGAGCTTAAAATTGGTAAAAAAACGCGTTCGCAATGTGAAATGATTATTTTGCCCTTGTAATGACAAAATAAACAGAAAATAGCTATTGGCCTCGAAAAATTAACAAAAATTAAACATAAGCTTAAAATCCTAGAAAATGAATTTAGGACTAAAAAATGAGTAAAAAATGCATTCAGAGTACGAAATGACTATTTTACCCCTAGACAAACAAAAATACACAGAAAAATAGCTATTAGTCTCGAAAAAATGCCAAAAATTAAAATAAGCTTAAAACCCTAGGAAATGAATTTAGGAATCAAAAATTGGTGAAAATTGTATTTAGAATGTGAAATGATAATTTTGCCACTAAATGTGGTATTTAGAGAAAAATAGCAATCGTCCTCGAAAAAATTAAAAAAAATTAGAAACCTGCTTAAAAACTTGAAAAACAAATTTTGGACTTGAAATGAGTGAAAATAGTATTCACGGGATGAAATTACCATTTTACCCTTGTGATGGTGAAATACAAAAAAATACCAATTTAACCTAAAAAAATCATAGAAATTTAAAAAATTCGTATGAAAGTGGAAAATATAAATTTAAAACCCCCAAAGATAATGGAAAAATATTTATAGCTAAAAATTACTGTTTGGCCCCTCGAGATTGTTGATTTTGCTCCTTTTTGCTAAAAAATCATAATTTGATCCCAAAAATAGAAAAAATATCCCCCTAGTGTTAGAAAAATAAATAGTGCGTCAATATTTGGTTAAGAGAATCAGTTGTAAAAGTAATATTTTCTTGGGCTTCTTGAGTTTTGGCTGGAAATCTCAGAAGTAAATGAACTTTAACGAAACCCACGTAACGGGCAGTCTAGACTGACTTCGAGAAAATGATCACAACTTGGTGTAGGAAACTTCAAATTAGGTGATTCTTACTGTGCTAAAAACTAGATTCAGAAGGTTTTCAAGGGGTATAAATATCTTGGCATGGTTTAAAAGGTATAAACTGTAAGATGTTTCCAAAGTTGATTGAAAAACTAGCTACACACTGGATGTAGTATGATATTGTTTAAATTGTTAGTGAGGTTTTGATTGTGGTCTAGTCAGAATCAGGACAAGACTTCTTCGTAAAACTTGTTGTAAATTGAATCTAGTTTACAGAGGTATAACTTTGAAGATTTTTTATTGAGTATAATTTGAAATACACTAACTTGATTTTATTGTGACTGAAAAACTCCTATAACAATCCTTTGTGAGCAGTTTTGGTAGATCAATTGTAACTTTGTGCAAGGAGTTTGGATTTGAAAAATTATTGTTATGATAGAAACTAGATTCATAAAGATTTAAAATGGTATAAGTATCATGCTCTAATTCCTCGTATATATTGATCCCATAATTTGTATGAATTTAACTGAAAAACCAACACTGCACAAATAGGTTTGGTAATAAGCCAAAATTAGAACCAATCTAGGACTTGTTCTTGTTGAAATTTGAGTATGATTTCTTCATGAAAGTTGTAGCCCTTTAAATGAAGTTCTTAACTATATGAACCTCATGCCCTAGTTCTTGGTGGATTACTCCCAGAATTCATAGAAATTAGACTGATTGCCCAACACTACACAATCAAGATTGATGATTTGTCAAATTGGAGTGTGCTTTTGAACCTATTCTAGTTGTAGCTACTTTTTTAGCTTCATTAGATGCCCTACCATCAGCCAGCTTCCTTCCCAAAGATGCCACCGTTTGCTCTTCCATGACTTCCCCTCCTTGTTTCCCAACATCAGAAATATCTACCTAAGGCACTACACCATCGAAAAGATTGTAGTGAACATTGCATGGTGCAACAGTTACTGCCTCATTCGTAGCATTATCCTCCTCCGTTTCACCATGCATATGGTCCATCCCCATTACTAAACCCACTTCCACTTCCACTACCTGGTCATTTCCTGTCTTCCCTATTGCTGTTAATGTCTCCTTATTACTTTGGGTTACATTGTAAACAACAGTAGCACCTATAACACCATCATCTACAATACCTTTGTTGCCCTTATCACTGCAACACAGCGGTCTTTTTCTAGAACATTTTTCACCACATTATCCACCTCTGGAAGACCCTAATGATTCGACTTGCGCATAGGTACATATTGCAACGTGCCCTCCTCTTGGCGATTGTTTTTTGACTGTTTTGCTCCCTTATTTCCTTCCATCACATTTTCTTTTTTACCAACCGGCATGAACTAGCCATAGAATAAATATTGGTATGCAAGACTTGAGAATTATTAGACTTTTGGCATGACACAGTACTTGGCTAGTTCTTGAATAATGCTCAAAATGCTCTTGAGCAGTGCTTGATTTGATTCATCTGTATCCTCTATTGTTTGCTTGTGAAATTTGTTATTATCTGATCTTGACAAACTAAATGCTACTCTTGTATGTTACTTTGTTTTGAAAGGAATGTTTTGATAATATATGTGAAATGGCTTTATAAATGGATCTCATTGGCCTTTTAGCCCACCCTTGCTATATTTGTTTTCTTTAAAGGCGGTTAAGCACGAGATAGATTGGTGAGATTGGGTACTTGTAATAGTATAGGCTTCACTATAGTGGTGTACATTTGAATCCTAGATGGCTCACACTTTTGTAATTGTTTTTGGATTTTGCAATCATATATTAAATTTATCTATTTCAAAGTGTGACTAGTGAGTCCTAGCGAGGGCTAGGCAAGTGCTTAGTCAGAATATGATGAGTGTCTCAGTTGGGTTGTCACAAGTAGTATCAGAGCCTAGGTTCAAATCTGGTGCTCCTAAATTTGGGATCTATGAGCCCAGGCTTGGATTCAAAGACTAGAACTAAGGGAAGTTGGGTATGTTCTGTAAAAAATTGGGGTTGAGTCAATTTGCGCTTGGAACTGGCCAAACCAAATTGTGAGTGGATGAGATCCTAATTCTAGTACCTAAATACCTAAGTAAATATGCTTGACAATAAACTTGGGTAATTTTTCCTAGTGAAAAAAAATGTAAGTTGAATTGCAAGTGAAACTCTCAGAAATAAAGATTATTAAATTAGTGAGTTGTGACACTTGTGAAACCTTTTTAATTATTCGAGTTTAGAAAATGACTCTAAATATATTTTCATATATATATATATATATATATATATATATCCTTTTGACAACACTATAGATACTATAGGCAAGTGTACCTATCGTTCCGTAGTAAAGCGTATAAGGAGTATCGAGTGTCATACCCACAGGGACTTAGCAAGTACTAGTAATTTCCCGCAATTTATTATCTAGTCTAATTAATACGATAGGTCGGAACAATAACAAACTAGTCTAAGTAAATTAATGAAAGAGAATGCCAACAAGTCAAACACAAATAATTGAGAAAGAAGGGAATGCAGTAGTTTCTAACGCAACACTTAGAAGTGGAATTCCCCTAACCCCGATTATTAGCTTTAATTCGTGCCTAATGGATTATCCAATTTCAATTGACCCTAAAATCCCTTTATTAAGTTGTAATCTTTCTCAAGCTTACAACTTCTATCCCTAGGTTGATTGAATGGAATCTCTTCCCAACTCAAAACCCCTAAAAGAGGCAATAGAATCAATAGATTTTATCTCACGAATAGGATTCACACCCAAATAGGAAAACTTATGAAATTCTATTTCTAGCAATTCATGCAAGTCTTTTACTCGAGAGTTGTTCTACATCAATTGAGTGATTTCTCAATTGCCCAACCAATACAACTGTCAAAATTGAATTCGTGCACAAAACCCCAATCCAATTTATCAATAAACTCACAAGGAAATCAATTAAAGACAAGATTTTTCCCATTAAACAGTGAATCAAAACATCATAAACAAAGGTTAGGGTTCAACCCTTCTAAGTCTTATACAAATCTACTCCATACTTAAAGGAGAAAATTCAACAGGCCTCAAAGAAAGCAATGAAAAACTCATTCTCATTGTCGCGCCCCATTTTTTCTTCGAAATGTTGGAAAAAAGGGATATTATTTTTTTTATTGGAAAAATGAGTGTAGGTTTTTTTGTAAAATGATTTTTTTTCTTTTTTTTTTAGAAGATGCTTTATGAAAGATATTTTGACAAAAGATGTGAAAAAGAAAAAAAAAATGGCCTAAAATGGGACTTTGAAAATGCGAGGGTTTTTGGGCCCGAAAATAGAGTCTAAAAAGGGAGTCACCACTTGGTATTGAGTTTTGGTGTACTAAGTCACCAGAAAATATTTTACAAAAGTAAGAAAATCTAGAATGATTTATTTAGAAAATGATTTTTGAGAAAAAATGTAAGAAAAACAATAAAAACCCTTTTAGACAACTCCAAGTCTTTGAAAACAAGAGAAGAAGGTTCGGGAGTCACAGTTGAAGAAAGGGAAGGCAAAGGTTTACACCTAAGGCACCCTTTCAACCTAGCTAAAACTAGTTGCGAGGTTTAGTCCAAGTTTTCCTAATATAACCCTATGATTTTATCACATTTGGCCGCAACTATATGAATGCAAACCTGGTCCTAAAAAAGGGATATCGTTAAGGGACAAAATATTCCATTGAGGTTTGATCGGGATATTCGCATTAATTGCGAAACTCGAGTCTAGACCTCTATGGAGTCACGAGTATGAATGCAAAATGGAATGCAAAAAGAGAAGGAAAATAGTAATATAGATAGTAAGTGAACAAAGAAAATGGGGATGCAACATAACGGGTACGGGGAACTAATAAACTCGTGACTAACTATTTCTACTCACGGAGGGGGGAACGGCATGTACACCACCGCTTCCCACGTAAGTAGATGACTATTTCTTAGTCAAAAAATCACACAAATGACCTAAAGTTCTGTGTAGTGGAGTCTAAATGTTATGCACTAATCATTTGTTTAAGATAGATAATAAGTGATAGAGTATATACAAAAATCATACAAAATGGAAAAAGGCCTAAAAAAGATAAAATGTGTGTGAATTGGCATGAAATGCACACAAGAAACGATTCTAATACTAAAATGACCTGAAGGCCTAACATTGAACTAGCTTATTTTCTAGAAATTCTCTGCTAGCGTTGGACTAGCGAAGGAACCGACATTAACCACAACTAGCGTTGGACTAGTGTGGCGACGATACACATATAGAATAATAAAGCAAATAAGTAAATAAAGCACAAGTTAAGATAATAATCATATTAAAATCAGATAATAGCACATCGGAGCACATAACACACAAACATAATATTCTAGATGCAAAATCCTAGGGAAAGCGGATAAAACACATAAGCACATAGCACACGAAAAGCCCTAACTATTACACCGGGGAAGCCTAATTACAATCTAAAAATAGAAAGAGAAAATAAAAGATAACCTATCTAACCTATCTATTACATTTTCTATCTAAAATACATGGGCTTTTGTTAAATAGATAAAATATAAACTATCTATTACATTAACTATCTAAATACAAAAATTTTGCTAAATGGAATATTACCTATCTATAACATTCCTTTGAATAATTAAAATTAAACTTAAAAAACTAACATAACATAAATAAATATTCACATATAAATGAAATAATAAACACTTAAAAATACATAAAAAGAAACACATAAAAAACATAGAAGCACATATGAGCACATAAAGAAAAATAAAAAGGGTAATAGAGATACCTCCCATTCGTAAACTCGGTACCAATTGCTAATAAAATCAACAAACATGTCAAGGTACCACTATTTAAAGTATAAAAATATGAAATACTTAAGATTGGGGATAAAATATGAATTTGAGCAAAGTTAGGGGACTTAGAATAAAAATTCCAGCAAACATAAGACTTGGGAATGAAATTCCAGCAAGTTTAAGGGACTTAGAAATAATTCCAGCAAGTATCTAGGACTTAAAAATAATATTTCAGCCAGTTTAGGAACTTAGAATAAAATTCCAGCAAGTATCTAGGACTTAAAATGTAATTCCAGCAAAGCATAATGACAAAATAAAATTTCAGCAAGGTTGGGGGACAAAAAATGCAATTTTCAGCAACATGAGGGACCAAATTTACAATTTTCAGCAACATTCAAGTGCTAAAATACAATTCCAGCAATATTTTAGGGTCAAAAATACAATTCCAGCAATGCATGGGGGGTAAAAAGGTGAACTAGAGCAAACCTAGGGGGGTGAAAACATAATTTCAGCAATATTTAAGGACAAATTTGCAATTTCAGCAAACTAAGGGGTATAGAATTGCAATTTCTAGACATATTAGAGCATATTGCAATTAACTTGGATAAAATTGAAAGAAACTACAAAATTCTAGGGGCCAACTAAAATAAAATGAGGACTTAAATGAGGTAAACTAAAGTATTGAAGGGCATAATTAAACAATTAAGAACCTGAGCGGGCAAGATATAAATAAATATAATATGATAAAAATAATAAAAATAAACAACTAAAGAAAAACTAATGTTTTGGCTACGATTTTTCTTATCTTCTCTTCGATTTTTTATTCTCTCCTCCGCCTCCCTCTCTTCGATTTTTTATTCTCTCCTCGGCCTCCCCCTCTTCGGCCTATACTCTCTTTTCCTCGGCCTCTCCTCGGTTCTTTTCTATCTTCGGATTCTCTTTCTCTCTTCGGCTTTTGTTTTCTTCTCCTTGGCCTCTCCTTGGTTCTTTTCTCTCTTTGGATTTTCTTCTCTCTTTGGTTTTTATTTTCTTCTCCTCGGCCTCTCCTTGGTTCTTTTCTCTTTAGCCCCCCTCTTCGGATTTTTCTTCGGTCTCTCTCTTCGGATTTTTCATCGATCTCTCTCTTCAGTTTTTCTCCTCGGCTCTCCCTCTCTCACTCTCTTCAGATTTTCTTCTCTCTTCGGTTTTTATTTTCTTCTCCTCGGCCTCTCCTCGGTTCTTTTCTCTCTTCGGATTTTCTTCTCTCTTTGGTTTTTCTCTTACTCACTCTCCTCGGCTTCTCTTCTCTTTGGTTTTTCTCTTACTCACTCTCCTCGGTTTCTCTTCTCTTCGGCCTATATTCTCTCCTTTCTCTTACTCACTCTCCTCGGCATCTTACTCTCTCTATTTGATTACCCACCAAAAATTCACCAAGCAAATAAAGCAGTACAAATCGAAGAAGATCTCACATTAGCAGCTAATTCGGACAAAATTGAAAGAACGAAGAAGACAAAAGCATACCTGTATTCGGAGGAAGATTCAGCGCTGGTGGTGGCCTTAGTAGTAGCTTCTGGTATATTGATGGTGATGGGGGATGCCTGCTGGCTTTTGTTTGTTGTTGTCGATTATTGACTGTTGGGCAATTTTCTGGACAGGTGGTGCGGTAGAGGCTTATGGTTTGTTTTTCGGCTGTGATGGTGGCTGAGGTTATTTGTGTGTGTGTCGTGTGTGTACTTGCAGGTGTGCGTGTGTGCCTGTGTGTGAAATCTGGTCTTGTGGTTGTGTGTTTTGTGTGTGAAATCTGGGCGTATGATTTGTAGGCGTGTGCAACGTGTGTTTGTGGAGTGTGTCTGTGATGGTGTGATAAGATGTTTTTGTGATAGAGCTGAGAGAGAGCGAAAGGAATTGTGCAAGTGTGTATGTCGCCTCTGCGAGAGCCGAGAAGGAGAGGAAGATGAAAAAAATCTGTGTATGTTGAGTGAAGTCTCAAGTTGAAGAGAAGAGTTTAACCAAATCCTATGAAATCTGGCCAAAAGTGCAATAGGTGAGAGAGTGATGTGATTAGAGGGTGGAGTTGGTAGATTAGGATGTTTAGCAATGATTGTGTCAGGGCTGAAGTATGGCTGCAGTAATGATCAGTCCCCTTTTTTTTTTTTAATGATGAAAAATCTAAATAAATAGTAAATAGTGTTGAAAAATTATGAAAATTTTATGAAAAATCTACAAATTCATAAAATGCATGTGTAAAATTTTTGATATGAAAATTCTAATAATAAGAACATATTTGAACATGTGTCATATGTTATAAAAATTATGAAAAGAAAAATAAAAATACTAAATGACCATTAAAAATTACAAAATTTTTTACACAAAATATATTATCACAGAAAAATATGTATACTAAAATTTTCACTCAGAAATTTTAACATATATGCATTCTTAGGTAACGTGCCCTTAACAAACAAAAAGACGAAAATTAAATAAATACTTAAATGACCTCCAAAAATTATGTAATTTTGACGAAAAATTTATGAATATACAAAATGCACATATAAAATTTTTCCTTGAAGATTCTTGTAAAAAAGTGCATTGGAAAACGTGCCATTAAGTTTAAAATATTAAAAATTTTAAATAAATAATAAATGACTCCAAAAAATCATTAAAATCATAAATAATAATAAAATAGTAAAATTATGTATTTAGGAAATAAAATAAAATATAATAATATTTACATGGTGGAATTACCATTTGGCCCCTGATGTGACGAATTAGACATAATATATGCGAAAATTGTACTCGACCCCCGAAAAATGAAAATGCTCCCTAAATAAAGTAATACACATATTTTTACAAAAGGTGTGTCAAAATTTGGTGTCTACACTCATGTAGTGTTTTTTCACTCTTCTTTGTTGCAGAAATTTCCCTTGTGCTTGCTGCACTTCTTCTCTCTTCAATTCTTGAGTTTTCTTCCCTTGCGTTCCTCATCCGTTCTCTCCTGTTTTTACCCTAGAAGAGCCCTCATTTATTCTCTAGTTTGTTTTCCCCCAAAAGTGGGTTCGTTCCGCTCAATTTTGCCTTGAAAACATGCTGAAATCACAGGAATATGCCACTCATCCGTGACCTCATCCGCGGCGCAGCCGAGGCCATGGATGAAAAATACTATGGTTCTGGTGTCACCCGCGACATCATCCGTAGCGCGGGTGGCACCACGATGCCGACAGAACCATCAATCTCCACCAGCCATGCCACTGTCCCCACCTGTGACCTCATCTACGGTGCGGATGAAGGCGCGGATGGGAACAAAATCCTCGATTTCCTTCAGCCTTTATTTTGCACTTGTAAGCTTTCTTTCCTATTTCAACGTACACTCAACCATCCTTTGGTATTCAGCAAAAGAAGGTGGAAAAACCTATAAAAGCATGGAAAACAAGCCAAATGAGTAGCTCTAGTGTTAAATTCACTCAAGAATCTAAAAGAAAGAAAAACCACAATTATTAAGTAAAACTTATAACGAACAACACGTAAATCCTAGCCTAAACACACCTAAAAACCTAGTCACTTCAGCCATTATCAATATATATATGATTATGCTGGTAAGTCATGGTTAGGAAAAGAACTCAAATAATCCAGCAATATTAGCAAGTCAATTATCTAATATCGAAGGAAGCTGGATAACCACATACACCCCAGCTCTAATTGCTAGAAGTTATCTGGACTATATTGTTATTGTTTAATAAAAGAAGGAGAGGAAATGGCTCTTGCTAACAAGGCTATCTATCCAAATATTGAGGAATCGAGACAAATGGTAATAAAGGAACAAGGTACTGTACGTAAGTAAGCCACAAACTTATGCAAAAGATGTCAAAAGACTTTAAGAATGACCGAGGGAAGTGAAGGAATGACGAAAGAATCTTGGATTAAATTTTTAGCCTTGACTTAAACTGATGAACCGGATTTAGAAAATGTTGAATATATTATCATTGTTTTGAGACAAACTTGTCTAAAATAAAGTCAAGTACTAACTTTGATACCAAATTAGTATGGTCCTGAGAAATAAGAAGGAAACACTAATAGTTTGGAAAGTTATTTTGGATTAGCTTAAACTAGACCAGATTTGATTTAAAAGGCTTGAGGGACATGTAGCTATTTCTACTAGTTTCCTGGGGCATGTGTAGGGTCACGGGATAATATATTGAAGTAGTGATCTATTTGGACTGATAAGCTACCAAACGGATAACTTATTTACTATGCTACAAAAGGAAAATTTATACATTTATGCTTGATTCCATCCTAAATATTCTGCATATGAGCCTTTGGTTATGTTATATGAACACTTGTTGCATGCAAATTATTTCTGGACACACTCAAGATGTTTTATTTTAGGATGGAATTAAGGAGATCTTGCAAAGAAAAAGTTGAACCTCAACAAGAAGAAACACCTAATAGGACTTAATATGAACAAAGCGGTAGAATAGGGAATGAAATTGGTGCCCAAGTAGTCACTGACTTAACAAGAATGACTCAATATTCTGAGAGATAGGAACCCCACCGAGTACAAGAACCAATTTATCAACCTTTAGATGCCCTATTTAGTCACACCTATCTAGTTGAAGATGTAGCTATTGAACTTTTTCAAAAGTTTAAGACACCCAAGTTTGCAGCAGATCCTGACCCAAGTAGGCTGAGAGCTAGTTGGAGAATATGGCAAATATCTATGCTACGCTAAAATATTCCGATGAAAGGTAGATTACTTTAGTCGTGTTTTAATTTAAAGGAACAACCCAATCATGGTAGAATCTAATCTGAAATGAATGGAACAGGGAAGGTACGTCTTGAATTTGGACAAGTTCTACTAGAGGATTTAATAACAAATTCATACCACTCATGGTACAAGAAAAATGAGAAGATGAGTTTATGAATTTGTGACAAGTAGCTAGGAGTGTGGCTATATACAAGGTACAGTTTACTCACCTCTTAAAATTTACCCCTGAGATAGTACAGGCCGATAAAAAATGAAAGAAGCAATTTAACCTAACTTTAGAAATTCGAAAGGCCTTGGTGGCCACAAGGTTTGAGATATTCATGGAAGCCTTTGAGAGGGCTCAACAAGTTGAGAATGTCAAACACCAATTAAAAGCTTATCAACCTCAGGAAGGGACTGGACCAAGTAATTGGCTAAAACAAAGGACAAAGGTACTTTTTAAAAGATTAGGATATACTTAAAAAACATCTCAACAATATTTTCCATGAATTCAGACAAAAGCTATGGAAGTTTTTGAAGCTAGACTGATATGTGCCAAGGGGACATAGTTTTCTTTAGTGTTTAGGTTTAGGTTTGAAAAACTTTTTAGTCATTCTATTGTTTATTTGTTAAGTTTTGTTTACTTAGAGTCCATGAATGTGATTATTACTCATTTGGTTATTTTTGGCATCTTTGACAGGATTTTCCCTTGTATCTGTGTAAATTGAGGTCAACTTGGTACACTTTCAGATTCAAGGTTGATCCCTCAAGTGAAGTGTTGAATGTGCTATGTGGAGTCACAAAGATGGAAACAAAGTTTCTGATCAAGACTGTGAGTAAGGTTGTGCCATGGCCTTCCCTACGGCCTAGGTTAGAATGTTAGTCCAAGAAAGCAGAAGAGAAATAAACTTTCTGACTAAGGCTGTGGGCAAGGCCGCGCCATGGCTTGCCCCGCGGCCTAGGTCAAAAAGTTCATTTGAAGGAAAAGAACAGAGCAAAAAGGTCTGATGGAGGTTGCGAGCAAGGCCGTTCCACGGCCAGCCCCGTGGCCTAGCTACAGCAGTTGTGATCTAATGCATTTTTTACGAGATTTGAGGATTTTTAAAGGGGATATCAGTAAATAACTACAAAGACGGACATTGGTGAACTTCTAGGCTTCAAAAAAGAGAACGAGTGGAAGAAAACAAAGCGAGAGGCATGGGTTTCGAGACTTCAATCTCTAACGAATCAAGAAGAACACATGCAAGGGGCTTTAGGTGAGAGGATTATAGTAATAAAGAACGGGGAATCTCCACATCAACACTCAAAGACTCAAGATCACCATGAGAATGAGTTTTACTGTTCTTTCTTTGTTGATTGTTGAATTTTTTTATTCTAGTATAAACTAATTCGTTAGGAACCTAGATGGGTTGAGCGCTAGTCTATTTGTTGTGGAATTGATTCAATTTGGTTAATGAAAGTTACTCTTTTGCCTAGATTTATTTGTGAAATAACTTACTTGATTGGATTGAGTTGTGCACGCTCTTTTCTAATCTACAATTTCAACTTAAATTAATTGAAAAATTACTTAGTTGACTTGAATCACTTCCAAATAAAAAGGCCTGTAAGAATCAATAGAGATAGGATGACTTAGGCTGTCCCAGTAAGATTCAAACCTAACTTACTTTGTGAAATCTATAGTTCTAGAATCATTCTTTTAGGGTTTTAGTGAAGGAGCGATTCTCACTAATCAACTAAGGGAGTTGGGGGTATAATACTTGAAAAATGTTATACGCCAAAAGAGAGATTTTGGAGTCTAGAAAAATTGGTAACTTAATTGACCAAGAATTGAACTACAACGGAGACGATTAGGGAAATTCCCAATCTAGGTTCTCTCTTGTTTAATTGTTGAATTAAATTACTACTTGTCCTCATGTTATCATACTTTGGTTAAATTAGGTTAGTGTTTATTTAATTTCGTAGCAATTGAATTAAATCTTATTCACCCTTTTTTGAGGTTAAATAATAGAACAAGGGTTAGTACTAGTACTCATAGTTCTCGTAGGAACGATACCTAATATTCATCTATCCTGTACTATAGAAAAGATAGGTATACTTGCCTAATGATCTGTAGTATATCTCGGTGAACATCAAGTTTTTGGCACCATTGCCGAGGATTATGATATTAAGAACACTTAATATTTATTATTTTAACCATTATTTTCCTTTCTGTCTATTTTCTTTATTATTGTTTAGTTTTTATTACTTGATAGCCATCTTGTTGCACTATCTACAGGTGTTTGTTCTAGTGCATGACAAGGAGTAGTCATATTGCACTTTTGGAGCAGGATCCGGAGATTGAACGAATGTTTCTTCGAGCACTTCAAGAAAGACTTCAACAAAGGGAGGAAGAGATCGAATTAGAGTACTAGCAATATCTAGAATGGTACAATCTCCCAATAATAATAGGAGAATGCTCAAAACTAGCAGCAGCAACCAAGACGACTAAGAATGCCTGATTATGCTAGGCCACACTTGACCGGGACAGAGCCTAGCATAGTTAGACCACTGAGTGGAGGCAAACAGTTTCGAAATCAAATCCATTGTGATTTAGATGGTATAGCAGTATGTCCAATTTGATGGCCTCCCAAACAAATATCCAAATGCCCATATCACAAATTTTCTTGAGATTTACGACATATTCAAAATAAACGGGGTATCAAAAGACGCCATAAAGTTGCGACTATTTTTCTTTTCATTGAGGAACAGGGCAAAGCAGTGACTCAACTCTCTACCTTGAGGGTCCATCACAACATGAGACCAAATGGCTAAAAGATTTTTAGCCAAATACTTTCTACTAGCCAAGATAGTTAAGATAAGGAATGACATCTTCTCATATGCACGAATGGAATCCGAGACTCTCTATGACACATAGGAGAGGTTCAAGGAACTACTAAGAAAGTATCCTCATCAAGGGCTACCATTATGGTTTCAAGTGCAGACCTTCTATAATGGGTTGAGCTCGGCGACCAGGCAAATGATAGATATAGCTGTTGGAAGAACTCTAAATAGTAAGACAGCTGAGGCTGCCTACGAGTTGATAGAGGAGATGGCAATAAATTGCTATTAATGGCAAAGTAGTCATTCCAGGCCTCCTAAGATAGCATGACTCTATGATGTAGACACAGTCACTGCACTAGCAGTCCAGGTAGAAGCAATGACCAAGAAGATAAATGGAATTTCAAATACAAAAAGACCATCTCAAGTGATCCATTGCAACCTCTGTGGAGGAGGTTATGACAATCAAGAGTGCCCAGTGCTCAGTGCAAGTGGAGAACACTAACGAACAAGTTCACTACATGGGAAATGCACCTAGATCCCAAAATAATCCCTATAACAACACCTATAACCCTGGATAGAAAATCACCCCAATTTAGGGACAGCAAAGACACCCTCCACCAGGATTCCAGCAGCAGCACCAGCCTTAGGAGAAGAAGCCAAGTTTGGAGGATCTAATGACTAAATTCATCAAGACATCAGAGACATGCTTCTAGAGCATAGAGGCATTTTTGAGGAATCAACAAGCAAGGTATACATAATCCAGAAAATTAGATAAGTCAGATTGCTAAATTGATTTCAAAAAGATCCTTAAGGAGCCCTCCCGAGCAACATCGAGACCAACTCGAGGGAGCTGGCAAAAGTAATCACACTAAGAAGTAGAAAGGAGTTGCAAGGCAAGGAGGCACAAGAGAAAAAGGAGGTTCCTACTAAAAAAGGGGTTGAAAAAGAAAGAGGGCAAGGCCAAAAAGAATAGGAGCAAACCAAGGAGGCAGATCCAAAGAAAAAGTTTGTGAAAGAATATAGGCCTCCTATTCTATACCCGAGTAGACTTCAGAAAGACCACAAGGATGAGCAATTCGGTAAATTTTTTAGAGCTTTTCAAACAATTACATATTAACATACCATTTGTTCATAGGGTCTTGGCTGGTTTAGGGGCTAGTATTAGTCAATGCCATATGATATGTTTTTGAAACTAAGTCTAGGAGATCCCACCCCCACTAGAATGAGTAGACAGTTAGCATACTAGTCTATTAAATATCCTAGGGGTATCATAGAAGATGTCTTGGTCAAAATAGATAAATTCATCTTTCTTGTGGATTTTGTCATATTATATATAAAAGATGATCTAGAAATTCTTTTAATTCTAGGACGACCCTTCCTTGCTACTGCTATGCATTGATAGATGTTTATGTAGGGAAGTTGACTCATAAAGTAGAGGATAAGGAAGTGGTTTTCAGGATACCTGAAGCCATGAGACATTCTCTAGATAGGGATGATACATGTTTTATGTGAATACTACTGATATAGAAACATTTTCTATTTTGCAAGAGATTGCTTCAAATGATGCATTGGAATCATGTATCGCCCATAGAGAAGGCTCATTATCTGGCCTATCAATCAAGGAGCAGACGGCTCATTTGGAAACCAAGGAGCCTATGAGGAGGATCAAGCCATTTGAGAAGTTAGATGGAACGAGTGAGGTGGTCTTAAACCATCAATTGAGGGCCTCCCTGAACTGGAGTTGAAGAGATTGCCCAACCATCTGAAATACGTATTTCTAGCAAAAAACTCAAAATTGCCATTAATTATAGCATCAGGACTGGAAAAAAAAGAAGAAGGGCAATTTCAAGTGTTGAAGGAGCATAAGAAGGCTATTGCATGGAAGATATCAAATATCAAGGGCATCAGTCTTTCCTTCTGTACTCATAAGATACTGTTAAAAGAATATTTTAAATCGGTGGTACAACCCCAAAGGAGGCTAAATTCAAACATGAAAGATGTGGTGAAGGCAAAAGTAATTAAACTACTTGACGCAGGGGTAATTTATCCTATATTTGATAGTTCTTGGGTGAACCCTGTATAGGTAGTATCGGAAAAATGAGGCATGACGGTGGTATCAAACGAAAAGAACGAACTTATTCCGATGAGAACCATCACTGGATGGAGAGTCTACACAGACTACAGAAATTTGAATGATACTACATGCAAGGATCACTTTTCATTGCCCTTCATTGACCACACGTTGGAACGACTCTTCGGGCACGAGTATTATTGCTTGCTCTATAGACTGTCCCGTTACTTTCAAATCCCGATAGTCCCTGAAGATCAAGAAAAGATGACTTTCACTTGCCCATATGGCACTTTTGCATACTAGAGGATGCCCTTGGATTTTGTAATGAACCGGCAACATTTTAAAGATGCATGGTGGCTATATTTGATGATCTAGTCGAAGACATTATGGAGGTATTTATGGACGATTTTTTCGTTTTTGGTGATTCCTTTTATCATTAATTTGGATAGGGTATTAAGAAGGTGTAAAGAAACTAGTCTAAAGATAAATTGCAAAAAGTGCAATTTTATGATTAAGGAAGGCACAGTGCTAGGTCATAAAATTTCAAAAAGAGGCATTGAAGTAGACAAAGCAAAAGTAAAAACCATGGAGAAACTGTCATCACCTACTTCAATTAAGGAAATTAGGAGCTTTCTTGGACATCTTGGTTTTTATAGAAGGTTCATTAAAGATTTCTCCAAGATAGCTAGACCTTTAACGAAATTGCTAGAAAAGGATGTTGCCTTTGATTTTGTTAATGATTTCTTGAATGCCTTTTGCATTTTAAAAGAGAAATTGATTCACTCCCCAATTATGGCAGCACCTGATTGGTCATTGCATTTTCGCTCTATCTACTATGCGAGCAAAACTCTAACTAATGCCCAAAAAAATTATATCACAATAGAGAAATAATTGCTTATGATAGTTTATGCTTTTGATAAAATTAAATCTTATCTCATTATGTCTAAAGTTATTGTATACACTGATCACTCTGCACTTAGGTATCTTTTGAGTAAGAACGATGCTAAGCCTAGACTAATTAGATGGGTTTTATTGCTACAGGAGTTTGACATTGAGATCAAAGTCAAGAAAGGAGCAGAGAACCTAGTAGTAGATCACTTTTCTCACCTTAAGAATGACCGAATGAGAGATCCACACGAGGGAGAAATCAATGAGGAATTCCCTTATGAGAGGTTTTATACTTTTTCTTCTTCATATCTTCATACTCTGTGGTTTACTGACACAGCTAATTACTTGGCTTCATGGGTCCTCCCCAAGGAAATGACTCATTAGAAGAAGAATAAATTCTTCTCTAAGTTGAGGCATTACTTATGGGATGACCCATATTTGTTTAAGATATGTGCAGATCATATCATATGGAGGTGCGTGGACTATCCTGATACAGAGGATATTTTGGGACATTGTCACAGGGGCTCGTTGGTGGTCATTACAAAGCTAATGGGATGACAAAAAAGATCCTCAAGACAGTTTTCTACTAGCCTACACTGTTTAAAGATGCGAGAAGGTATGTTGAAAAATGTGATGAATGCCAAAGATCAAGTAACCTCTCTCGTAAGGATGAAATATCCCAATATGTTATTCTTGAATGTGAAATTTTTGATTTATCAGAAATAGATTTCATTGGGCCTTTTCTGGTGTCCTTTGAAAATAGATATATTTTAGTGGCAGTTGACTATGTCTCTAAGTGGGTGAATGCTCAAGCGTTACCTACAAATGATGCTAGGGTAGTTGTAAAATTTTAAAAAAAATTGTTCACATGATTTGGCTCACCTAGGGCAATAATCAGTGATAGGGACACTCACTTTCGTAACCAACAATTTGAGAGAGTGTTCAGTAGGTTTTGTGTGACTCACAAAGTAGCTACCCCATATCACCCTCAGAGTAATGGTCAAGTTGAAGTAACAAATAGAGAGTTGAAAAGGATATTGGAAAAGAAAGTTGAGCATGTTAGGAAGGACTGGTCTATTAATCTAGATGATACATTGTGGGTCTATAGGACAGCCTACAAGACTCCTATAGGAACTATTTCTTATAGGCTGGTTTATGGAAAATCTTGGCACATACCTGTGGAGTTAGAACATAAAGCTTATTAGGCTATTAAGAGCCTTAACTTTGATCTCAATTGTGCAGGTGAGAAGAGGAAGCTTCAGATTAATGAACTTGATGAACGACGTCATGAAGCTTAGGAAAATGCAAAATTTATAAGGAAAATTAAGCATCCAAAAGAGTTTAAACCCGGAGATCAAGTTCTTTTTTTTAATTCTAGACTTTGCCTCTTTCCAGATAAACTTAAATCTAGATGGTCTGGACCATTTGTGGTTAACCAAGTTTTCCCTTATGGCGTTGTAGAAATCATACACAAGGACAAGAAAACGTTCAAAGTTAATGGGCATCGACTCAAGTTCTATTTTGGAGAAGACTTCCACGATCAAGTGAAGGAGGCTCATTGCTTCTATGACCCCAATTCATGAGCACCTGGTAAATGTCAAGCTAATGACACTAAACAAAGCATTGGTTAGGAGGCGACTCAACATCTTAGTATTATTTCTTTTTGGTAATGGGAAATCTTTTATTTTATTTGAATTAGTTTGATATTATTCTTTTTAATAATGTGTTTGTTGAGTTTTTTTCAAGTCCAATGACAACGGGAATGCTTTAATGATTGGATGAGTACATGACGCGACACATTCAAGGGAGTTTAGCTTTATTTTATGCCCCATACATGTTTTGCTGGTGATTTTTACTAGATTTTCTTGGTGTGAGCACTCATTGTAACATTAAAGTGTTAGGCTTGAGTTTAAAGTTTGGTTTTGAGAGAAAAAAATACAAATTTTGAACATTCTAAGGACGTAGGTAAGGCCGCGCCACGGCCAAGGTTAGAAGTAGCTTTTCAACTTATGCGCAATCTGATGAAGGCCGCTGGCAAGGTGTCTCGCGGCCTCAACTAGAATTTGGCGTAAAAAGGGTTTTCTTCACTACTTGTCCATAATTTCTTTTCCCTCTCTCTTCTCTTTGGCAAGAACCCTTCCTTCCCACTTCTAAATTCTACTCCTCACACTTGAATCTACACTTTAATCCTCAAAAATGTCATCTCCCACTCAATTACAATAAATCTACCGAGAGATTTTGGTGAGATAAAAGAGGGATTTTTTAAGGTTTTCAATCACTTAACCCACTCAAGGAATTTTCTCTAATCAAGCACTTTTTTACCTAAGTTTTGAGGGAATGATTAATCGCTTTAGACTCTTCCTACTTTATTTTGTCTCATTAACATGTTTTATGTTCAATTACATCCAATCTAGTGAATTTTCTTGGACTAAGAATAGTTGAACTATCTTATTCACATTTGAATGCAAGTGTTTTAGTACATATTATGAGTTTAATGGCTTGTTTTGGATGTTAATTTTATATTTTGAGCCCAAATAAAGCATGGGTTACTTGAATTAGAGGCTAGTTTTTGAGATTTGATAATTAGCCCTTACATGACTTTGAGATTTGATGATTATACCCTTACATGACTTTGTGATTTATATGCTCAATTTGGGCTTTGATTATTGGATTCCATGATATGGGCTAGAGTCTATTATTGATGGCTAATTAGTGGATGATGAGTTTTGGGCAATGTGGTTTCTATTTGGTGAGTTTTCAATTTTGTTGCTCTTATATCTTGGAATTGGTAATTTGAGTATGAAAGGAGACAATTAAAGGATTCTTCATTGAATAATGCTCTTGGGGTATTAACTAGTTTAATAATGTGCGTTTAGAAGGACTAGTGGGATATTGAATCTAAGTTAGCAACAATAACACTTGATTACATACTCCTTTTATGGGATTGTTGATTTGACTGGTTATTCTTCTTATGCTCAAGTGTTACTCAATTTTTATCTCCTATCATATGTGAATTGCAATCTCAACAATTTAAGGATTTAATTTGTGCATGAATGTAGTATTAATTAGAATTTTGTTTCTAGGGACTATATGCTATTGTATGGAATGAGTCTCTATTTGGCATTCCTGTAGCATTATTGACAAATATTTGTTTATCTTCATGCAGGATAATGCCGATGACAAAGATGGCATGAGGCCCTTCGACGTCCATATGGCCAAAGAGGCAAAGAGAGGAAGGCTCCTCGTCTCAGCCACCTTATGAACCTCCATACAATGAATTAAGGTTCACCTCATTGGAGAATCAACAATGGTATCTGAAGCACAAGTACAAACAAATTATAATTGAGAAGGATGTGGCTAACGACGTGGATACATTCCTCCACATCTCAAAAATGTTTGCAAGGCTAGGTTGGGAAGGCCTACTGAGGCTGCCTCCTTATTATGACCTCGTGAAAGAATTTCATGCCAATATGGAGGATAAGGACAAATATGGAGGTTCTTACTTGGTGACAACGGTATGAGGTCGGAGAATATTCCTGACACGGAGAGACCTGGCTAGGTTATTAAATTTCCTCGACAATGGAGATGAAGTTATCTACAAGGAAAAATTTCAATGGCCAGGAAACTGGACCCCAACCAAAGCCAGTGGCAGGTTCAATGTCAAGGAGCAGTCCGTCCATGGAGGAAACAAAAGATACTTCAAGGCTAAAGATTTTGCCATCCCATATCATGTTGTTATCTCTATCCTAGCCCACAATGTGTTTCCAAAGAGAAGCGGGAAAAATGAATGCTGATACAAGGTCATCTACTTCTTAAATGAAATGATCCACGGAAGAGAAGTATGTGAAATGGAACGTGACACCCCATTATGTTGCTATGTGATTAGCCACCTGGGAATGTGGCTAATCCAAAGATTGTCGAATCCTGCTTCGGAATTCCTGCCTCATCTCCTCATGTTTTTAAGCCTATGGAGTCCTATTGGAGGGCCAAACGAAGAAGAACACCAACCAAAAGAGACACAGTTACTATTGCGTGGCCTTTGGAGTATTGTACACTAGAACAATATGCATGTGGTTGATGCCATTGAACGTGGTGGTGATCCATTGGTGCAGGAAAAGAAGATGCAACACATGGAGACAGATAGGTCTTCACAAACACAAGAGGAGCAGTTAGTTCATGACATGTTTATGTCCATCTTAGGCGAGTGAGAGGTACTAGACTGCGATGGAGAGGATGGGAGGGTCATATACAATCTTTGGAGGGGTGGATGACCTTTGGTAGAAGGACGGATGACCTCTCTCGAAGATGAGTTGAAACACGTACCGACATGATCCTTAGCTTTTGCTCACCCCTTTTTATTTTATTTTCTCGGTTTGATTGTTTTCATTTCTATAAGTCTGGGCCTCTATAAATATTTTTCTTCCTAGTTGTTACTTTGATACTCACTTACTTGCAAGATTAATGTTATGTTTATGTTTCATTGTGATGTGTTGTAGCTATTCCTTGATTGCATACTTTAATTCGTATCATTTTCACTTTGGAATGAAAAGCAATACGTATACAAAGGGAGTACTTGTTTTAATTTTCTTCTTTCTCTTCATTTTATTTGTTTTCTCACACAGTGGAGGACAATATGTGACTTAAGTGTTGGGGAGGGGGGGAAGATATCAAGTACTTGTTAATTTTGTTGGTTGCTTTGATTGTGTTGGTTTGGTGATTGGATAGTCATTTGTGGTAGAAGCATGTTTTTCTTTGGTAGGGAGTCGTCCTAAGTATGAGGGAGTCTTTGTCCAAAATTTTCATGTTAAGTTAAAGTTTCTAATCATTCTACTTATGAAAGTTACGGTGTCTAAGTAGTTAGTTTCAATTTCTCTTGCCGGAGTGTGAAGATGGCATGTATCTTTAAAAATATCCTTAGTTGATTAAATAAGGAATGGAAATTCGAAAATGAAATTAGGAGTTTTTAACTTAGAGAAAATAGGCTAGGTAAAGCAAAGGAAATTAGGTTGAGATTTTGTAGTTTTGATAATGTTCTTCCCTTTTCTCTTATTATTTGTAAAAAAGAGAGGTATAATAAATCAGTAGCACTTTGCTCCAATAATTCATATGCCTAGTTCTGAGAATCTTCATCTAAAAATGCCAATTTTCACGTCAAACAGCATTTGAATTATGAGTATGCATATAGCAAGGCTTGATTGAAGATGAGTTTTTCAAAAAGGGCAATGCCATTTCTCAAAGCTAAAGGCTATACTTTAAAAAGAAAAATCTTGTGATGTGGTGAAGTCGGTAGAAATATGAGTAATTTTATTTGTGAAAAAAAAAAGAAAAAAAGAGAATAACAGGGAAGAACGAGTCAAACTGTTCAAATCAAAAGTGAATTTGTTTTTCTTTGCTCAGCATGATGAGTATCTGAGGTAATTATAAATAATTTCGTATTAGTTTTCCTAGGTTGATAAAGAAGGTATTTTTAAGATGCGTGCGTATTTCTCCTTTTGGCTAAGTCATTGTTTGAGTGCTTTATAGTTCATTGCTTGAGGGCAAGTAATGGCTTAAGTGTGGGGGGATTTGATACGTGCCAAGGGGACATAGTTTTCTTTAGTGTTTAGGTTTAGGTATGTAAAGCTTTTTAATCATTTTATTGCTTATTTGTTAAGTTTTCTTTACTTAGAGTCCATGAGTGTGATTATTACTTATTTGGTAATTTTGGACATATTTGATAGGATTTTCACCTGTATTTGTATAAATTGAAGTCAATTTGGTGATCACCGTACTTAGTACACTATTAGATTCATGGTTGATCTCTCAAGTGAAGTGTTGAATGTGCTAAGTGGAGTAACAAAGGTGGAAACAAAGTTTCTGACCAAGACCGCAGCCAAGGTCAAAATGTTAGTCCAAGTGATGCGATCTGCCCCGAAGACCCCACATTAATCTTCTAACGGGAATCTTGACATGCTCGCAATCCATAGGACTTACCCCTCCGAAGGATTGTCTTGTGTGTCAACTGTGGAAATTAACCCCAAACTTACTCAAGAATTGGAACTAACTTGATAGGATCCCAAACCCTAACCTCACGTGTTGGCTAGAACTCAAGATATCAGAAGAATCCAACGAATCGCTTGAAGAATTCAAAATTCTCACCAAGAGAGAAAAGAGGAAAAACCCTCATTCAATATTATTAATCATCCAAGTTGTTTAATAATGAAAAACCAAACATAACTGTAAACACCAAATTTTGACACACCATTTATTTTCAAATATTAGGGGACCTTTTTTCTACTATTTGGAGTCAAATCCTGATTTTTTGGTAAAAATGAAGAAGTCAGCAATTTTGGAGGGCAGAATAGTAATTTTTTAATTGTAAATATTTTTTCATTAATTTTGGAGTGTTTAAATTCATTTTTTGTACTTTTATACACATTTTTAAATTTTGTTATTTTTTCGGGTTCAGCGGGTATTTTTATGCATTTTCGCTAGCACAGGGGCAAAATGGTAATTTCGCATCGCGAATACCACTTTCGTCCATTTTTGTGTACCAAATTTATTTTTAGGTTTTTAAGCATGTTTCTAAGTTTTTCTAACTTTTTTTCGGAGTGAATTTCTATTAACAAATTTAATATTTACATTTTTCTTAATTTTTTCTATTTTTTGTGAGAGAATATAAATTTTGATATTTTTTAAGGGCAAGGTTGTAATTTTTGTAGTCAAGGGCGTTTTGGTCTTTTAACCATTTCTTGGAGGTTAAGACTTGTGCACTATAAATACCCCACTTGGGGATTTTAGAAAAAGGGAGAGAAAATAAAAAGTCTAGGGAGAGTTTTTTTTAGTTTTTAGTTTTTTCATTTCACCAAGAACACCAAGAACACACACTTCTTTTTTACACACATCTTCAAGTTTTCACCTAGAACACCAAGAACACACACTTTTTTCTATGCACATCTTCAAGTTCTCACCTAGAACACCAAGAACACACACTTTTTTTCTACAACATCTTCAAGTTCTCACCTAGAACACACATTACACATACCACTCACATTCTCTCTCACACACTACACACTCTCTCTCACACACACTACACGCACTACTCACACTCTCTCTCACACACTGCCCACACTCAAACACACACAAAAACTCACGCCTTCATACACACACCAAATCCACTCACTTAACACACATTCCCAAACACACATTAACACAAATGCATAAACAACACACAGGCACACACATTACACACAAACACAGGCACACACTAATAAGTGTTCATAAACACAGACATCAATCTGCACACAATCACACATTTCAGCTCACAGACGACACATAATCACTCACATCGATATTTCACACAAACACACACAATCATGGATTCATTCGTTCACACACTTCAGTCCAAAATACACACACACACATAGAGACACATACAATCATTCCATGCACGCACAAAACACACAAACAACACTCACACATACACATAACACACACGCAATACACACACACACTCACAGATTCCCTTTCACACACAGGTATACATGAACACACAGACCCTCAGAACACATACACTGGAAGCACACAATCATCTGCACACACATACAGAGACTCAACATCATCATAAAACAATCAGTCACCAATAACTTTAGCCCCCACTAGCCATCAAGACACCAAGACCAACCTTCCATTTCCATCTTCATTATCTAGAACCACCATCTTTGCTGCAAACCTCTTCCATCACCACAACCATAACCAACAACAACCAGTAAATACACAATAAATCCTATCAAAGCCCAGTGAACCTCCCCAATTACGTTCAAATCCCACCTACAGTCCCAAAGTATCCAGTAATTCGCTAAAGACAGCCCACCTGCTTCCAATTTCACCTGTGGAAATCCCAATTATGCAATTTTAATAAGTAGCTATTTAGTCACATCCATCTCCCATTCACCACTTCAAACTAGCACAATCACCAGAATCCATCTCCAGCCCCAATCCAAACCTGCACAATCTCCATCCCATCACCTACTAGTCACTGCTCAAACAACAGATACTCATTACCTAGAACAACCAATCCACACCCACAATCCTACCTCTGCTGGGGTTCTAAGCCTATCGCCAGTCACACAGCCAGAAGCCAGTAACCATCAAAACCATCAACAAACATCCTCCTTCATTCCATCGTAGGCTCCTTCCACCTCTTCTACTACACTGCCTATCACTCCAATTCACCATCCAAATTCACAATTTCAAGCTGTAAAACGCCACCGCTACATAAACACATCACACAGCTACCAATTACCACCCTCTCCCCAATGTTCAATCCAGCCCATCAAATCCCCACCTACCTGCAATTCACGTGCACAAAACAGTCAATTTTAAATCCCAATCGCAGCTCCAACATCTATCGCCGGACCATGTCTACAAACCTGCAGAAAGTTCACAAAAACAACAAACTACCTAAAGGTCCAACCACCGCCACTTTCAACCTGCACAAATCCACCCTCAGTCATTCATTACTAACCCAAAACCGCTGCAAATCACTGCCCAACCGCCGATCCTCACCCCCAACATGAAGCCTCACACGTAGCAACTCATTGGAAACCACCAATCTCAGGCGAATTTGTTTAGGCAATCTTGTCCACCTGAACCAGGTAACTCTCAGCTCTCCGTGTAATCTATCTCTTACAGCAAGTAATCCATAAATTTTGCATAAACGGTGTTCGATTTGCGGTGAGAATCAGATTGTTGCTGAACGTAAAACCAATAATGTAAAAATGAGGAGACAGATCGAGGGAGATGAGCTGGGAAAAGGATAAAAAAAAATCAGAACAAGAAGAGAGTTAAGGATGGAGAAACAGAGAGGTGGATTCGGGTGAGAGTAAGAAAGAAATACAAAGCTAAAGAAAATCTAGAAGAGAATCGGACAGAGAGAAAGAGAGAATGGGCAGAGTAGGAGAGAAATAAAAAACACGCGTGAGCGAGATAGAGGGATAGAATCAGAGAGGGAATTAGATGAAAAAGAATCGGAGAAGAAATGGAGAGGAAGAGAGTGATTAGAAATCTGGAGGAAGAAACGCAGGGGAGGGGAAGAGAAAAGAAAAGAGGGCGCTTAGAGAGTGAGTGAGAGAAAGAGACCGGTTGGGGGAGAAGAGAAATTGGGGTGGAGAAAAATTAAAAGAGAGAAAAGATGAAAAACGATTTTGGGGAGGAAAATTTAGTTTTAGTTTTGACTTTTAGTTTAGTTTAGTTAATTGTTAATTAATTGAGATTTGATCTAATTTTAGTTTGATTTATTAATTATGTCAGTAGATTAATGGATTAAGTTGTTTTAGATAACTAATTTAGTTTTAGTTTAGACTTTAGTTAATTGTTAAGTTAATTGAGATTTGATCTAATTTTAGTTTGATTTATTAATTATGTCAGTAGATTAATGGATTAAGTTGTTTTAGATAACTAATTTAGTTTTAGTTAGTTTTACTTGTTCCTTTATGGGTAATATTTATATTTTAGCCCCTAAGGTCTTAGATAATATTATTTTACCCATGATCATTTCTCAATTTTTGCAATTTAAGCCCCCATAAATTGCAGATTGCCCCCTTTAGGTTTAATTTCTTTCAAGTCAAGTCTTTATTAATTGCAATTAAGCCTCATTAGTTGCTAGAATTTATGTTTTTGTGCCACACTTGTTAAAATTTATGGTTTTGTCCCCCCGATTTATTTTAATTTTGCATCTCTACCCCCTTAAACTCATGTGAATTTTAATTTTACCCTTTAAGTTTTATAGGGTTTATTTTAGCCCCTTCTTTGCTAGAATTCTTTTTTTATCTCAATTCGTCAATAGTAGCATGTTTTAGGTTTTGTTTGATTATACCGAGGTGTCCTTGACTTGTTTGTTCATTTTGAGTAGAATTGTACCAGGTCTTCGAGAGGTATTCCTATTTTTTATTAATTTCCTCTTTATGTGCTCCAATATGCTCCAATATGATTTTATGCATTATTATTTGTTTATTTTTTTTACTTTTTTATTTTTATATACATTTTGTATATTTACATATTTAATTTATTTAATTTTGAATTTTTATTATTATTTTGAAAAAATATAACATTTTGTATTTAATTAGTCAATGTAATAGTTAGATTTTTTTTATATATTTTTTTATATTTTAGCAAAAATTATGTAATTAGATAGAAAGTGTAATAGATAGGGCATTTTTTAGTTCCCCCCTTTAAATTGTAAATTAAATCGCAGTATAATAGTTAGGGTTTATTTGCTTTGGCGTGCTTACGTGTTTATTTATTTTACTGCTTTCATTAGGATCTTGCATCTAGATATTATGCTTATATGTTATGTGCTCTTACTTGATTTTATCTGTCTTTATATGTTTAATTTGCTTTTAATTCATGCTTTACTATTTAAATTCATGTTTTATGATATTCCGTCACCACACTAGTCCAACGCTAGTTGTGGCTTCATTCTTTTCCCGCTATTCCAACGCTAGTGGGATTTTTAGAATGGGTTAGTCCAATGCTAGACCCTTAGGGCATTTTAGTGTTAGGTACATTCGTGTGTATTTCTCATCTCATTTCACATACTCTTAATTTTCTTTTTATTCGGCATGATTTTATTATTACTATTATTATTATTATTATTATTTTAATACATTTTTAAAATACATGATATATAGGTTGCATTTCACTTAGACTTTAGAACATTTGTGTGATCCGACTAGAAATAGTCGCCTACTCACGTGGGAAGCAGTGGAGTACATGTCGTTTCCCCCTCCGTGAGTAGAAATATTCAGTCACGAGATACTAGTCCCCCGTACCCGTCATGTTACATACCCCCTTTTCTTTCTTCACTTAATATATTATTATTATTTTCTTTTCTTTTTTTGCATTTCATTTTGCATAGACTCGTGACTCCCTCGAGGTCTCGACTCGGATTTCACAATTAATGCGATAATTCCGATCAAGCCTCGACGGTACATTTCGACCCTCCCGATATCCACATTTAGACTTAGGATTTGCATTCATTTAGATACATCCAAAATGCGATAGAATCTAGGGTTAATGTAGGAAAATTTGATTAAACATCGCAACTAGCCTCGGCTAGGTTGAAAGGGTGCCTTCAAGCGCAAGCCTTTACCTTCCCTTTCTTCAAACTGTGACTCCCGGACCTTTTTCTCTCGTTTTTCGTAGACCGGAGTCAAAAAAGGGTTTTAAATATTTTTCTAAAATTTTATTTTTATTTTGTTAAACGACTTTTCGGGTGACTTGGTACATCCTAACTCAGTACCAAGTGGCGACTTCATTTTCTTTAAAATAAAACCCTTTTTCAAAATTATTTGGCCAAACCTGTCGCACTTTTAGTCCCGACATTGTTTTCTTTTAAAATGACCATTTTTCTTAAAATACACTTTTTTACTAAAATTTGATTTTCTTACACGCGCACGGTTTTTCCCAAAACTTGCTTTGTTAAAAAGGGTCTCGGACCGGACCGTCTTTTCGGGACGCGACAAGCAGCGACCCCACCAGTACCCTTTTTACTTTATGATTTTTTTAGATGCGACAGGATTTTGGCGACTCCACTGGGGATCACTAGTAAGTCCGAGCACTAGGTTTAGTTACCTTTCCCTTATTTAACCCTTTTATTCCATCGCGTTTGGATGTTAGGATTGCATTTTTCTTTTCTAGGTTTTTAAGTTTTTCTTTTGCATATCACACACTTCTCGTCTCTCGGCTATTTATGTGATGTATGTATGATTTATTTACTTTTTCTTTATTCGACCGCGCTTGCATTTGGGGAGGGGATCATTCACCCTTAGAGCCCCCGCTTTATCACTCCCTCCTCTCACAAGGAGCACTCCATACGTGCATTCGATATTTTTTTACCCTTTTATCTTTTTGGTGATTGTCACTTACCCATCCCAGTTAGGAATAGGATTGATCTACTTAAGCATGTGAGCGGGGCACGATGTGCACATAATCATGTTTGGGAGATCACCCGAACTCTCGGCTTAAGTCCATAAGTCTAGAAATTCGGAGACTTTTAAGATCCACTCAGACACGTGGCCGGGGCACGATATGTACGTAGCAGTGTCTGAGGGATCACTTGAGCCACCGACCAAGGGTTTTGGGATTGATGACCCTTACCCTTAGGTCTGAACGCTTGGGAACCGACAGCCTTATTGAGTCTAGATGTATTAGTGAGCCCAACCTCATGCATCCATGTAGAATAACCTAGGGTAGAGTCAACCTTACCCTATCTGTGACAGCCCCACCTTACCCAGAGGCGCACCAAAGGGCTTAGCGGACTGCCTGCCTAGCTCTCGCCAGGTCTCGAGTCACGCACTCACGCAAACGTCCGAGCGTACTTAACTTAAAATAAAATAAACTAAAATAAAATGGAATAAAATAAAATACCCTCATTTTATTCAACATAAAGGTACAAATCACATCAAAAGTTTACATGTCATAATATACATGATTTTTCACAAAGATAGCCTAATACAATTCGGCTATTACAATAACGAAGACATCTAGCATACTCAAAATCAGTCGTTCCAGCTTTAATTTTTCAAGAAACCTGGGTAAAGGAAAACAAATAAAAGGAATGAGCTATAATAGCCCAATGAGTATCGGAGTCATGCAATCATACCAAAAATCTAATATTTTATTGAACAAAATAATTGACAATTTAAGTAGACAAGTTATGAACATTTCAATTAACAAGTAGTCAATGGAGGATACGGGGCTCATCTACGGAAGCAAGCTTAACCGCAGGAAGAGCATACACTGACCATGAAATCGTGATGTTAGGACTGAGATAATAGCTCAAGTCTGTATCAAGAGTCATGCCAGTATTATCAAGTAAGCAAGAAAGAACCCTAACCGCCATTCACCTTATAACCTCCATACAGGCTACCACATCCAGGGAGATATTCTCAACCCTGGAGGGCCAACAAGCAAGCAGGTTCAATCTGGAGTTGGCCTCTTTGAGGATTCACAACTCAAAAGGGAAAGAACATCAAGCCCTAAAACACCCAACACCTTATGTCCTCCCACAGTGCAGCCGGGTTGACCATCCGTGAAATAACGGTGAAGTTAGTCACGGACTGTCTCAAGCACAAGTAACACATTGGGTAAGGAAAGCATGTAACACGTTGCGGAATAGATGCGATAAAGTACACATCTTTCCTCAAGTAGCACATTTAATCATATAGCGATTGCAATCATGACATAATATTTACAAAATGGAAATAGCACATTACATGCATCATGCACACATAAAGACACTCACCTGGAATGCCTATGAAAATATTTCGTAAGATAGTCGCGATTCGCTCTCGGGTCCTGAAATTTAAAGGAAATAATCTGATGAAAATCCGATTTAAACCCTAATTAATTTAGTAAAGAAATCCAAGAAATATCCCACTTATTCCTAGGGTTTTGGTTTTAGGGTTTCTAGGGTTTAGGGTTTTAGGGTTTTCTTGCCCTAAGAGGATTTTGCTCATTACTTGGTCATTTTATCCAAAAATTTCTGCACGCTAACTCTCCAATTTTAACATGTTCTAGGTTAGAAATCTCTACTAGCATTTTTCTTACTTTATTTCTACCAAAATTTCAGCAGCATCTCCCCTTAAAATCGGACTAGCCAAAATTTTTCCCTGCATGAAAAATCAACCACCCAATCCATTTCAACATGTTCTACAACTGCTATGTTCAATTTAAACTCAAATTCAATCAAGATTCCACTCAAATTCAAAATTCCTACTCCAAGAATAATCACCCAAATCTGCACAGGGTTGATTTTCAGCCAACTTCGTGCCATTGTTGGGGTCACTCCATCAAGAACCAGGGAATTGTGATTACATGGTTTGAAAGTACGTTTATAGGGATACAACTTTCGTGAAGATCATCACTTAAAATTCCAACTAGAACAGGTTCAAAATCAGCCCCCAAGTTGGCTCTTCATCAAAACTGTTTACGCAGAACCGAATTTCAGCCAACTTTGCAAGCTTTCTGCGGTTAATACACAATGAACCACCAGTGCAAGCTTTATACTGTTTGAAAGCCCTATGAATCTAGTTTATAAAACAACAAGAATCACTCGAATCCAAGTTATCTACATCAAGTTATGAAAGTTTTACTAAAGCTGGTCCAGCATGACTGTTTAAGTGTTCTTGAGTTCAAGCTTAAATCTTCAAGTACTACTAACAAATACTTAGTATAAAACTTGAACAAAAACTAAATAAAACTTAAAATTAATAGCAAAAGTTCATAGTACATACCTTAAACAAGCTTAGAACCTTGCTTAGAAAAGAAAGAAGCTCACTTTTTATGGTGAATTTGCCCAAGATTTAGAGAATAAACTCCAAGAAGTTGAGAGCAAAAATGAGAGAAGAAGAGAAAAGAGAATGGCCGGCCAAGAGGGAGAAGAAAGAGAAAGAAATAGGCTAGAAAAAATGGAAAAGAATTAAAGAAAAGGTGAGAAAATGATTACCCAATAAAATCATAACAAGAGTAAAGTAAAAGAGGTAGTCTTTTAATGCAAGAGAGCTAACTTGGGTGAATTTGATTGGTGGAGTTCATTAACCTCTTATCACTTAACACTAGCAATATTAAGACACAAATTATTAAAGCAAAAAGAGAGTAAAAATAGAGAGAAGAGAGAAACCGGCCCTAAGGGGAAAGAAAAAGAAAAAGAATTTTCGGCCAAAAAGAAAAAAAAAGAAAAGAAAGAGAAAAAAAATTTCAGCTAAAGGAAAAGAAAATAAAGCAAGAAAATAAGTGAAATTTTTTGAGTAAAATTGAGCTAAAATTCAAGTAGTCAAAAGGCTAGAAAATAGTAGAATAAATTAAGCAAAATTTAAACACTAATATAAATTAAATGGTCAAGTAAAATTATTCTAAATTTAGTACTTGGGTGTCCTTGCTTGAATAATGAAAATCTTAGTTAACTAACCTAATTAACTCAAGAAATCTCCCGACTAATAAATCAAGGATTAACATTTAACCCTAAATAAGAAAAAAAATGTCTCTTGTATGTGCATTTTCTAGGGTGCTACACTATCAGGCACACCAGGCACGAGAGGAGGGAACCAACCTCCTTTATTTTTCTTGTTATGCCATTTATTGTTATTTACGTGTATTATTTGGTTTTTGCCAATATGTTATGTGTTATTTGTTGAATAAACTAACACGCTCTTTCTTATTCTTTGATTGCATTTCCAACCATAAAATAAAGAGCCCTGGCATGGTGCTCTCGTAGGAAGCCAACCCTCTTTTGGCACATTTAAATTTCGTTTTCATAATTAATTTCTTCGAGAAAGATAAAAACGGAATTTCATAAATTTTTTACAAATTGCATTTTTTTATAAATACCCAAGGAATCCATCATTGTGAATTTCTTAAAAATTCTAAAATTCGATTTTTCATCTTGTATATTCTTGAATAAAAATTGTAGTTTTTAAATCCTTAGTTTTTAAATCCTTTTCAATGATTACTCATTCTTGTTGTACTTGTCAGTTTTATTCGAACCAAATTTTCTTAGAGTCAATAAATGCATGTGAGTGGTCAAATTTTTTGCACAGCTTGTATTTATCCCTTTTTAAAAAAAAAATTAATGTGTCATTTTTGCCGTATCCCCCACCCTCCCATCCCACATTACACAAAAAGTGATTTTAGCACATATTTCATTTGACTTTTAATAAACTGGTGTTTTGACTTGTATATTTCTAGATAAAGTCATGACTTTTGTTTTCTTTCAATGTTGTATCCTATAACCTCATAAAGGCTCAATTTTTTTTTACAAACAAACAAATTTAGATTCAATAATCTCTTTTGTACAATTCATGGTCCGTCTTTCTCAAAGAAATTCTACATCATTTTTTCGAGTTTTGCATTTTTCGCGTATTTTAGTTTGCTTTAATAAACTGGCATCATGCATAAACCCTAGAGGGAATGCCATTTCGGGAATCCCATGATAGGAAAGCCGTCTTTTTGTCTTGGGTACGTAACTGTAAAAGACATGCACGTTTATATTTTCTTTAAATCCTGGTGGGCGAGACCTTAGGTAAGGTAATACGAGCAGAATGGAGGCATCTTTTCCCGACGGATCTGGCCCATCTACGATTCGGCCAACAAGTTATGTATTTTTGTTAAGTCAGACCCATTATTTCGAGATCATATCTCATAGTAAAAACATGCTCTAGGTAAGGTGACCTTGACGGTGGGCCAACAAGTCAACACTTAACAAGAACTATAATTTTTACTATAATAATGGAAGGCAAGTGACTTAATATTTTATTTGAGGGATTTTATTTTAATTTTACAATATATAGTCTCATCATAGCATGTAATTAAAATATATCGACATATAAAATAAAAACATGCATAATTAAACCGTGGATGATTATGGACTTTACTAAGATATTTTCCTCGAGCCTTGAGGAAAATATATGGTCAAATTCCTAAGGGATGTGATCAACTCCTTGATGCATTCCTTGGGAGGTCTTCAACTCTTGATGAGCCTCCATGGTTGCTCCTTGGTTCCATCTCCATCTTCTTTGTACATTACACATGTAATTCTATTCTAAACAATTTAGAAAATTAAAACCTAACTCTAATCTACACAATGTACATTACATGTATTGACTAAGAAACCTCGAGTTACATTCGAGGGGAGTTAGGTGAGAAGAGAATTACATGAGAATAATAGAAAAGGCAGGACGCGCAGGCCCTATTTTAAAAACCAATACACGCCAACCATCAAAATTGATAAAAATTCAACCATTCAATCACATTGGTCATAGTCCATAATCATCCACCATGCCATCATAATATTTAACAATTAAATAAATTACTTTATTTAATTCTAGTCATAAATCACATGGTCTAATGTAATTAGATTAATGTTCTTGAATTTATTTGTCTCAAAAATAAAGTTATAGAAGGTGTAGGAACTTTCCAAATATTAACAATTAAAGTTGGAAAGTGTTTTTGTAGAGAAATTTTCAAAAATCCGTGTTTTTCAAAAAATTAGGAAAAATCCCGCTAGAACTCTGCCAGCAAATCGTGGTACAAACCGTGCGCGGGTTCATCCGCGGTTTACAAACCGTGCGCGGTTTCATCCGCGGTTTTTTGACAGAACATACGAGTTTTTAACCGTGGGTAAAAACGCGCGCGAGTTTTTCGCACGGTTTGTGTCCAGAAAATACGATCTTTGAAATTCTTTGGTCTTTTTCAAAACTCTTTTGAATCAAAACATGTTAAAACCCTTTTAGCACGTAAAAATAATTTAGAAACCTTGAATACAACCATAAGAACTCATCTTAATTATTTAAAACACTTTTAAACAATTAAGAACTTATCTTAAAAATCAAACTCTTGATTTTTCTAAAATAATTTTGAGACAAATTTCATCAAGAACAAACCATCCATATTTATGACAATTAAATAAACACAAATCATATAGATATAATCAAAGTAGGCTCTGATACCACTGTAAGGTAATAAGGGGAGTAACGCAGCGGAAAATTTAAAATTTATTACCTTAGCCACGGATCTCTTTGATATAATCTATACGATTAAAGGGTGTTTAGCACAAATACCTCAAGCATAGAAGGTTTCTATGCTTCAAAGGGCAAGATCCTATTTGATGAAGGTGTTCATCTACCATGAAAAGTCCTCCAAGTGTCGAGCCTCCAACGGTATCCACACGAACATGATCTTTAGGAACCTTTGGGCTTGCTTGCCTTGCCTTTTGAGTGCTACCTCCCTTGAATATCATGAAGAACACAAGAACAAGAAGAGGAGGAAGACAAAACCCTAACCCTTAGGGAGAAGAGGGTGTGGCGTTTTTCTTGGGAGAAAACACGCCTCTCTCAATTTTTCTCTCTCTAGATTTTATCTTGTGTTTCATCAATCAATCAAGAGTCAAGGCATGGACTTATTTATAGATGTAGTATCCTAGTCTTTAAGGAAACAAGAGCAATTGGAAACCAAGAAGGTTTAGGAAGCTTACCTTAAGCTAATCCTATTCCTTTAGGAAACCAATTCCAAAAGGAAACCAAATAGCTTCTTAATTCCTTTTAGGAAACTAATTTCCATCAAGACTTATAATATTTATAATTAAGTCCTTTAAGTTAATTTATCACATAAATTAACCCCATAAGTATCATATACTTATCTTAATAACAATTTA
The DNA here is from genome assembly GCA_024721245.1 of Mitragyna speciosa. Classification (NCBI taxonomy): domain Eukaryota; kingdom Viridiplantae; phylum Streptophyta; class Magnoliopsida; order Gentianales; family Rubiaceae; genus Mitragyna; species Mitragyna speciosa. The sequence goes on from CM045571.1 coordinate 17,901,543, forward strand.
ACCCAAAGACCATGTTCTTATTGTGTGTGACCCATTAGGTTCCATTCACGTTGGCAATAAGTACAAATTATAACTCATTAATTAATTAATTAAGAGCCAGATAAATTAACACTTTAATTTATCATTAATTCACTAATTAATTAATTTGCACTTATAGATCATGAGTGGCATCTAGCAATGCATCATGACCACCCAAGTGAATAGGAAAGTCATGGTAGACTACACCTATCAATGACAATGTTACCGTGTAATTAATATCCTTTCACCACACTATATCCCAATTAGTCTAAGAGTGTAGTGCGCACTCTTTAAATGACTAATTAATGATTTCTTGTTCCCGAAATATAACTTTCCATAAAAGTATAACCTTGAAACTCTTTCAAGTCATACTTTCACTTTTGCGCAAAAGATTCTTTAAGTCATATTTCAACAAGTGGCCAATCTGGGATATACTCTCCTATAATAAGGAGTGGTGAATCCTATATCGATTACTCACTATCCTTCCATGCTTCATACTATGCCCAATCTCTACCGTATGGGCTACTCTTTTATGAGCACCGAGCAATAGAGTCAAAGCATAGCAATCCACACTCAAGATACCATGGTAATCTCAAGTCTAAGGATCACTTACACCATTGCCATTAAGAGTATAATTCATTAGCACTTATGAATAGTAACTCTTGGCGGATCAATCCAATGAACTTGTTCTCTAACAAGCATCCACATACCAGCTTAGGTGTCACACGCCATAGTTGACGAGATCAACTACTACTTACCATAAGTAGAGGCAAAGTATGTGCTAGTCTTCCCATATTAATGATGCCCAATCTCATTAATACTACGACTAGGGATATTTAAGAATATAACTTAATGTGTAATAAGAGTCTCATCATTGTAACTCTTACAATCTCTTATACACAGTTAATATTCTATGGACTTTATCAAATAAACAAGTAATATTGATAACAAGTATTAAATGACAAAGAAAATGCCACATATATAAGTATAACACGAAATAAGCGTAATAAAAATCCCAAAAACTAACTTGGTTTTAGGGCATACACTAACAAATAATTGCACTCCTTCTATAAATTTAAGATTGCCTTGTGTCCAAAATTTTTCTCAGATGAAGTGTTAAATAAGTGGCTTTCTCAAATTTGTTTATGACATTTGATTTTCCCTTCATTTTTTGTTTTTAGTTTTTGAAAATAATTTGTTTCAAATCTTTTTGTTATATTGAGCAAATAATTCTTTGATAAGGTCTCAAAATAAATCACATTTTTCTCAAAACCTAATGTTAGGTTTATGTAATTATAAAGTTTTCTCTTTTGATGAGTTAATTCACAAAAAAAAAATTGTATATTTTTTATGACGAAAATAAATGCCCATGGTTTTCGGATGTCATCTTATTTGAAGATGATAATTGCCACTTCGATATCTCTCCGGATTCCAAAATAACACAAGATGTTAATGAGAAGTTAGAATGATACCGAAAAGGAAGCTGGACTCCGTGTTAAGGATTCTAAATGGTACAAAAAGAAAATTCAAGCTTAACTTGGAGGAGGTAGAAACTATGAACATTGACACCAAAACATCGGTCAGAGAGTTAAGTCGAAATGCATTTTGCTCCGAAGATCTACAAAATGTCAAGCCAAGTTCAGATGAATGATGGAAAATTCAAGCACAACAAAAGGAATAAACTTGGAGGGGATGCAACTTCAAACAATTCATAAGGGGAGTTATTGTTTCATGTCCACAATTTCACCTTCACCATTGGAATGTGTTGTATAAGTTATTGTGAGGTGAAGATAGGGGATTGTCACACGCTTGTGAATTATGGCTTGTAATCTTGATGTTTGTCTAATTCCCCTACTGGTTGAAATTACTTTATGTAATTTGACAAATGCTTTCTTTGAGTACTAAGAAATAATTATTATGTGGTTTGGAGTTTTGTTCTTATAGAAAGTATATCTTGTAAAGTGGTTGGAATTATGTCTAAATTTTGTGATTTGATGAAAATTTCTCTTCTTTACTTGATTTCACATATTAAATGATGATTATGATCAATTGGTGCAAGCATGTGGTCTGTGATGTAAAATCTATTAGGAGGGATTTTTATATTGCCAAAAAAAAAAACGAAAAAAGAAGGAAAAGGAAAAGAAAAAGAAAGAAGAAAAGAAAAGAAATAATGTAGTTTTTCTACTTCAATTGTTCTCGCGCTTAGTAGCCGGGAGTCTTCATCTAAAAATGTCGGCTCTCGCGACAAACGGTACTTGAACTATGAGTAATGCATTGCAAATTTGAGTCAGTAAATTGTTGAGTAACCAGGGATCTTCATCCAACCAATGTCGATTATTGCTTAAAAAGGCAGTTTTACTTCTTGAATACAATTCTGCTATTGGCTTAAGATTGAGATGTTGAGTAACCGGGAACCTTCATGACCAATGTCGGTTTTCGAGTCAAAAGACACTCTCGTATTTTGAGTGATTAGTTTACTAGAATAAAAATTCCCTCATGTGAAAAAACGAGCGAAATTGATCATAGACATGCGAGGTGTTTTGATTGATCATATGATTCATTTACTTATGAAATTCAGTAAAGCGAAGAAATTAGGTTGAACTTGCTTAATTGTGATATAATTCCTTCCTCTTTGCTTGATATTATTAGTATTAAAGACAAGACAATAAATCGCATAATGGTTGTTTACTTGGTCTTGAGGAATATATTTTAGAACGTACATGTGTGATTTCAATGCTTGAATCACTAGTTGAGCTCACATTTTTCGAATGGTTGAGAATAAACAATGATTCGAGTGTGGGGGAATTGACAAGTGTCAAAATGATGCATTCTAGCACATGGGCATATGATGTTAATATATCTATCCCAAATTGTCAGGGGAGGATTGCCTTACTGATGCCAAATATTCTTTGAGCACTAGTATGTTTTAATGAAAAAAAAGAAATATCATCTCTATTTTGGACATTGTCGTTCATTTCATTTCTTCCCCTGAAGTCAGTAATCCGGAAGGATGTTAGAAGAATGTGACAGTTGAAGGCTCATGGATAAGAAAACCAAAATGCCTACATGGGATTCATTGGGAAGTTGATAATGACCACTGGATTGAGGTTTCTTGTTTGTATTGGTCATTTCGTGGCAATGTCAGAATTCAAGTAGGAACGACATCCGAAAATCAAAAGGCATCTTTTAAGCTATCATTTCAAAATCATTTTTTGAAAAAAAAAATAAAGAGAAGGTTTCATTTAATTGTATTCCATTTAGTCTTTGTGTGTTTCGTGTTGTTTACTGTACATAATTTCTTTTACATTATTGCGTGTGAAGCATTTTCTAACCAATTCATGTTTTAAAATTTTTGACATTTACTTTGTTTGAATTTGAAATAAAGTCAAAGGCAATTCCTAAATTTATTAGAAGTCAGAGTCATACATGGATGGAAAGATTATTTGGGAGATTTGATCTAAATCGTGAACTAGAATGCATTAAATTTGAGACTTTGCAAAAAGTGAAGCAAAGGGCTATGTTAGACGTTTAAGGTGGCAATGCTCTTGTTTACATGTGCTAGAGACCGTCATGTGGTGGCATTATTGTTGTTATTGCCGGTGTTTTTCTCTTTTTGCAGGTGCGATCACATTATCGTCAATTGGTGCTTTTGTCAGAAACGAAAACTGGGGCAAATTTTTTTGAGAAAATTTGATTTCAAAAATTGATTTTGATGCCTTATGCTTGAAAACATTTTGGAGGGGACTGACTTTAAATTTACACTGGGGCAAATTTCTTTTTTTGTAAAAAAAAAAAAGAGGATTAACTTCAAATAGAATTCATTTGATTTATGCTGGGCATATCTTTAGAAGGATTGATTTCAAATGGGTTTGGATGCTTTGAACAAGGCCAAAGTTTGAAAAGGATGATTTCAAATTGATTTGAGTGTCATATACTGGGGCAAATTTTTTAATAAAAAATTTGGATTCCAAAATAATCTATGATGTTTTATGCCTTAGACTAGAATTTGGAAAGACTTGATTTACACTGGGGCAATTTTTTGGGAGGATTAATTTCAAAGGAACTTTGATGCCTTGTAACATGCCATATTTTGATTGGAATGATTTTAATTTAATTTGATTATCGGGGTAAATTTTGTAAAGATTGATTTTGACAATGATTGAACACTAAGAAATGAGGATTCATACTTGATGCAAATGCAGACACTGGGGCAAAAAAAAAAATTTTTTTTTTTCCTTTATGGATTGCTTTCAACTTTTTTTTTAATCTTTTTCATGTATTTATCCAGCAAGCTGGATGTTTCACATTGTTTTGTGGGCTACTTTTCGACATTGAAAAAAAAATTTTAGACTGCTTTCAACAATTTTAATCTTTTTCACGAATTTGTCCAACAAATTGGATTTTTTTTCACATTGGGCTGCTTTTTGACATTTAAAAAAAAAATTTTAGATTGCTTTCTACATTTTAATCTTTTTCACAAAATTTGTTAAGCAAACTAGACGTTTTCACATTTCTTTGTATACTACTTTCAACATTTTTTAGCTTTGTCATGGTTTTTTGTCTAGCAAACTGGACCTTTTCACATTTGCTTTGTGGGCAGCCTTTCACAAAAAAAAAAAAAAAAAAAAACCTTTTTCATGCATGTCCAGCAAACTGGACCTTCACATTTATTTCTCAAGTTTGGCAAACCAAACTTTGCATTGCATCTCACCCCAGCAAACTGGGTGCATGTCCAGCAAACTGGACCTTCATGTTTAATTTTCTTGTACTCACCTCAGCAAACTGGGTGCATGTCCAGCAAACTGGACCTTCACAGTTTAATTTTCTTGTACTCACCCCAGCAAACTGGGTGCATGTCCAGCAAATTGGACCTTCACGTTTATTTTTCAAGTTTGGCAAACCAAACTTTGCATTGTATCTCACCCCTAGCAAACTGGGTGCAAGTCCAGCAAACTGGACCTTCATGTTTAATTTTCTTGTACTCACCCCAACAAACTGGGTGCATGTCCAGCAAACTGGACCTTCACGTTTACTTTTCAAGTTTGGCAAACCAAACTTTGCATTGCATCTCACCCCAACAAACTGGGTGCATGTCTAGCAAACTGGACCTTCACGTTTACTTTTCAACTTTGGCAAACCAAGATTTGTATTGCATCTCACCCCAACAAACTGGCTGCATGTTCAACAAACTGGACCTTCACGTTTAATTTTCAAGTTTGGCAAACCAAACTTTGCATTGCATCTCATTCCAGCAAACTGGATGTTTTCATATTTTCTTGGCATTTCATCAATCCTAGCAAACTAGGATCACACATCTCCCCAGCAAACTGGACATTTTACATTTTGCTTTAATTTTATTTTTCAAGTCGGACAGTCCAAATTTTTTATTTCCAATGTTGGAACTACGTTTGACCTGATTCCTTTCTCTGGGATACGTAGGCAGCTCCTAGAGAGTTCGGTCACATTTTTACATATTCACTTGTTTGTCTTCATTCAGACATTTGTCTCAGTATTGCACTTACATTTATTTTTGGATTTGGTGAGTCAAAATTTGGTGTTGTCTACGTCTTTGTCTAAAATCTCTACGAGATTCCTGACAAAGAGGGGCAAACTATAGACACCAAATTTTGACACACCATTTATTTTCAAATATTAGGGGACCTTTTTCTACTATTTGGAGTCAAATCCTGATTTTTTGGTAAAAATGAAGAAGTCAGCAATTTTGGAGGGCAGAATAGTAATTTTTTAATTGTAAATATTTTTTCATTAATTTTGGAGGGTTTAAATTCATTTTTTGTACTTTTATACACATTTTTAAATTTTGTGATTTTTTCGGGTTCAGCGGGTATTTTTATGCATTTTCGCTAGCACAGGGGCAAAATGGTAATTTCGCATCGCGAATACCACTTTCGCCCATTTTTGTGTACCAAATTTATTTTTAGGTTTTTAAGCATGTTTCTAAGTTTTTCTAACTTTTTTTCGGAGTGAATTTCTATTAACAAATTTATTATTTATATTTTTCTTAATTTTTTCTATTTTTTGTGAGAGAATATAAATTTTGATATTTTTTAAGGGCAAGGTTGTAATTTTTGTAGTCAAGGGCGTTTTGGTCTTTTAACCATTTCTTGAGGTTAAGACTTGTGCACTATAAATACCCCACTTGGGGATTTTAGAAAAAGGGAGAGAAAATAAAAAGTTTAGGGAGAGTTTTTTTTAGTTTTTAGTTTTTTCATTTCACCAAGAACACCAAGAACACACTTCTTTTTTACACACATCTTCAAGTTTTCACCTAGAACACCAAGAAAACACACTTTTTTCTACGCACATCTTCAAGTTCTCACCTAGAACACCAAGAACACACACTTTTTTTCTACATACATCTTCAAGTTCTCACCTAGAACACACATTACACATACCACTCACATTCTCTCTCACACACACTACACGCACTACTCACACTCTCTCTCACACACTGCCCACACTCAAACACACACGAAAACTCACGCCTTCATACACACACCAAACACACACACCAAATCCACTCACTTAACACACATTCCCAAACACACATTAACACAAATGCATAAACAACACACAGGCACACACATTACACACAAACACAGGCACACACTAATAAATGTTCATAAACACAGACATCAATTTGCACACAATCACACATTTTAGCTCACAGACGACACATAATCACTCACATCCATATTTCACACAAACACACACAATCATGGATTCATTCGTTCACACACTTCAGTCCAAAATACACACACACACATAGAGACACATACAATCATTCCATGCACACACAAAACACACAAACAACACTCACACATACACATAAACACACACGCAATACACACACACTCACAGATTCCCTTTCACACACAGGTATACATGAATGTAAGGTAATAGCATAGGTAACGCAGCGGAAAAATAAAAATTTATTACCTTAACCATGGATCTCTTTGACATATCTATATGATTAACAAGGGGGTTTGCATGAAGATTACCTTAAGCACAGAAGATTTCTATGCTTCTAGGCAAAGATCCTTCGAAGAAGATGTTAGATCTAGCCACGAAAAGCCCTCCAAGCGTAGAGCCTCTAACGATATCCACACGAACAACTTCTTTGGGAACCTTGTAGGCTTGCTTGCTTTGACTTTTGAGTGCTAGCTCCCTTGAATTATTAAGAACACAAGAAGAAGAAAACCCTAACCCTTAGGAGAGAGAGAGAGAGACGCCTAGAGAGAGAGAGAGAGGCGTGCAGATTCTTTTTCTATTTTCTCTCACTAGTTTTCTTTTTGTGTAGTAATAATAATTCAAGAGTCAAAGCATAAACCTATTTATAGAGGTAGTATTCTAGTCTTTTAGGAAATAAGGCTAATTAGAAACCAAGAAGGTTTAGGTAACTTACTTTAAGCTAATCCTTCTCCTTTAGGAAATCTATTCCATAAGGAAACTAATTAGTTACTTTATTTCTTTTAGGAAACAAATTTCCTGCAAGACTTAGAATATTTATAAATAAGTCCTTTAAGTTAATTTATCTCATAAATTAACCCCATAAGTATCTCATACTTATCTTTATTACATTTTAACCCAAAGATTTTGTTCTTTATGTGTGTGACCCATTAGGTTCCATTCACGTTGGCAATAAGTATAAATTATAACTCATTAATTGAGCTAGATAAATTAAACACTTTTAATTTATCATTAATTCACTAATTAATCAATTCATACTTATAGATCATGAGTGGCGTCTAGCAATGCATCATGACCACCCAAGTGAATAGGAAAGTCATATGGTAGACCATACCCTTCAATGACAATGTTATCGTGTAATTAATATCCTTTCACCACACTATATCCCAATTAGTCTAAAAGTATAGTGCATACTTTTAAATGACTAATTTATATTTTCTTGTTCCAGAAATATAACTCTCCATGATGTATAACCTTGAAACTACTTCCAAGTTATACTATCACTTCTGCAGAAGATTTATGAGTTAATATTTCCAACAAGTGGCCATTAAGGGATATACTCTCCTATTAAGGAGTGGTGAATCCTATATTGATTACTCACTATCTTTCCATGCTTCAAACTATACCCAATCTCTAACCTATGAGCTACCCTTTTACGGGCACCGAGGAATAGAGTCAAAGTATAGCAATCCACACTCAAGATACTATGGTAATCTCAAGTCAAAGGATCACTTACACCATTGCCATTAAGAGTTTAACCATTGGCACTATAGTTAAAACTCTTGGCGGATCAACCCAATGAACTTGTTCTCAAACAAGCATCCACATACCAGCTTAAGTGTCACGCACACCATAGTCAATGAGATCAACTACTACTTACCATAAGTAGAGGCAAAGTATGTGCTAGTCTATCCGTATTAATGATGTCCAATCTCATTAATACTATGACTAGGGATATTTAAGAATATGACTTTATGTATTAGAGTCTCATAATTGTAACCCCTTACAATCTCTAATACACAATCAATATTCTAAGGACTTTATCAATTAAACAAGTAACATGGAAATACAAGTATAGATGATAAAGAAAAATACCACATGAATAAATATAACATAAATAAGTGTAAATATAAAACACCTTAAACCATCTTGGTTTTAGGGCATACACTAACAAACTCCCACTTGCACTAAAACCAATCACTCATTTGTTTTAGGCCAAAAGCATTTACATGAGTATCATGCTTTTTCTGGGACAAGGCCTTAGTGAGATGATCAGCTATATTGTCATCAGTGGGAACCTTTTCTATCTTTACATCATTCCTACCAACTATTTCTCTAATAAGATGGTAGCGCCTAAGTACATGTTTGGATCGTTGATGAGACCTAGGTTCCTTTGCTTGGGCGATGGCACCATTGTTGTCACAATACAAAGGTATAGGATCAACAATGGAAGGAACCACTCCTAGCTCGGTGACGAACTTTTTGATCCAAACAGCCTCTTTTGCAGCTTCAGAAGCAGCAATGTACTCGGCTTCAGTTGTAGAATCAGCGGTAGTTTCTTGCTTCGAACTCTTCCAGCTCACAGCACCACCATTTAACGTGAATATAAATCCAGACTGCGACTTACTATCATCCTTGTCAGACTGAAAACTCGCATCAGTGAAACCACACACTTCCAAAGTGTGTCCTCCATAAACCAAGAATAATTCTTTAGTTCTTCTCAAGTACTTAAGAATACTCTTGACAGCTACCCAGTGACCCTCACCAGGGTTAGCTTGGAATCTACTCGTAACACTTAGAGCATAGGAGACGTCGGGTCTCGTACATAGCATAGCATACATAATGGATCCTATTGCCGAGGCATAAGGAATCTTTTGCATGCTATCAATCTCGACAGGTGTTTTAGGACACATGTCTCTTGAAAGAGTAATCCCATGTCTCATAGGTAAGTACCCCTTCTTCGATTGCTCCATGCTAAACCTCTTTAGCATCTTGTCTATGTATGTCGATTGACTGAGACCAAGCAACCTCTTGGATCTATCTCTATAGATCCTAATTCCCAGAATATAGGTTGCCTCTCCTAGATCTTTCATGGAGAAACTTTTGGACAGCCATACCTTTATAGTTTGTAATAAAGGTATGTCGTTTCCCATCAATAGTATGTCATCCACATAAAGTATTAAGAAAACGACAGCGCTCCCACTCACCTTCTTGTATACACAAGGCTCGTCTTCGTTCTTAAGAAAACCAAACTCTTTGATTGTCTCATCAAAACGAATGTTCCAACTCCTCGAAGCTTGCTTGAGTCCATAAATGGACTTTTGTAGCTTACATACCTTATGACTATCAATGGAGTCAAAACCCTCAGGTTGTGTCATGTACACATCCTCTTGCAAATTTCCGTTAAGGAATGCAGTCTTGACATCCATTTGCCAAATCTCATAGTCATAATAAGCAGCTATCGCAAGCAAAATCCTTATGGATTTAAGCATAGCTACCGGCGAAAAAGTTTCTTCAAAGTCAATTCCTTGCCTTTGTTTATAACCTTTTGCCACTAACCTTGCTTTATAGGTAACAATGTTACCATCCATGTCAGTCTTTCTTTTAAAGACCCACTTGCACCCTATAGGTTTTATCCCTTCAGGTGGCTCGACCAAGGTCCATACCTTGTTCTCGTACATGGAATCCATTTCGGATTTCATGGCTTCGCGCCACTTCAAAGAGTCTACATTAGACATAGCTTCTTCGTAACTAGTAGGATCGTCATCATCTATGACTAACACATCATTGCTCTCACTTATGAGAAATCCATATCTCTCAGGAGCATAACGTGTTCTACTAGATCTACGAAGTTCTTGTGTAACTTGAGCTTCCGACTGCGCCTCATCAACATGTGGCGTAAGCTCTTGTTCCAACTGTTGACTACTTTGTGGTTCTTGAATTTCTTCAAGTTCTACTTTACCCCCACTACTTCTTTCAAGAATAAACAATTTTTCTAGAAAAGTAGCATGTCTTGAAACAAACACCTTTTGTTCAAGGGGATTGTAGAAGTAATATCCACGACTCTCTCTAGGATATCCCACAAACAAGCATTTGTCAGACTTAGCCTCTAGCTTGTCTGACATGTTCCGCTTCACATAAGCAGAACAACCCCAAACCTTTAAATGATTAAGATTTGGTTTCTTACCATACCAAATCTCATAAGGTGTGGTATCAACAGATTTTGATGGAACACGGTTGAGTATATAGGAGGCGGAATCTAAGGCATATCCCCAAAACGAACTAGGAAGTGATGCATGGCTCATCATAGAACGTACCATATCTAATAGAGTACGATTTCTCCTTTCAGACACACCATTTAGTTGTGGCGTGTATGGAGGAGTCCATTGAGGAATAATCCCATTTTCCTCTAGATATTGTTGGAACTCTTGACTTAAGTATTCTCCACCTCGATCAGATCTAAGTGTTTTGATACTCTTGCCAAGTTGTTTCTCAACTTCAGCTTTAAAGACTTTGAACTTTTCAAAAGCCTCGGATTTGTGCTTCATTAGAAACACATAACCATATCTAGAATGGTCATCCGTGAAAGTGATGAAGTAGGAGAAACCACCTCTAGCATGGATCGACATTGGGCCACAAACATCAGTATGTATAAGCCCAAGAAGATCACTAGCACGTTCACCCTTTCCAGTAAAAGGTGTCTTGGTCATCTTGCCAAGTAAACAAGATTCACATGTCCCAAATGATTCATAATCAAATGAGTCCAAGTATCCATTTTTATGTAACTTGGATATGCGTTTCTCATTTACATGACCAAGTCTACAATGCCAAAGGTATGTTTGGTTAACAATATCTAATTTTTGTTTCTTGGTGTTTATGTTGAGAATGGACTTTTCTTCATCTAGAATATATAAACCATTAATAATGTACCAGTACCATAAGTAATACCATCACGTGAAAAAGAACAACTTTTATTCCTTTGAATGATGGTAAATCCATCCAAATCTAACAATGAGATAGAAATGATGTTCTTTGTAAGTACGGGAACAAAATAACAGTTTCTTAATTCTAAAATAAGCCCAGTAGGCAAAGAGAGTACATAGGTTCCTACGGCTAATGCAGCAACTCTTGCTCCATTCCCCACGCGCAGCTTGACCTCTCCCTTTGCTAGAGTTCTACTATCTTTAAGACCCTGCATATTATTACAAATATGAGATCCAGATCCGGTATCTAATACCCATGAGTCTTGGTTAGTAGATAAATTAATCTCAATCATAAACATACCAGAGGTTGAAGCTTCACCAAGCTTCTTTGACTTCAGAGAGTCAAGGTAGGCCTTGCAATTCCTCTTCCAATGCCCATCTTGTCCGCAATGGAAGCATGTGCCCTTGGGTTTGTCCTTCTTGACCCCACCCTTAGGCTTAGTTCTCTTCTTCTTGGACTTCTTAAGCCCAGAATTGGGCTTCTTTTTCTTGGAGCCCGAGACAAGCATAACGGTGCCCTTCTCCTTCTTAAGATTAGGCTCAGCAGTCTTGAGCATGTTCATCAATTCAGTCAACGTGCACTCAACTTTTCGCATGTTGAAGTGCAGAATGAATTGTGAATAGCTCTCAGGGAGGGACTGAAGAATTAAGTCAATACTTAACTCATTGTCAGAGACGTGTCCCAGATCAGCTAACTTTTCAATCAGCCCGATCATCTTCAGTACATGGGTAGTCACTGAAGTTCCCTCTGCCATCTTGCATTGATAAAGCTCCCTTGAGGTCTCATACCTCTCGGTCCTAGCTTGTGCGTCGAACATTTCTTTTAAGTGCACAATCATGGACGGAGCATCCATCTTAAGATGTTGCTTTTGCAATGCCGGGGTCATAGAAGCTAACATGATACATGTTGCAGCATCATTGTCGGCTTTGTGCATCTCATATGCATCTATGTCCTCAGGTGATGCAGTAGCGGGTGGAGGAGGTGGCATGGGTTTATCGAGGACATACTCAATTTTTTCATGTTTGAGAACAATTCTCAAATTAATATTCCAATCCTCAAAGTTGGTTTCATTGAGTTTGTTGTCAAGAATCGGTCGCAAATTCACGTTAGACATTCTACAAAAAGTAAAGACAGAAAATAAGTATTTGTTTTATGTTATATATGCAAACCAAAAATGTGGATTCGTAAATTTATTTGGTTTGCTCCCACTATTTTACTTCAAATCAATAACCCTCGATATTGATTCGGAAATCCGTTGGAGATTTCTAGTGGGCTAGGATCCCATCTAATTAGCTTTGGGTTTGACGGAGGCCAATGCCCCAAAGATAAATTCGATTAGGTAGATAACTTTTTATCAATCACAACTCTTGTGACTCCTAGATAGTTGGGTATCAACTCTTTGAAAATTACATCTTATGTATTACCCAACTTTGCCTCAAAAATATCATAACATTGACGGAGGCCAAACTCGTTATGTAATTTTTGTTAAGTCAAACCCATTATTCAGAGATCATATCTCATAACAAAAACATATTCCGAGTAAGGTGACCTTGACGGAGGCCAACGTGTCAACCTTAATAGGAACTCATCGTTTTTGTTATAATAATGGAAGGCAACTTAAATAGATGACTTAATATTTGATATTGAGGGATTTTAGTTTAAATATTAATGTCTCAACATATTATGCAATTAAAATATATCAATCATATAAAATAAAAGCATAATAAACGTGGATGATTATGGACTTTAACTAATAATATTTTCTTCGAGCCTTGAAGAAAATATTTGGTTAAAAATTCCTAGGGGACGTCTCAACTCCTTGATGCGCCTCCTTGGTTGCTCCTTGGTGCCACCTCCATCTTCTTGTACATTACATATGTAATTCTAGTCTAAACAATTTAAAATAAACCTATTCCTAACCTATACTTTGTACATTACAAGTATTGATCAAGAAACCTCGAGTTACATTCGAGGGGAGTTTAGGTGAGAAGAGAATTACATCAGAAAATAGAGAGGGAAGGACTCGCAGGCCCTATTTATAAAACCAATACAAGCCAACCATAAAAGAAGTAATAACCATTCAATCACATTGGTCTAGTCCATAATCATCCACCATGCCATCATACTATTTAACAATTAAATAAATTGATTTATTTAATTCTAGTCATAAATCATATGGTCTAAATAAATTAGATTAATGCTCTTGAAATTTATTTGTCTCAAAAATATAGTTATAGAAGGTATAGGTTTCCAAATTTTAACTCTCCAAATCTTAACAATTAAAATTGTAAAGTGTTTTAACAGAGAAATTATCAAAATTCGCGTTTTTCCAAAAATTTAGGAAAAATCCCGCTAGGATTCTGCCTACAACCCGCGCGACAAAACGTGCGCGGGTTCATCCGCGGTTTGTAACCCGCGCGACAAACCGTGCGCGGTTTCATCCGCGGTTTGTGGACAGAAGTTACGGGATTTTGACCGCGAGTCAAAACGCGCGCGAGTTTTCGCGCGGTTTGTGTCCAGAAAATACGATCTTTGAAATTCTTTAGCGTTTTTCAAAACTCTTTTGAATCATAACATGTTAAAACCCTTTTAGCACATCAAAAACAATTTAGAAACCATAAAAACAACCTTAAGAACTTATCTTAATTATTTAAAACACTTTTAAACAATCAAGAACTTTTCTTAAAAATCAAACTCTTGATTTTTCTAAAACAATTTTGAGACAAATATCGTCAAGAACAAACCATCCATATTTATGACAATTAAATAAACACAAAACATATAGATATAATCAAAGAAGGCTCTGATACCACTGTAAGGTAATAGCATAGGTAACGCAGCGGAAAAATAAAAATTTATTACCTTAACCATGGATCTCTTTGACATATCTATATGATTAACAAGGGGGTTTGCATGAAGATTACCTTAAGCACAGAAGATTTCTATGCTTCTAGGCAAAGATCCTTCGAAGAAGATGTTAGATCTACCACGAAAAGCCCTCCAAGCGTAGAGCCTCTAACGATATCCACACGAACAACTTCTTTGGGAACCTTGTAGGCTTGCTTGCTTTGACTTTTGAGTGCTAGCTCCCTTGAATTATTAAGAACACAAGAAGAAGAAAACCCTAACCCTTAGGAGAGAGAGAGAGAGACGCCTAGAGAGAGAGAGAGAGGCGTGCAGATTCTTTTTCTATTTTCTCTCACTAGTTTTCTTTTGTGTAGTAATAATAATTCAAGAGTCAAAGCATAAACCTATTTATAGAGGTAGTATTCTAGTCTTTTAGGAAATAAGGCTAATTAGAAACCAAGAAGGTTTAGGTAACTTACTTTAAGCTAATCCTTCTCCTTTAGGAAATCTATTCCATAAGGAAACTAATTAGTTACTTTATTTCTTTTAGGAAACAAATTTCCTGCAAGACTTAGAATATTTATAAATAAGTCCTTTAAGTTAATTTATCTCATAAATTAACCCCATAAGTATCTCATACTTATCTTTATTACATTTTAACCCAAAGATTTTGTTCTTTATGTGTGTGACCCATTAGGTTCCATTCACGTTGGCAATAAGTATAAATTATAACTCATTAATTGAGCTAGATAAATTAAACACTTTTAATTTATCATTAATTCACTAATTAATCAATTCATACTTATAGATCATGAGTGGCGTCTAGCAATGCATCATGACCACCCAAGTGAATAGGAAAGTCATATGGTAGACCATACCCTTCAATGACAATGTTATCGTGTAATTAATATCCTTTCACCACACTATATCCCAATTAGTCTAAAAGTATAGTGCATACTTTTAAATGACTAATTTATATTTTCTTGTTCCAGAAATATAACTCTCCATGATGTATAACCTTGAAACTACTTCCAAGTTATACTATCACTTCTGCAGAAGATTTATGAGTTAATATTTCCAACAAGTGGCCATTAAGGGATATACTCTCCTATTAAGGAGTGGTGAATCCTATATTGATTACTCACTATCTTTCCATGCTTCAAACTATACCCAATCTCTAACCTATGAGCTACCCTTTTACGGGCACCGAGGAATAGAGTCAAAGTATAGCAATCCACACTCAAGATACTATGGTAATCTCAAGTCAAAGGATCACTTACACCATTGCCATTAAGAGTTTAACCATTGGCACTATAGTTAAAACTCTTGGCGGATCAACCCAATGAACTTGTTCTCAAACAAGCATCCACATACCAGCTTAAGTGTCACGCACACCATAGTCAATGAGATCAACTACTACTTACCATAAGTAGAGGCAAAGTATGTGCTAGTCTATCCGTATTAATGATGTCCAATCTCATTAATACTATGACTAGGGATATTTAAGAATATGACTTTATGTATTAGAGTCTCATAATTGTAACCCCTTACAATCTCTAATACACAATCAATATTCTAAGGACTTTATCAATTAAACAAGTAACATGGAAATACAAGTATAGATGATAAAGAAAAATACCACATGAATAAATATAACATAAATAAGTGTAAATATAAAACACCTTAAACCATCTTGGTTTTAGGGCATACACTAACA